>JABFEA020000041.1:536048-572811 GCA_019775915.2 Cyphomyrus plagiostoma | reverse complement strand
ATTCAGACAGAGAAAGAGAGACGCACAGAGATTCAGACAGAGAAAGAGAGACGCACAGAGATTCAGACAGAGAGAGACGCACAGAGATTCAGACAGAGAAAGAGAGACGCACAGAGATTCAGACAGTGAAAGAGAGACGCACAGAGATTCAGACAGAGAGAGAGAGAGACGCACAGAGATTCAGGCAGAGAGAGACGCACAGAGATTCAGACAGAAAGAGAGACCGACAGACATGGTGTGCAGAGCATGTGTCTTTCATAACACATATGAAACTTGCCGGGTTTAAGGGTCTGTTGGTCTAACATTTAGAGCTGATCTACTTATAGAGTAAAGTCCAGTCAGATGTGAATGATCCTTTTCACAGCACAGACAGAGGTACAGAGGAGGAATGGGAAAGCCCATGTGCTCTTCTCAGTCTTCCACAGCCTCAGACTCTCCTCGGCCCAACCACATGCAGAGTTGGGAACCATCCCCACATCGAGGCAGCAGCAGAACAAGCAGTGGGACATCGTCCTGCAGCGGCCCTCAAAATGATCAACATTTCAGGAGCTCAGCCCGTCCTGTAACCTCCAGAAGTCCCATGCTCTGCTGCGACCCTCTGGCCCCCTAGAGCAGCATATCCAAATCCCCTCCCTGGGGAGCAGACTGCCTGACAGGGAGTTAGGAGGGAGCAAAAAATGTAGACTGTCTGCGGGTCCTCAAGGACCAGTTTAGGGAACACTGCCCTAGAGTAATCAAGCAGAAACCCCATCGTCTGCTTGGCTTGTGGTCGAAAAGCTTTCCTGGGAGCTCCTCAGTCCCGTACTCCATTTGATTTCTGTCTTGGACAATCTTGTCAGTAACTGTCTCTCTTTAAATAAAGGTTCCCACGAAGGTTCCACATTGTCCGCACTGCACCCTGTCCACCAGGCTCAACGAGTGTAGAGTCAAGATCACAAAACTGTGAAAGGGGTCTCCTACTGTCTGATAGTGTATGCTGAAGACCAAGCAGCTTTTTTGTCCAAATACCCCAGGAACACCCTGATAAAAGGTCATTCATCCTCCTTTCACATCTTACTAAATGAAGGTAAGTCTCTTTTCTGAATAAGACTATCAGCAAACCTTCAGGAGCTTCAGGAGTGGCTCTCAGCCAGTCTGGTCCTGCTCCAAGATCCCGGAAGCCGTGGTCCACGTCTCACACCCGTCAGTGACGCGTTATGCTGCATACTTCAGCCTGAGCAGGAGCCAAAGGGACATGCACAGCAGTGGGACCTGAATCTAGAGGAACAGAGTAGCCTTAGGGAGGTAGAGAACGTGGACATGCAACGTGGGAAGAGTGAAGCTCAGTTTGAATGAAACTACACTGCACGATGGGACTCTCATCCACAGCCGGACGTCTGAAAGCTATACGGTGAAAAAATAATAAAAAATGTCTGCCGTCAGACATCAAGGGCGGTAAAATCAGGAGTTAGAAAGGCATGGGGGGGAGGGTGTTCAGACCCCCCTGCTGGAATAAATACCTGTGAAAATGAGGAGAAAAACCCCAAACCCTGTTTGACATCCTCCCTACTGACAGCAAGTGCGAGATCAAAGGGCTCCTATCTGAGAGTGCACTGCCTTGAAGTTCTGCATACAGCTTAAACAGAGGCGCCGGAAGGAGAAGGGGACATGGAGGGGGTGGGTAGGGGGACCATGGCCGCATCTGCTTGGGAGAGGCAATGCTACCTCACACTGGGGGGTGTGGGGGGTCACATCTACCCCGTTTAACATCCTCCATCTGCTGGCCATGTGCCCCGGCGTGACGTGGGCAGATCTCAAAACCAGACGTGGTGTCAGAGGGAAGGGAGAGGCAGAGCAGTGGCTGGGGGAGACACGGCCGTGCTGTAATCACCTGAGTTACGTGGGGCTGGCAGAAGCTGGCAAACGCAGCGGGGTGACCCAGCAGTCCACTGGGGACAGAGGGGCAGGGGGATGAGCGCTTACTGGCCCAGAGCATGTGGGAAAATGCAGGGACATATTTGGCACAGCTTGGGGGAGGGTACTGCTCGTGGCTCAGTCACCCTGTAATTACCCACCGTCTCGAAGTTGGGGACCGGTTCCGGGTTCGAGGTTAAAACCGCATTCCTGTAGCCCTCGCAAACCGTTGTTCCTGATAAACGCTCCCAGCGAGCAGGAAGACCTGCGCTCATGTGCTCTGTCACAATGGAGGAATCAGCAGCTTGGACGTCTGAATGAAAAGGTGCCCAGACTGCAGAGCTGATTATCCCTCACCCAGAGGGTAACCTACAGGGCTGATGTATCCTCCATCATGTGAACCGTACGACAGTTTGCTCACGAATCTGTTGTACCTGAAAAGACATGACGAGCTGTCAACCAAAAACACGTCAGGGATGGTCTGTTGGGGTCAGTCACAGCACGCCATGTGTGTCTGTACACATTTACACTACTATTCACGGCATCAGCATTTAGGTCACATATAGGCTTGGGGCATTTCCTGAGAGGAACTTGCCTCGGGCTGCAGCTGACCGCTCTTGGTGAAGAATAACGAGTGAGGACTCCGCCGAAAGGGAAGGAGGGGAACGGAAGTAGGAACCGGCCGAGCCGGTTGGCACAGGGAGGCCCAATGTCCCTGAGGGTCACCCCCCCCACCAGCATCACGGGAAATACCGCAGTGTCACACGTGTGATCTGTGTGACCAGATAGTGACGAGGATAGCCCTAGAAAACCCCCGGATTTGAATTAGATTGTCCGTAAGATGCATGCAAACTGCTTTTAATTTCACACCAGTTTCACTTATAAGAAATACAAATGAACAGCTTCAAAAACGCTAAACTATTCAAACGAACGAGGCCTGCCATTTTAGGTTTATAAGCGTTTTAATTTCTTCATGTAACACTTGGGCGTTTGCTAGGTTAATAATTTATATTGAGCAATAATTAATAAGCCATCCTTAACGTTAACATTTTAGTACTATAATACACTTCCCCCAGATAGTCAAATTCCGAGCCCTACTTTCTAACAGCGCTGAAATTACAGGTATAAACTCACAACGGGGACATTATATCCCATCCAGGAGCCACACAAACATCACTCCAATGGTACAGGGAGGATGAACCATCCTTTATAACTTACGTAGCGTATTTTATCAGTACCGTGAAGACAACCTATCTGAGTACATCTAATAAAATTCAATATTTAGAAATACGATTTAATTCTGTAACTGGTTCATTACAAAATTCACAAAAAGACCCTAATTCAGGCAAATATGAAAATAAGAAGCCTGCAGCCAGGCAGACATATTGTTATATTGTACACTGTTAATGTAAATGATTAATGTACACAGTAAAGAGGCGCTGCAGCCAGGGCGGTGCGTTTTCCCCGCACGACCCCCATCCAACGCTGAATAAAAGCCAGAAAAGTCAGCGGTCAGTGGCGGACAGTCACGGCTGGAGCGCTGCATTCCCCCCCCCCCCTCCCCACGGGCTGAAGGTGCTGCCAGCCCCGCATGCATGCATGCCTGTGCCGGTGACACCGACACGATCCGGCCTCCCACAAACATGCCGGGTCCCGACAAAAGAACCGGAGACTCCTGCTTTGCCACCGCTTAATGTGAACGTGTAAAAATTATAATAAAATAATTTGCATTTAAAGGGGCATCTTAGATCACGGACATGCAACTGACGATCCGAACCACAGGCGACCCGCATTTTAAAAGATACCTTTGATCACGGACATGCAACTGACGACCCGAACCAGAGGCGACCTGCATTTATAAATGCACCTTAGATCACGCACAGGCAGCTGGCGACCCGAACCAGAACCGACGTGCTTTGTAAATGCGTTTCAGCGTCTTACCTCATTAGTCGCCGGGGACCCCAGAAATATGAGACAAAAAGAAGCTGAACCCCGACGCCGGGACGCGCGTTAAGATGCTTTGATTAACGCCGACGAGCCGTGCTTCCTGCTCCCCGGGCACTGCGCTCATTTCCCCCGTATCTCAGCCCCTCGTCAGGGACGGTGATGTCATGGCTGGGAGCCGCATCCGCCGCCCCGTCTCTTCCCTCCACGGGGCAGCATGGGGCCGGTCCGCCTTGCAACGATGCCTTTATAACACCGGGTGTGCGATACCTTCGCAAACGTGACTATTACTAAATATAGGACTAATGTCAGTACTGATCACGCCGTGGAGAATAAACGCTGCACCGCCAGGGTTCGCCACCCCGGTTTACAGTAGACGTTACAGTACTTGCAGATTTAGTTCTTCACACGTTGCTATAAACCCGCCTTTGAAAGTAACGTTGCCGCTGCCCGGTTCCGCATCGGACACCTCCTTTGTGTGGAGCTCACACGTACACGTTCCTGAGCCTTTCTGCAGATACATGAAGCGACCTGATAGCTTAAGACGAGGTCTGTGACAGGCCAGTAGCTGCTGTAGGCTGCCGGGACTCCACTTAATCACAGGGATATACACGATGAAACTGGATTACGTGGATTATGTTATCAGTTGGCTGTGTTAAGCACATAATTATCAAAGTCATGTATAAGTAATAAAAATAGCAGCACTGTAACCTCACACCACCAGGGACTGGGTTCAAATCCCCCAGATAGTCTGAATTTTGTATGTTTTCCCTTGTTTGAATGGATTTCGTTCTTCAGTGCAAAAACAAACAAGTGAATTGGTACTAAATGGCCCTAAATGTCTGACTGTGCCCCATGATGGACTGGCATCGTGCCCAGTGCCCCCCCCCCCTCAGATCCTGTATTGGGTGAGCAATGGCACGATGGATAGAAGTGGCCTCTAGTATCGGAACGCTTGGCAAACCCATTTCCCCCACATCATCTTCATTATTATAAAGTTCAAAGGGGGATGCAGCTGTCTTGCTCACTGTGTCACCAGAGTACACAGGGCCCGAAGGCATGCGACCATATCTACCTCAACCGGCATTACCTCAGAGCTTTGGACTAGAACCATAACACCACGGTCGACGGCCAGTGAGGGCTGCCTCCTCTTTCAGGTGCGCTAAGCCCTATGGTACCAGCATGCACCTACCGAGCAGTCAGAAGCACTCAGCAGGCACATGGCCCTCAAAGGCACTGTGTACCAGCACTCAAACCACACAACAGCAAACCTGGTCCCGCTGCAGCTGCTTCAAGAAAGGTGGAACCAAAAGGCAGGTAGCAACCAAGAGTTTATTGTTGTCAGTGTGAGAGACGGTTTACGGGCTTCGACTCAGGACAGGAGCTGGGAGGAGCTCTGAAGGCTTCAAGCGGTACTGTGTCTAATTCCGAAAGCCAATTTATTTGACAAGTGGCCAAGTGAATTTCAGGAATGTCTGCAGGAAATGCGACTGAACAGCAAAACACATTCGGCGTTGCTGCAAGACGGACAGATTAAAATGATGAGTAATCCTGCAAGTTCGTTAAGCTTAATGGAAGCCAGAGTTCAGAGGGGATTGGCTTTCATCCAGCAAACAGGCTCGTGTTCCCGGACGCTAACGCCGATCTCTGGCGCAGCTCGAGGTGGCGATGGTGGCGGGGGCGCAGGCAGCATCCGGTCAGGTGGCGTCTGCCGGCCCTTTTGCCTCATCCAACGGGACCCCCAGCACGACGCCCTCTTCAGGGAGCTCGCAAACATCCTGCAGGGGGAAAGAGCCACAGTCTCGTGACTGCGCCCTGGATAACCAGTACGACACCAGTACAGTAGTTCTGCAGAGCAATCCCACCACCTTGTACTGACTTTGAATATATAAATAACCGCAAATGAAGGTGCGTGTGTGAAGGTGTACAGCCGGATGCCGTTACGTATGATGTCATCGCTTTTTAAAAACACACCGGGGCGGCGTTTGAGGAGGAGACCCTGTACATCGCAGTGACCTGTGTGGCACATGCACGTTCCTCATTAACGTACAGGCAGTGCCCAGGTTACCAAAGATCTGCTCCTCAAGTCTATCTGTGTCGAATTTGTTGGCAAGTCGGAACAAAAATAACAGTTCATAATCAGAGTAACAACAGTATTTACATAGAGTACTGTACTGCACCTCAAGACAATGGACTGATGAAGCCGTGCAACATTATCAAGAGCATCAGAGAAGTATTTTAGTATAGTAGGCTTCATGACAGTGCATTCGGAAGTACAAGGCGCCTGTTAGTTTGATGCTCCTAACCTGGAAACTAACTGTATATCTATTTCTGCACTGTATGTACTGTCTTCACACTGCGTGTCTGTGCATTTTGCATATAAATACCACAAATTTCCCCAGTCAATAAACGATATCCATCCATTTATCATTGCGCGCATTCCTGCACCCACCCTGGTGCCCCCCCCCCCATGCTCTCACCTGCGCCATGGGGCTCTCCCCGTCTCTCTCTGAGAGCTCCAGCTGCTCCTCACCCGTCAGAATGTCCAAGGGCGCCTCTGCGATCTCGCGGATGGTCTGGTCCTCCAGGGCGAGGGCGGTGTCAAACAGCAGGGGAGACGGGGGGCATTGCATGCTGTCCCCGACCACGTCCAGGTCCTGTGATAGGAAGCTTACGGAAGTCACCCTACTGAGATCAGGCTCTGCTGATGGCACAGTGCCGTTTGACTTGTGGATGCTTCTGGAAGACCCATTCGAACCCATACCCCAGCAAGTCCTACAATTTTTTTTTTTTCCTCATTCGGCTTAGGGCCACAATAGCTAATTGATAATGAATTGGTAAGAAAAGAAGTCAACAATGAATTGTGTCACCCATCGCTTGGATTTTTGTGGTTTGCTGTGCCATTATACACAGCATCACCACATAGCAGCATCAACGTTAAGATGATTTTTCTGCATGCCGTTACTGTTGTGTGTACTATGTTAGTCCGTGGACAGAGTCATGGTCAGTGCATGCATACAGACCAGGAGAGGGCAGACATATTGCAACAAACACAGACAAGCAGGGTAACGAAATGGATAAGCTTTCATGAACAATTCAGAGTTGTTACCAGGCCTCAGTGGTATTTCAGTAATACGGCATTTCTAAAATCTCAGCAACAAAATTAGCTGGACCCCCCCAACAGCGAATTTTATCACCAAGGTTCAAAACTAGTGCTGTGTCGATAAAAATCGATTCTCAATCGACTCTCATAATAATTCCTAAATATCGATTTGCACATCCAAAGATCGATTTTACTCTTTAACATTTTCTGCCCTTTTTACAGCTAAAATAGGAAGGAAAAAAAAATTCAGACGGGCCGTTTGAGCCTTAGGTGTTAAAGGGTTAATATCTTTAATCAAGCGCATCGTGAATTCAATGACGCGACAGCAGGTCGCTACTGCGAAGTTCGCCGGGGAAAACTGCATTAACAACATGGCGTCGGACACTAGCGACGCTTTGAAAAGGCCCGTAACTTTAAAAGCTGTGGTCTGGCAGCATTTCGGGTTCAGAACGGAGAGACAGACAGATGAGCTTCACAAAAGCAAAGCGATTTGCTTTCCCTCTGGAGTCTAGGGGTTAGGGAGCACACTTTCACTGACTGGGACATGGTCACACATTTCATTCAATATCATAAACTTAATTCATGCCAAATAAATTATTTCTTATATATTTGCTTTGGCATTAAACTCATCTTTTATCTTAGTGCACTTTTTAAATATGTCAGATTTATGTTAAGTTTGCAATTTGACATCAAAAGTATACAGATTGCAGAACGCAGTTTGGAACAATTGCAAACACATTGTAAAAGTACATAGTAAGCAATGCTGGCAGTTCGTTTTGATGCCAGATATCTGATCAGCAAAGTCTTGGCTATATGAAGATGACTAAATGGTGTAGTTGCAACATTCAGTTGGATAAATAAATAAGAAAAAGCAAACTCATGTCAGTATTTCTGGCTCCTTTCATTGAATATGTAGGAACTTTCATGTGCATGAACACATGGCCACCTGAGCACGTCCCCCATCCCCTTTTATGGCGCTGATGGGGATGTATCTGGATCGCGTTTCGCGCCGTTAATCAAATTACCATGCGAATGTGATCTGAATATGCGCTAATGCAGCTATTTAGAATGTGAACTCTGGGTGACAGCAGTACTACACGCCTCCGATGCAGGTAAAACAAAGTAAGGTGACTTGGATTACTTTTTGCCAATTTAACCTAATTTTAAAAACTCCCGACAATGGACGTTTTGAAAAGACGTCAGATTACGGATTTAGTCAAAAAAAAATCATATTTCTATAATAAGATTTCAGCGAGTTATGAACTGAAATACACGAGAAAGATACTCAGCATCACCGACGATGCCGTCAACTCCAGAGGGTTAATAGGCAACGCCTTTCCGTTTATATTTATTTTCTATTTACAGTTCAAGTTTAAAATCTTTAACTATCAATACTTCATTCATTTGTTGTTGAATGTCAACATAATACTACTATTAATATGTTGCACAACTACAGAGTCATGTAATTAAGGAAACACTGACCCAAATCGATATCGGATCGGAACAGATCGGATGGAATCATGATAGTCGATTCTAAATCTTGAGAATCGGAATCGATTCTTGAAATTTGAATCAATACCCGGCACTATTCAAAACACCAGAACAGCAATTCCATTGAAAAATATGTCTAACACTGAATACCACAGTTGCTTTCGAGCTAAAAATGCCAATTTGTCACTTTAATGATTCTCTACACTAAAGTTATTACAACTGCGACTTAAAAATACCACGATGATTTACATAAAGCATGCGCACGTTTTGTTAAACCCTGTTTTAGACCAACTAATCGATTAGTTGATCACCTGATCAAACGATTAACCGATTATCAGAACAATGGTCTTTTTGCAGCCCTAGATCAGACCGACTCGCTATCGTGACACATGACACTGGGGGGGGCGCTGCACCTACATCACTGAACTCCAGGGGCAGGTTCTCGGTGGGCTGCAGTTCAGCAGCGCTCAGGTACATGTCCAAGGGGGCGGGGGCCAGCTGCTCGGGCACCAAGGGCTCTGGCTCAGGCTGGTACAGGGGGGGCGGCAGGGAGAGGTGCAAGGGGCAGCGTGGCTCCTCGGACTGGCCCATGTGCACGGGCCGGGTGCACGGCACGTCTTTAAGTCCCGGACACATCTTGAAGAGCACCTGGTGGCTGTCCTGGTAGATGTCTGCTCGGCACACGGTCAAGGAGGGGAACTGGGAGAGCATTATACCCGTCAGCGCCACACTGGGGGAGCGGCCACCTAAATACCGAGGGCCCCTCTCGAGAGGAATGGCGGCCGACAGGCCACGGAAAGGTGGTCACGTGACATCATGAAGGATACGGGAGACGCAGTGGCGGGTCATGGGCAGGCACTGGTTTGGGCAGCGCGCGCCATCCACGAAGGAAATGCAGCGCTGACTGGAGCGAGCGGTGTGAACCTGAGCCAGACACAACCAGCATGGTTAAACTTCACGGTTTATGAGTACTGTCCATGGTTAATCTGTAATATTCATTGATAATTGGTACCGTCCATGGATAACCAGTACTTTTCATGGTTAATCTGCATTATCAATGGATAACTGTCTTTGGGTAACCAGCATTGTCCAAAGGTAATCTGTATTGCTGTCCCCAGACCCTGTCACTCCCAGACCAGTGGCTCTGAGGCACTGACCTGCATGGAGACTCCCTCGGTGGCCGCCAGCCTGCGCTCGCGGAGCTGCCTCTGTAGAAGGGCCTCGACGCCGTAGCGCCTGCGATACCTGCGCAGGGCCTTGAGCTTCTTCAGGTTGTCACGCTCCTTGATGGAGAGGCCCTCGGGGCCCGTTAGCAGGCTGCTCCCTGTCAGCACAGGTCCCCACTCGTCACCGTCGCTGGGTCATGGGTTCACGCGGCGCGGTAAGGTGGGCCGATCGTGACGGTGGCTTACCTATGGTCTCGTGCTCCACCTTGCGGCTGTGGAGATAGCGCCTCCTCTTCTCCTTCAGCAGGTACTGCAGGCGTTTAAACTGCTCGATGTAGAGCGACTGCAGGCGGATGAGCTTCTCACGTGTGATCAGGGCGACCTCCTCTGCCGTGTAAACCCCTGCGTGCCTACGGCACACACAAGCACAGGGATGCCCTTACGGTCTACTCTGTGAGAAGCGCACACAACTCGGGCTGAAATCTACTGTCTCAAGACAGAAGTTGATGATTTCAGCAGGTCTGGACCACATGTCAGGTCCTATGGGCGAGCTCTCAGTACACAGAACCGAAACCCGTGGCGAGCCGTCGGCTGGCAGACCTGAAAGATTCCACGACCTCCCAGCATTCCTGGCAAAGCTGAATATCCAAAAGGGAAATTCAGTATCACGTTTTCACAAGTCCACTAGCTGCTTTTCTTACTTCAGAGGGTCCTCGTGATCACTATCGATGCTGTCGGCCTCGCTGTCAGGGTCTCCCCTCCACGTCTGGTCCAGGACCACCGGATCCTGATCCTCCTCGCTCCAGCTATCCTCATCTGGAGGGACATATCACCAAGTAAGCCTCAGAGATCACGGCAGTGACGGCCCCGGTGCCGTCGCAGGGCCTAGCTGCCTTTCCTGATCCCACCCTTCAACTCACCTAGTACGCGGCTGGCCTCGCTGCGAACGCCGTCCTGGCTCTGTGCCCCCGACTCGGGCCGGCTGTAGCCACTCAGCTGGGACAGCAGGAGCTCGGGAGAAGGACCAGAGCACGCCTTCCTCATCTGAGCCTGCAGGGCCAAAGTGTTCCTGTGTGCGTGTTCGGCGCAGAACGTAACTCTGGAACAAAGCGGCAGCCGGTCTCACTCCACTCACCATCGCCAAAGGCTTTGCAGCAGAATGAGGCACAAACAAAGGCTGGTACGGCCATAGGAGACAGGCCAACAGATCCAGCTTAATCAGTAAATTAGCAGAGAAATAAAATGTAGAAAAGTAACCCACAGCAACCCCAGCTGGATGTAAAAAACAGTTATCCGCCCAACTCACCCATCTTTTTTCTCTGGCTTTGGTGCCGCATTGGGGCAGCGCTTGCCGTTCTTGTTGGAGACATAGCTGCACTGCCTGTAGGGGGCATTCTTGTCCTCCAGGACATGCTTAATGCAGAACTCCAGGCCCTCGATCCTGGGCTGTGAGCAGGGCCGCTGAGTGAACGAGCAGGTCTGCTGTTCCTGGGTGCGAGAAGCAGGAGTGACCCGGCCCCGGCTAGACGGCAACACGTGGATCCGGATCCGGTTCATCCTAAATCCTAAAGCAACACCCAAGTACGCACAGGAAATTAAAGTTATACATCCGCGCGCACACACGTGACTCTTTACGAGAAGCTGTTTATAATAAAACCAGTGAGGTAACAAAATGAGTGACTAATACTGACATAAGATGGCTAAAGACACTTAACATTGTTTTTACTGTAGATATCTAGGTTCAGTACTTCCATAAAAAGTGTAAAAGCTGAAAGCTGACTATTTACAGCAGTTATACGGTAATACAGTATCCAGGCAACGCAGTTCACAAGGGGTGCCGTAGCGACACGCATGCGTGTGGCCCTAACGCGCCCAGTAGGTGCCATTTTGAAAGCGCACTGGAAATTCACAGCGAGAGACCAGATGCATCGTTCGGCGATTTCAATTTGCAGTCGTTAGAGACCATATATATACGACAAATACTGCGTCGCGTCTGTATTTACTGTCGGACTGAGCATTTTCCTGTTAACGTTCAGATGGCGATCACATCGGTAAAGCGTCCGTCGTTTACCATTACACAGACAACTGGTAAAGGCACCGATTCAATACTAGAAATGTTAAACGCAGGAGATTAAGTTCTGAAATATCGTGGTTTTAATTAAGACCATGTCAGGACGCGATTTTTATTAGATGAGCATCATACGGCCGTAGCTACACAGCCTTCCGATAGGGACGCCTCCGCGCGCCATATTTGGAGTCGCCGCCATCTTTTAGCTTGCTTGTTAGCGCAAACCTGTACAAAGACGACAGTCATCACTGCTCAGACCAACAATCAGCTATTAAACGTCCGTTGTATTTATTTTCTGAATACTCGATAAGTTTATGGTAAATGTTTGTGATACACTAGTAACGGCAGACCGAATGATAGCCTACCTCCGCCCGCTTTCCCCCGTAACTACTGAACAGTTTTTCTGATCTGCTTCCTTGAGACACAAATCGCCGTAAGTCCCGCCCATATCGCACTGCTATAGGTGCGGAGCAACAGCTTGCCAGTTAATCATATGTTAATGTAGCTGTCTGTCAAACGAACAGCCCATCCTTAGTTTGTGAACGTTCATGCCAAATAAACAGAATCAATAGCTTTACTAAAGACAATTTCGCCACGCTACCAATTATGCATACTTTGTTCCTGCATGTGTTTAATGACTTAAATACACATTTCACACGTCGTTACTGCTAACAAAGTACTGTCTAAATGTGACTTCTAATGTAGAATTTCCTTGATATGCAATAGAAGTGGTTTTCATCTATATTTATTTTTGTCGCAGAGTAGTTTCAAGAAATTGAAGGAGAATATATGACGCAGCACTGAAGGGTATATAGTAACATCCATCTGTATCACATCACGTCAGATAGGGCTTAAAACATATCTACGATTCCTGGGGGAATGTATTCGTTCTTCTAGGGAGACTGGGGTTTTAACATCACCCATGTTTTGGAGAGCAAACTACTGTAAAATAATACATTGCAGGGGTGGCCAATTTTATCTGCAAATGGCCACTGTGTATACAGGCTTTTGGGATAACCTTTAGGTGAGCTATTTAAACCCAGGAGTGAGGACTCCAGATAATTGGTCCTTCAATTAGTAATTAATTAGGGAGTTGCAGCAAAAAACACATCAGCCCTTTCTGGATAGGACTGGCAACCCTTCATGCATTTCATTAGTATTGCCTGTAGTCTGGCGACTCTAACCTTGTGTGCCATGTCAAAAACAACACCAAATGATAGTCAATGTTGTTAAAATTATTGAGATGCCAACAAGGTTTTATTTAGGTATTTCCTTATTCAGTATTGACTTAATAAACAATGTAAATACACTTCAAAGGTTTAGTTTGTGTACATGCACAATACACATTAATTTTCCAAACTACAAATATTCTTTGCCAATTTCATAAAGTAATGAGTTCTGTGTTTTTGTCGGTTGTCATCAGCTGGAATCTTCCTCATACACAAGACTCCACACCATTTCTTTGACGCTGTCCTCACTTTCAGCTGAGACTAAGATCATATAGAACAAAATGGCTTGCTACTTTGTACCAGTCACCAATATCTACATGGAAAAAATAGTGCTTGGATTTTACTTTAAAACATTTATTTATGGGAGTAAAACCATTCACCATCAAAAACTGCTCGCAAAACACAAACTAATAAATGTAGGCCTTGGACGTCCTGAAGTTCACACCAAAATTTTCCCCAAATTCTAAACCTGAGTTCATCTGGTACAACATACAAAAACGTATGTATAGTTCAGAAATATTCCTCTCAAAATGAATATCCTTAGAAAAAAAATCTGTAAAACGAAATTACAGAGAGAAATATTAGTCAAAACTACTGTGGGATCCAGTGAACGCAGTGGTATTCTTCAAGCATGAGTCACAGCAGAGGGCAGGTGTGTGTACACATGGAAGGCATCACAGAAGTGAAAACCACACTGCATCAGTAACAATCAGTAGCATTTCATGCATTTATCAGTCACAAATACAGCTCTAGAAAAAATTGAGACCATTCCATATTTGTTAAAAATCTCATTGTTAAATCCTTGTTTAATCCTGGTTCTGATGGCAGCAGGTATATTGAGGCAGAATACACTGTGAATGACCAAACACCAGCCAGGAAGAGGACAGAAGCGACTTTCTAATGGCAGACATGACCGTCAAGTTATCCAACAGTTTCTCATGAATTGGAGGATGACATCAAGTGACCTTCAAAAGGAACGGGAAACATTAAGTGCAGGTTTGAAATGCACTTAGGACTGTTCTCCAGATCAGGTTCCCCAGAAGCAGGACTGAAGTCCCATAAAGCAAGGATGAAGCCATCCTTTAATGAGAAACAGAAGAACCAGGCTGCAGTCTGAAAAAAACATGTATATTTTGCAGAGATGCATACCCATAAATTCAGAAATGAAACAAAAAAAAAAGTGCTGTGGTCTCTTAATTTTTTCCAGAGCCGTATTTGTCAGATATGCCCACAGTCACAATACTGTCTTTCATGAAGAAACAATGTCTGATTTGAATCAATGTTTGTTTTCCATGAGGAATTAATTCAAGTAATCTTTAATTGCTTTAAATCACCAAACCAAACAAACAGCAGCTAAAAACTGCTAAAACTGTGGGAAATGCCAAGTCCATTACAGCAATCTTAGTGCAGGCAAGTATTTAAATCAAATTACACCTCAATGTTACTACTGCAGACTTTAAATTGCATGGACCACATGACACAAGAATCAATGACTGGGACTTAGAGGATTCAACTTTATCTGCTTTTTCCAGTTTATGTGAAGTGACCATACATTCTGATAATGTGGGGGACAATGACAGGTTATAATATGCATTTTGGATCATATCTTTCAGTTTTATCACAAGAAACAGATACCCAAAAATCCAGTAACAGCTTGTTTTCTCCCATATTTTACAGAAACGAACTGCACTGAAAATAAGGAACTAAGTCAAAAGATAAAAAGCAGTTTTACTATATTAAACTGACTGTAAATGTGTCAATTTCAGAAGCTACCACTTTTAAAGAATGGGCTTAAAATGAAGACTATGACAAAAGCCTTTGGTGTTAAATCAGTACAATTCACTTAGCCCATACACTCATAGTAGCTGCAGAAATATAGTAAATGCTTATATTTATAGGTCATTTATGCAAACCTGTGATTAAATCCAAAATAACCCATAGACACAATCATGGTTATATGAGATATACACACAATTTCCTGATCGTTCTCAAGTGGTGAAGGAGAAGCGTGGAGCTTTGTACGCGGCGGCAGGTGGCTCGGGGCGTGCCCGGGCGCTGGGCGGAGCAGCTACGGCGCGCGGTGCGGATGACATGAGGGTCAGGTGACCTGCTCAGTTGCCATGTGGCTTAGACGCCCTCTGGCACACTGAAGCCTTTACGCAGGGCGCCCTTCCTGGGCCCGACACGCCGCGTGTCGGCAGCTAATCAGCACGACACAGCCCATGTAGACTGTTTAACACCATAATGGTACGGCTGCATTTTGGGAAGAAAATGTAGCTATATAACATCATCATCTGTCATACTATAGCTTTTTACAACCATTTAAAACAATGACTGCATCACATTGAAACCCTAAAAACTAAAAGTTAATTTACAATGATCTTTTTTTCTATACAAAATGTAAAAATACATTTTATATTCACTTTCAGTTCACATGTACATAATATAAAACATTGACATTTTCTCTTTTTTTCCCCTTAAATATTTACAAAATAAAAATGGTAAAATCAATTAAATATTCCTCTCTTTTTTATATATGACTATTAGGAATAGATTGAGCACCAGGATCGCGTTTAAAATGTTGACTAGAGTTCACTAGATGTCGTGGAAACTGAAGAGGAATAAAGGGGCTAAACAATGCTACATACAGATGGGAGGAGTACAAAATAAATATTTTTGACGTATTGAATCCATCTGATGCCTATTAAAACAAGGCTTGCAAAATTGTACAAATAAGTCCTTTAGCTCACAAATGCAAAATTTCCCCATGCATTCAATGTAATCATGTTTTTTTTTCTGTTTCGAGTTCAACCAAGCGACACACTGGCTCCTTATGATTGGGTTAAAGACTTCAATACAAATATCTGATGCACCTCAAACATAATGACATCAAAAATAGTATTTACACGATCGAACGAGTGACTGATTGGCATTCTCTTCTAGGTTTTCACCGTTTTATGCATTAATTGTTATTGCCCTGTACCATGGAGTAAGACTGCTTTAAAAAAATGTGGAAAAAAACATTGAAAAATAGGTATGAAATCTGAGGACTCTGAATGAATACATTACTCTGCTGTCAAGTCAAGGACCCCCAAACACCGTGCAGAGCCACGCAGGCCTAGAGCCTTGTGTTGGAAGTTGACAGCTGTTCTCACTTGGGGAGGGGTGGCAGTGGGGGGGGCGGCTCCGCGGGGAGGGGAGGAGGGCGGGCGCTATTGCCTCGCTGGCTTCCGGAGTAGCGGTACTCCCCATACTGCGAGCGGTAGTCAAACACGGGAGGCTGAGTGGGCTGGACGCCCTGGGCACTAAGCAGGGAGTTGAGCATCTCAAACGTGTCCTGGTACTCGTTGGATTGGCCGCCACCCCCAGCAGCGCTGTGCCCGTTGGTGTCCGCCTTGTCCGCCTTGGAGTGAGAGTAGGAGCCTTGGTGGTGGGACACAGCTGTGGGGGGCAGGCCGTCGGGTCCTGAGCCCAGGGCATGGCCCGCAGTGGCCGGTGCTGTGGGCAGCTGGTAAGAAGTCCTGGAGGACTTGCTGGGTTTGGATGGGTGCGAGGCAGGTGATGGCTCCATGGAGTGAGGCCGCTTCCGGGATGAAGACGATGATGAGGACAAGCTTGTCCTGCTGGAGGAGTCACCCGATTTTTTGCTGCTCCCTAATGAGCCGCCCCCACTGCTTGAGTGTTTATGCGAGGAGGAGGAGGAGGCGGCGGCGGCAACACTGCTGGCCAAGTGGTGATGGTGGTGATGATGGTGGTGGTTGGACCTCTCTCTGTGCTTCTCCCTGCTCTTGCCGTCTTCCACCACACCCCCGCGTCTGTCCGGCACGCGGATCCGCACTTTGAAATCGTCTGCAGTCCGGCTGCCTCCCCCACCTCCCCCTGCGTGCCCCCCTCCACTGTGCCCTCCGTGTGCTCCGCCGCCATGTCCCCCATGTCCCCCGTGGCCGCCATGTCCTGCCCCGGCTGCCAGCGGAAGCCGCATCTTCAGGGAGTTGCGGTCTTGGCGCTCCTTCTCCAGGGGGATCTTGAGGATGATGGGCGAGGGGCTACTCACGTCAGAGGCCGTGGCTCCGGGATGGCCCCCGGGAGGCTCCTGGTACTTCTCCTTCCTCTGCTGACTGATGAGGGCCTGGGCGGCAGAGGCATACTCCCGCTTCACGCTGGCCTCCATGTTCTCCAGCTTGCGCTTCTGAGCCGCCAGCACGTCAGCGTTCTTGGCGCGGTACTCGCTCAGCGACACCTTGGCGGGAACGTGGGCACCCTGTGGGCCCTGTGTCGCCGACCCTGCGTCCATGCCTCCGTGCGCCTTGGCGCTGGGTTGCCAGTGCTGAGTCCCCGAAGACCCAGTGCCGCGCTCCTTTTCATCCAGAGGGGTGGCGCCGAGGGAACAGGATGAGGCAGAGAGGCTCATGAGGCCGGCGATGGTGGTGTCGGAGGACACCATGGAGATCATGCTCATCATGGCCTCCGTCTGGTCGCCGTCCTCCTGCACCTTCGTCTTCTTCACAGTCTGTCCCGCTGCCTGAAAGGGACACACTGCTAGTCAACCCCTCCTGCTCCATGCAGAGACAACCCCCCCGCCCCAAACCTTGCACCCCCACGCTCACCTTCCAGTTACGGATGCGCTTCAGGCGGCTCGGGGTCTTCTCCAGGATCTGCAGGAACTCATGGGTCAGCTCTGCGGGAAGTGTTTCACACTGGGGTCACACATGTATATACACGCTAATATAGCAGTGCAGTGTACAGAGCAGTGCGAGGGAGCATAACAGCCTAACTACAACTGCACTTTCTATGGCGCAGTTCTTGAAATCCAGCAGCACTTCAAATGGGAAACACCAAATGTGACGTTTTTTGTTTTTTTTTTTGCTCAAAGATTCACACCTTCTTTATAAAGGTAAATTTTAGCTCGTTTTTCAATCACCATGTTACCAGGGATACGGGCCAGCGCATATACTAGTGTGGGGATGCTCATCAGTCTGTACCGTGACCCCTCATTCCAGGCTGTGAGAGGCTGGCACACACATACCATCCAGCAGCTCAAGGGTCACTGTGGGGTCCACGTACTCCCACCAGTGCTTGCTGTCTGTGGACACTGGGATCTCCCAGTTGGACCACTTGCAGGCCAGGTGGATGCAGACGCAAGCCACCACAGGGGGGCTGTACTGCAGGCAGAAGGTGGTCAGGTGCAGGCTGCCCGTGAGCCACCGTGAAGCCGCCAGGCCAGAGATAGAGACTCACGTCAGTGGCCAGACACACGCGACAGGTCAACACACAAGCACCCGCGCCTAGCTGACACACACCTGTTGGTGGCCATGAAGTATGACGTCTGAGCCAAGTCCTTGCTCGCTATAAGAAAAGAAGGGAGCGAAGTGTCAAAACCAGAAAAGCTGGATCATTTTCAACTTGACCCAGAACTAAACATGCGCCACACACCAATAACTGCCAACATAACGTTAAGAGAGCGGTCTGCCCCACAGGGTTTGATGTGGAAGTTCAAATGGGTCATCCCTCCACCAGAAGTGTGGGGGGGGGGGGGGGATGGACTCCAGAGCATTCACCTGCATGCTTTACATATGCTATGGCGATCACAAGAGGTCCAGTTAAACTTACTAGGAATTCTGGAGCACAGACCGAGACAGTCTACCACAAGCAACACTGAACAATAGTGCCTTGCCTCCTCACCGATCCAGACACCTTACGCATTGATGGCAAGGTGGCTGCTGGTACTTCTGCCTAAGATGCGTTAGAGGCAGTAACCCATTTATGTGTCAGATGGAGACACTCACCTCTGACAAGCTGAGTGCACTTCACAACGTGTGTGTGCGGGTGGTCAATGGTGATTTCGAATGCTGCGATCCATGGGAGGAGGAAGAGAGAGCGAGGGAGGAGAGAGAAAGACACCTATTTAGGCAATGTCCTACACAACAGAAAGACTTCAGTCAGATGCCCTGCACGTGGCAGGCCACACCAACAGCTACTGGCCAGGATGCTCAGTAGGAGCCTGGTGAAAGCATGACGCTCTCCTCACTGAGGAGCAGGCGACTGGCATCTCCTCACAGGGACACACGGGGAAAGCTGAAGAGCCCTCAGGAGGGCCACCCTGCTCCACAAACCACAGCACCCAGCAGGACACGCTCAGAGCTTATTTGCCACTCCTCTCTGTATTTACGAGCACAAAAACCAACTTGTTGTGTGAATTTATCATGCCGTTTCTTTCTTCAGCAAACATCAGCTGAGCGCAGAGGGACACCAGCATGCTACCACCTCACACTCACACCTCCCGGATCCTCCAACTTACCCAGGGTCTGGAGGATAATGCTCTCCAGAATGACCAGGTCCTGGGCCTGCTGCAGGTAAGCCTGAGGTCGAGAGGACAGGCAGGTTACTTACGGAAGAAAGAGGCAGAAACTCCCCCTACAGGAATATTTCCCCCAGATGGCCACCCTGTCTTTGCTCTGGGGGCCATGGCGCATCACCTTACCACTCCTCCACTATAAACCCTTCCCTGACACCAGGCACAAGAAGCGACCAGGGAAACCTTCCAACGAGCTATTTTTACTTTCAGCTGAAGACCAGCAGTGACACCTGCTGAACACCCCCAGAAAAGGCCTAAAGGACAAGGGGCCCGTGACGTCACACCCAGCTCCTGGAAACCGAGGCCGTGGAAAGGGAACAACATTACGGGCCAAGCAGTGTGGGAAAGCAGCTATTAACCGACACCTGGAAACCTTTAATTTGAGTTTAACATGCAAAAACCGCCTAAAATCAACTAGACACATTTAAAGCATTAGTGAATGTCTCTTTATTCAGAGACCGGCAGGGGCACAAAGGCGTGCATTTAATGTTTTAAAGTATTTATGATAATTCTGAGGGGGGAAAAAAAAGACTGAACGCAGGACCAATGTGGAGGAATTCACAGCTGATTTTTTTATTTTCCAAAGTTTATTGTACAATAATTTGCAAGAAATTAAATATTCCATTAAAGACTAATATGATTTTTATTTTTTAACCCAATAAGTGATTGACAATGCAACTGGAAATGTAATTAAAACAGTACAAAGTTTCATAATTAGGGGTATCATTGCAAATTCTACTGCATACAGTATAGTAGGCTTTACATATTGTGGCAAGCATTTAGCAATGAAACAAAAATCATGAAATTGAAAACCACAAATTTTGCTGCCAAAAATTTGTTTTATGTCGAACGAACAGGTCTTTACTAAATTTACTAGCCTAGTACTGATAAACAATAATAAAATGTCCATTTCCACCTATCTGAAATTAAATGTTTAGGCCAGTATGTTTACAAATGTGTATTTATTGAAGACAAACATGCTATATCTAGCAAAAAAAATCTAGGATTTACCAACATGGCTCAAGACAGGACTGAAAGCAGCTGCAGCAAACAGCTCTGGCCCAGAGTACTTACATCACTCCGAGTATCTGGCGAAGGGTCCTGAGGGTGCAGGCAAGCATGGGCCACCTTGATCACATGCTCCAATTTGCGAGGCTGCTCCTCTACCTTTGCAGCCAGGAACAAGGCCGCTGGAGCTATCACCTAAGGACAGTGTTGAGGGAGGTAAGATGGGGTCCAGCTCGAATGTAAAGCACAACTTGTAATCACCCGGAATGAATCAAGAATGTCTGGCTATTACAATTACCGAAACGCAAAGTAATTAAGACCAACTTTTCAGAATGCACCTGTTATTCAGAGAGAATTACACTTCACCACTCCAAATTCATCCAAGACATGAATATTCATTCCCACACCCCGCAATGAACAGACTTGCATGATACAGTCGAACTAGGGCATCACATTTGCTTTTTATACTATTCACAGCATTCAGATTACATATATTAGCTCTGTAATTGTACACGTATTTGTGATGTAGCGTTCAGTTTGGGATGCTCAATGAAATGAAGAGTTATTGACACGAGCACTAAATTCACAAGTAGATATTCGACACAGAAGACAATCTGTTTGTGGGTGAGCTGGTTATGGCTAATGCTAGTTAATGTGAGTCATAATCGACAGTTTACACACACATATATGCAACCATATTATGTAGTAGAAAACAGGATTAATGTGGGATTCAGTTCATATGTCGTCACATTTTTAATTTTAGGTATATATTTGTAGAACATGCAAATAAAGCATCAGGTTTTTGACAAACATGTCACCTTTCAGTTTATATCTGATCCTAATTGTTTGTTTTAATGATCCATAATTTCATAAACTTTTAATGTCACTGCTGTACTTAAATTGCACCCAATCCTTAACTCGAAACTGAAGTTTGTACCGAACTGTGAATTTAGTGTAAATGTGTAATACNNNAGAAAGGAAAGAGCACAGCCCTGGATACTGAATACCCAGGGTAAGTAGCAGGGGACAGCAATACAATGACAAGTATTCCTGACACATTTTATTTTAAGTATGTTAAAATAAATTAACATAAGGATAAAAAAAAAAAAAATTAAGGGGACGTGTGCCAAGTGAGTGGGGTACTCACGTTTCTGTGGAAGCGGGTGAAGGACTGGATCATGTAGAAGCGGTGCATGTACACAATGGCAGTGTTGATAGTCAGCTGAGAGCTGTAGAGTGGTGGTTAAGGACGACACAGCAGCCCAAATAAAAGGGACTCCAACGAAACATCACACCATAGACACCCCTAACGACAGCCTCTGATATCATTAAGGTCTGACCTACACCTATCTATCCCCATACTGTATTCAAGGGACTTATCAGCTGTGCTCTCATTACCACCCAGTCATGCCTTTATTAAACTCTTTTATCAAACGTCTCCCCCTACAACTTTGGTCCTGGGATCAGCAGAATCAAAACAGAAACTTGTAAGCTGTAGTGACAGTTTCATTCCTATTCATAAAATGTGTACATCATTTTTATTTTTCCTTAACCGGTGCTTTTAAAACATTATCCTGGCCATGGATATAGTTTTAAAGCACACTGCATTGCACTCGACATACACTCTTCATTGTTAATATTTTAATACTCCGGGACCCCAAAGATTACGTGTGGTGGTTCCCCTGTTACTTGCACTTTCTTGTAAAAATCGATCAAAGGGACTGTAGGGAAAGCCAGCCGGCCGATAGCTGTGTAACCCTGGGCCGCTTTGGCTGCGGTCTCGGTCGATGCAGACAACAGGATAGCATCAGAACTGTTAAATATGAGCCCTCGTATTGTGTACATCTTGTTTCTCCAAGGTGTCATACTTAGTCGACGGTTTTCGCGTAACCCAAACACAAACGTATATATTGTCGCTTATATAGAAGACATGGGGCTCGGCGGCGTCGAATTACCAAATAAAATGCTATTAAACAAGCAGTAACAGTATGGTTTGGTATCCTCATATCTGTTAAAGGTTTTCTTTTGTGGGTTTCTTTAGCAGCTAGCGAGCCACGGAGCCGGCTAGTGTACTTTCAGTTTCTCAGCAGATCAGAGTGCCATCACAGGTAAACGCATTTTTCGAAAAACGCCATAAGACAACCTTAAAAGTGGTGCTGCGAGGGCCCTCCCTGCGATATAAACGCCATATTTTTGCGTTTATCGGTCTTCTACGAGACCGTCCCTTCGCTGACGAGCCGCCCGGCTTTTGTTTCCCGGTAACCCCGCAGGCCGCAGATGAGGCCTACACATCCCATAAACCCCGATCCTTAGCAACCAGCCCGGGCCGCTCTTGGAGACCGCTGAGCCGCGCGGCTCGCGCGCGCTTCGCCTGCCAGGCGAGAATCGTGTGCGTTCCGGTCACGTTCTCCCGTCATTCGCTTTTGCCGGTCGCCGAGGACAGAGACTAGCTTAAATGAGAATAAAATCAAAACGACCGATGGAGTCGCGGCTGTTCGAGCCGCCACAGCAGCCGCAAAACCGTGAAGTGCACGTTATACCCCGCTCCTCCGGCAAAAAGATACACATTGAGCCGTTGTCCCATGTCCTGTAATAGGTTTGCGGCTTGCTGTCTGTAAGACAGTTCTTTGTCGGGATCAAGTCCCGCACGACGAGACGGGCTATTCTCGATTTCTTCCCTTGTGAAATACCATTTGTTGTTTGTTACAGAAGGAGAAGGAAACGAAGCCGCCATTACTGAGGAGGACAATAATATTTTAAAAACCCAGTGCGTCAGAGGAACTTGCGTCAGCGGCCGCACGGCATTGACGCGATCTTCCGACTTCGGGCAGCTTCCGCCGCCGGTCGTTATAGGGTACGGTCAGTTAGGCTTTGCATGCTAATATAATGAAAAATGTTCATACAATATATGTTATCTGTTTGTATATCTGTTTATCTGTTTCTTTTAATTTTGGCAGTACGTTTGAAAAATTCACCGGTAAATAACTATAAATAGTATATACCTTGAAAATTTGACGACTTTATCCTTCCGTACAAGTTATTTACTATCTTAATTTGCATTTACGATGTATGGTGCCGAGGTAATTTTGAAGTTCTATATAATACACTGCAAGCAGTGAAGATAAGTCTTTGCATATACACATGTAGAGAGTGCTTAAAGAAAACAAAGATGACAAGTACAGGTAGAAAGATCAGACGGGCCCTGGGGAAGAGGATTCTGGGTGGCTCAGATTTAGGGAGATCTTCCTGGGGAGATGTTTTTTA
The DNA here is from genome assembly GCA_019775915.2 of Cyphomyrus plagiostoma. Lineage (NCBI taxonomy): Eukaryota > Metazoa > Chordata > Actinopteri > Osteoglossiformes > Mormyridae > Cyphomyrus > Cyphomyrus plagiostoma. The sequence goes on along the minus strand of JABFEA020000041.1, from coordinate 549,290 downwards.
ACTGAAGCTCACCGACAGTACATTTTCCTACTCGAGTCCTTGCCCCAGTTGTACCAGGGCAAATTGCAAATGATACCAGTGTACTATTTAACGTGAGCATTCCCTCTGTGTTGGTTCTGCTCCACTTGTGTAGGTTTCTGGGGTAGGATAGAGTATTTCATTTTCCGCACAAGGCTAATTGTATATTGAATTTCCAATATAATTTTTAATAATAGACTTTAGAGAATCCAGATCTACACCACATCTCCATATTCACATACATGGATGCAGTTGGGAGATTCTCAGGGATTCTCAGCAGACACATCACTGAGGAACTCTGGTCATTATGGCACGACAGTGCCTTTATTTCCTGCAGAGGCTAAAGAGAACCCATCTGCTGCAACAACAATTGATGAAGTTCTATATGTGCATTATAGCCAGGTATTTCAGTTATAGCTTTAGTGTTGTATGCTAGTGTGGTACTCCTATTCCTAACAACAGCCTGAGGCAGAACCACATGTGGGAGCAATTCTCTTTTTTATAAGGAAGTATGTCACTGCACTGTGTGCAAATACTGAATTAAGTATTTCAAAATTCAAAGTTGGTTCAAACAATTCTTACAAGTATCCCAACTTTTGTTGGTTACTTACAGACCTTTGTCTGTGTAAAGGCAGTGTTGGAACAGTCTGTTATAACCTGATGCAGGGAGTAGTATAATGCTGTAATAATGGAAATAATAGGACAATTAAAGGAAGACAGACAGACCATTACAATCCTTAATAGTGAAGGCAGTTTCTTTAGAGATTGCAAAGAAAGGCAAGGTATCAGTGAATGCATTTCCTGCACCACCAAAATACCATTGGACATTGGAGGAGCCTGAGGGGAAGAGGCCTGGCAGACAAACAGAATCAGAAGACAAGTTTCTGAGAGTCAACAGCAATTTTGTGCAAATAAATTATATGTAATTAGAACAAAAAGGATTTGACTTTTACGGTAACAAGATACGATGCTTCCTGATGTGTTGTGGCTAGGGGTGGGGAGTGGTTTGTTGGAAAGAGGTGTTGTGGTTCATGATGTGCAGAATTCCTGGCACCCTGAATGAGAAGGGCTGCCACATCATATTGCAGCACCATGCAATGGGCTCTGGTCTATGCTTAATTGGTCAGGGGTTGATCCTTCATCAACAAAGTGATCCAAATGACCCCCAGGCTGTATTGGAATTCTTATAGAAAAATAACAAAAAGTAGATTTCAAATTATGTCTTCAGACTTGAACTCCATCTGGCAGGTCGGTGAAGCGAACGCAGCCTACAACTGTAGCACATTTATGTGCTGGGGAAGAAGTTTCTGAACAATATTTGATTTTCATTGCAGAAAGAATGCCACAAATGTGTTCTGCAGTGCCAGTTAAAAGTGAGGACACGCCTACTGAAAATCATTTGTTTTCCAACAAGATGATGACCCTCAGCACACCTCAACATTATGTAATAAGTATTAAATTGTGAACAAGGAGAGAGAGAGTGATGAGACAAATGACCTAAGCCCTATAGAGCTGGTTTGGGGAAAGTTGGAGCGAAGAATAAGAGCAAGGTAGCTAGCTCCCTCAGGACTTTTGGAGAAGTGTTCCATGTGGCTCCATTTGGAAGCTGGTTGAGAGAATGCCAAGAGTCTGCAGTGCTGGCATTGAAACAAAAGAGCTATTTTGAAGTGTCTAAAGTTTGAGAAAACCTTGAGATGTGGAAGACGACTCCTGATTGTAGCAGTATCTGATATGTCTTACTTTATTGCCTCAAGGCCTTTTATTATATGGTGAATCACAAAGCTAAAATAGGGACAAATGCATTAAAAGCAGGTGTTTCCAAACTTTTGTCTAGTACTGCAAATTCTTTGTAGGTTATTTAACATGTAAATTCTATCAATAGGATGGAGAGCATGCTGGGATTGCAGTCATCATCTCATTTGTGCTGTGTGGTGGGACTAACAAACGGTTTCAATTTATGAGATAAGGAAAACTGCACTTCTTGTTTTGGTAAATGACCTGACCTTGATTGGCGCTGTAGCTCTCCTAGCTGACAGAGGGTCACATATTCAATTAACTCTTGTTTCACTGTGCTTATATGTAAAAATGCATATGTGCATTGTAGTATAATAATACTTATGTAAAAGGACATATTTTTCAGTAAAACAATCAAGTTTTTCCCTTTGAAATGCTTATTCTGTTTTTCACGTTTATTGGACATAGAACACTATATGAACAAAGACATGTGAGCAGGTGAGGCTCTTGCAGGAAATCTTAGTTCCATGGACAGTGTGGAAAAACATGTACTTGCTTCTATTTCTCTAAAATCTGTTCGGCACCAGGTATGAAGTAGATTTACCTGAAATTACTTGAGTAAGATAAAATTTGCTTATAATTATTAAATTAGCGACAGGAAAGAGACAGAGTATCCCTGTCCCAAAGAAGAGAACTCACAAACAACAGAAAACCGCAATTCTTATACGTCTCTGTAACTCCCATAAAAGGAAATCTTTCACCCCATTGATTAGGATGAAAAGCATGATGGTCTCAGAGGTGGTGATCTCATGCACCTCCACATTCCACAGATGTGGCATTGAACAGCCTGCCTAATACGTCCCATTGTCTTAGCAAGGTGAAGGAGGCTCCGATTAAACATCCTCTCATAAGCAGCCTGGCAGCACTTCTGGAGCAGCAGGGATTTCCTAGGTGCTCATGATAGGAGATCACAGTAAAGCACATTACCATCACCAATATGTGACAAAATAAATGCATATATCAGCTTGGGGACCTTAGAGAAAATCTGTTAAAAAAAAAGTCACACCAAGCTCATAGACCCCTTGAGACAGGGAGATGGCAGCCCCATCAATAGTGAGGTTCTGAAAAGAGATCTGGTTAAGGCTTCCAATTACTATGCCTCTTTTTTGTTACTGGATCCAAGCAGTTTCTTTATTTGTGGTACTTTCCTATTCCCCATGGATAATTTCTCTTTTGCCATGGGCTTGGTGTCACAGTACAAAGTCAGCTGCCTTTCAGTGCCCATGGAGCTGGGGGTTATGAACATTGCTCAAGGGCCCATGGATGTGTGACTATTCTGCCAAGTCCAGGCTTGAACCAGCAACCTCCTGATTATACGCACAAAGGTATGTTCTTAATGACAGTAGAATCCTCAGGGTGGGGGCTATGTACAGATCCTGCATGCCATTTGAAAACTTTGAGCTGAATGCTGGAATACCAGCTTCCGCTTCACTGATCACAATTCAATGTGCCCAAATACTCCTAAAATATTTGTGTTTGAGGTTACTACATGCAAGAGAAGCTAAGAAAAGCAAGACACACAATTTACGAAAACCTTCCTTTAATTTACAAATTGTGACATGTGGTTCCTTGTCAGAGTAAAACTCTGTTCTTTGAGTCTCCCTGGATTGTTCTTCCATGAAAATGTGTTTCAAATACAAAAGCAAAAGCATTAAGAACAAACCCAAAGGGTGTGTAAAAAAAAAAACAAAAAAACAGGTGCAGCTCTACACATTCCCAAAGCGCTCCGCTCGCTTCCTCTTCTTTGCCTGCAATGTAAAAACAGGAAAGGAAGGAAAAGGCTTTCAAGTTGTCCCAAGTGTTCTGATGGACGCAGTAAACACTGACCGCTCACTCGGATAAGAAAGGACCACACGGGCAAGACCACACACTTCACACCCAGCCCATTGATGTTTGCAAGGAATTAGATGAATCTGGGGAACTTTGGTACCTCTGTGTCGTCTACGACGGCAGCAGCTCCGGTGAGAATTCCAAATCGTTCCTTCCTCTTCTTCAGCTTCTCATCTTCTTCAACCTTGAATAAATGAAACAAGCACACACACCTCACAAATTAGTTTGACGGGGCTTCTGGCTGTACGCAAGTTTGTCTGCTGAGATATTTCACACAAAAGGCCAGCATGGTCCACTCACCTTCTTGGAAACGGACGACACGTTCATGCCAAACCTTTGAGCTCTCTTCTTCAAGATTTCCACATTGACCTTGAGAAAAGTGGGGAAATCAAGTTCACTTACCACACCTTACCACAGTAACCCACGTAAAATTATGCAAGTGCAACTTTGCTCTATACATTAATGCTCGGCAAACCTTTACATATATACCCACCCCTGGTTTGCTGCTTGCAGAAGAACCTGATTTAAAGGAAAAAGGCATCAAATTAAGCTCACACTAAACTGCAGTAATGCTGTGAATGTTTACACGTGATAGGCAGGGCTTACCCTGTGTGGAGCTGGACTCAGAAACCGGTAAGCCAAACCTGTAAGAGAAAATGCCAGGTGGAGTTCAGAAAATGGGCCCACTTCACAGAGCAGGCATTGGAGTGTCGCCTGGAGACAAGGAGCATGCAGTCGCCATGGTCACATCCTTACCTGGCAGCACGGATTACCTTCTTAGCGTCAGTAGATGCGGGCATATTAAAACGCTCAGCTCTCTTCTGCAACCGCTAGTAAAGACAACACAGGGAGGGCAACCCACGGAGTAACATGATCAACATGCACAATCAAGTACGTATGTCCCTCTTTAGAACTGGACACAGAACGCCGCTGAACGGCAGGGGACACACACCTCGTTGAGAGAGCTTGGTGGGGTGATTTTGACCAGCTTCTTCTCAGGCACCCTGACACAGAAACCATAAAAGTTATTCTTAGGTCGACATTATTCCTTTAAGTCGCAACAATTTTTGAAAGACATTTCACACATTACAAAAAAAAAAAAAAAAACGAGAAAATGAGCACTGTGAAGAGGGGGCTCTGGGGGGTGCGATGGGAAAGCAGCCGGCCACACAGTACCCTCAGCATAGCCTACACTATGCAGTGTGATTATTGTTAACCGCCAGCATGGCGTCACGCCACAGAGATGTAATTATAGAGTGATAAATGCAAAGCAGAAATGTACAGCTAATCAGGTCTCCATCACTGAGGCCCAGCTGGCTGGTAAGCACATTCAGCCCTTAGTCATCTTTTCATAAAGCATCTTACAACCAGATGCATTCACCACTTTCTGAATTACAGACTAAATCCAACTTGCTTCCTATTGATGTTCAAAGAAGTAAGCGGTTTTGCGAGTAACCTGGGAATCATCCAAGGGGTGGGCACACATGTGAGAAAATACCAGAAAACGGTGGTTATTTAGACATGGGGAGGTGGAGAGGGTAAGGACTCACGGTGCAGGTTCGGGTGCCGGGGATTTTACGGGTTGTTTTGGAACAACGGGCTCTTCCACTTTTGGCAACTCCTGTAATTTCCAGATTTATGTCTCCAGTCAGTGCTCTTAAAATGAATGTTAATAACCTAAAAGCCATGTCTAAGCACCCTGTAAATATTGCCTGTTTCCCATGTTAGTGACAGGAGAAAACCACCATTCATCTTTCATATGTGCAGTGAGCCCTCATCCCCAGAGGAGATAACTATATACAGCATAAAAACCATCCCAGATGAATAAAATGATTACCTCAGGCTCTTCTGCAAGCACCTCTTCTTCATTCACCTCCTCATCTCCTGGAAAACACAAAACCATGTTTAGTTCGCTCTCAAGTAAAAGTGTTGCTTAGTTTTCACTGTTGATAAATGAATATACCAACACAAAGACCCAGGGCTTAAGAGATTCATTTATTCTTAGACTGGCTGCAATGTGATGGCGAGAAAGGCAGGTGTGTAAAGAGGTCATTTTCAGATTAACACGTAATGCTTGTTAAACGCTGTCATACCATGCTCCTCCAGATAAGCCTGTAACCTGGCAATCAGGTCCCCCTTGTTTCCCTTCACTTCCAGACCGCGGGCAGCACATTCCTGCTTCAGCTCGGCCAGCTGCAACCAAACACAACGACAAAGGTAAAAAGTCATTCATCGTATTCGGTATTTTAAGGTACAATTCGGAGAATCAAAAAGTTTCACGCAGAGGAGCAGCCGCAGAATCTCGTTTCCCAGTAAACTCCACATACTCGCTATCAGTCAAATTAAAAGTACGACCCCATGCTTTGCCAATTTGTCTTTAAGTAATGAAACACCCCACTAAACACCAATTACGACATGCACTTCCCGAAATGTCCGATGTTATTTCTTCGTAAAATAGACAGTTCCTTTTCATATAACATCGCCGATTAACCGACTCGTAAATCCAGTTTAACCAGCTAGTGTACACGCTAACCCAGTATTCAAGTCAGCTAGCTAGCTATGCTAAATTTTCCCTCCTTAGATATTCCGAATCAAAAATCAGTCGTTAAGTACCAAACAAAAACACTACACCAGAGCTTAAATTCTACCGCACATTTCACATCTAGTTAAGGCTTTGCGTTTTTATATTATTTGAATTGCATTACCTTCAGCTTATGGAGTTCTACAACCTCGGCCATCTTGAAAGACTGAAACGCCGCCGACAGACTCAACCAATCGCATTAAAAGCGACACTGACATCACAATAAGGAAGCCACTGATTGGAGAGATGATTTCTTTAGTACTATCTGGTTAACGCGAGACCTGGAATAAGATGGCAAAACGCAGACGAGGTTCTCTGTTCTTAGTTTTTCTCTGTATGTATGTCGTATATATGTGGTATGTGATAGACTGACATGCCATCCAGGGCCTTTCTTTGACTTGCGCCTCTGCAACACTGTCTAGCATTTGGTGGAAAGATGCATGGATATGTACACAAGTTAATGTTTTTTTTTAATGTTATTCAACTCATTTAATTGGCTGCATCTACTGCTGTATGCCGCACTACTGTGCGTTCCACAAATAAAGTTGAATTTATGGAATATAATTGTATTCTTTAAGTTCAAGGCATTGATAGGCGATATACTGGCTTTTTTGATTAAAATACTCTCTTGCCTTATGAATGTAAATTTCATTTTCCATCTACTGCAGTTACTCATGTTCCTAATAGCATGCTGTTATGAATATATGTACAATATCATATAGTAATCATTTAGCTTGCAATCACTTATCCTGGTGCATGAATGATTTACAATGTTACAGTACAGTGTTCATCTATTTATATCTCATTATTATTCTATATTTTATTTATCAGAGGACCACAGACAGGACAGGTGGACTGCAGTCAGAGATGGGGGCACACCTAGAGCATGTTCGGGGTGGGGGTTAAGGGCCCTTTTCAAGCATAGGGATACGCTGCGAATGGGATTTGAACCAGCAACCTTCTGATCACCCCCACATAATGGATGAGGATACTAAATACTATACAGTGCCAATGAGGAGTTAGGTGGTGTGTTTAAGTAATCACTTTAATCATTTTGTGTAATTACAGTGGTTTGAAAAGCAGTGACACTGCAGATTCTGTCCTTCAACTAAGTAGGTAAATCACTATGTACACCCACCTCTGTTTGATTTCACTGTGCGATAAAATGTCTGCAGTGGTTTGTCCTTCCTGGCAGTCCATGTCCTTCTCTATTGTGGCAGAGCCAACAGGAATTTACTTATAAATTAATTACATATTTCTGTTTGAAATGCCAGTGATTCAACCCCACCAGCTAGTGTCTTTATGTGAAAGTGTATTCTGTGGGAAGCAATTGTCTTAATCTTTCTGAACTTGTCTGTGGTTTTAGGGAAGAGGCATATTTTATAATGACACAAGTCTCTTCAAGTAAAAGATTGAGATTAGAGCCTGTACCCAGCAGGGAGAACACACTGCATTGGATGCCAGTCCATCACAGAGAATACATTCACCGATTCTTTCACAAATGTGTTTTTGGGTGTATGAGGAAGTCTTTACGAATATGGGGAGTGTAACCACTGTGACTGAACAAGTTACATTTTAAAGCATAAACGTACGTGTTTCAATTAAATGATTTATTTCAGATTTCTTAAAATATGCTTCATTATTCCTTTAAAATTCTGATGTAGAAGTAAGTGTTCTGTTACAGACGCACGATATTTGTTTCACTGGTTAAAAGGGCTGGATTAGGCGGGGTACTGAGGTTGCTTCTGCCGGCTCCTTTTCTCGAACACGGCGGCTGCGTCCTATTGGACGCCTCCTGGCAACCGACGCCCCCGACCTGGCCCACTCCTGCATCAGCCGCATTACCGGCACAATGTAGAAGGGCCACAGGGAGAGGCGGACCGGGGTGATGGGAGTTCCGCTTCTGGTTTAAAGCAGTTTAGGGCATCCGAGGCGGCGGCCGAGGGAGGGAACATACCGAAGAGCGGATTCATTAGGAGGGACCGTGGGCTGGGAGCGCATACAGAATGTTCCGGTGTGTGAATCAGGTGCCCGGCAGGTGTTGATCAGGTGAGCCGTGGGTTAGTGCTATTTCCATGCCGTTTTATGGACATTGATCGCGGATAATTTTGCCTGCAGTAATCAGTTCACCGACTTTAAGAAAGAAAACTGCACATGTAAGTGTATATAAATCTTGCGTACGTGCATCTACCTGACGGCCCGTCTGCTTTTCACATAATACCCCGACTAGAGCGCTCTTTATAGTCTCGTTGCACTTTCGATGCACTTTTTCCGCATTTCTTACTTTACCGTACGAATTTTCCCCCACTTCCTCTGAGTGTCTGTTAGTGACATTCAAGGTTGCCAACTTTGAGCAGCTGGCTGGCGAGAGATTTTCAATCCGAGACTAGTCTGCGCACGTATAAACATGTATGTAACAATTGTATCATCCTGTAAATAATCTGTAGAGTTTTCAAACTACCCCAGCGTTTTTGGTGTAGCTAATTTTAGGTTTGTGATGGAATAATATTGATAAGTCGTGCGATTTTTTGTGTGAGCGTGAGAAACAGAAAGCTTGTGTGTGTCACGCCAGATGCGTGATAGTTGGCAGCCCTGGTGACAGCAACAGTCATGTCTTCTGTCCTAATCAGGTTTAATAGTACATCGATCGGCTGCATTTCAAGTAAAGATCTGTGTACGAAAAGTGTGTTATAAACAAAACTTTGTCTTTATGTGACTAACTGATTCGGTGAAGTTTAAGTTTAAACACTTTTCAGTTGTAGTTAAACTGAGGCACGGAGACTGTATATGAATTCTTGATCTGTATCAAAATTTGTTAGTGATACTGATCTCTTGTTATTAGAGAGATGGATGCCCCGTCCATCTAGGACCCAGCCCCCCTCCGATGGACCCCGGTGGTGAATAGGGAGACCCGGTATATGTGTGTCATGGCCACTGCACTGCACAGAGGTGTTGAGCTGGTCAGCTCAGCAGAAAGCAAGAAAATGGAGCCCAGAGTGAAGGAGAAGACAGGCTGTAAGTGTCAGACCCACCACAGACACACGTGAGCCCCCCCCCCCCCCACTGCTTTGTGCCTGCGTTTGGGACCGTGGTCGGTATGTAAACAGCGTGCTGTGTCTTGTCTCTCACTGGTGGGCTGAGTGTTTCTGCTCCAGGATGCTTGGACAGTTTTCTGAGGTGTGCATCCATATAGAGGTTGTGTTCTACGGAAGACTGTATACAGACCTCCCTGTCTTTTTGGAATCCGATCATTCTTAACATTAAAGGGACCTTAAGAGATTCTTTGCCTGGCTGGTCGTTTGCAGATGCATTTGAATTTAAAATAGATGTGATGGTTCAATGGCGTGTCGCTGATTACTTTTGCCGTGCTGTTTCTGTCAGATTAATATGCATTTGGGAGCTGATGAGCCAGGCATCAGGTTTGATGTGGTCTTGAGGTTTCAGGGATTGTTGCATAGGTGACTTTATAAGATTTGTAAGTGTTTCAAAGGATTGAGAATTTGAGATCCACAAAAATATGGATCTCCAGGGCTGGCAGGGTGCAGAAACACGAATCATCCAGAACCTGGCCCATTCCCCATTAGCCTGCATCGCACATATAGGTCCAGTACTGCTCCACCCTTGCAGCTGAAGGGTGGAGATGTCTGGGTAGGCTTCATGGTTACCTCTGCACCACCTGAAATTGGAGGCATAGCAAGAGGGTTGCCTACTGGAATCTGGCAATTAACAGATAAATGGGCAAATACAGCAGAAAAGAGAGGAAATTTAGCACTTAAAACCATGTAATAGAGCGATTGAAGTGACTATTTGTAGGTGTAGCTCTGTTGGATCATTTATGGTAAAGCAAACTGCCAGCAGTAGAAGCAAACCGGCACAGGAGCGTATGTGTGTGTGTTTTGATGATGTTTTTCATACTCTTCACCTTGCTTTTAGCAAGCAAGTCCACTCTTTTTCGTTTTCAATAATGTTGGCATCCTGGGCAGCCAGTTCACCTTGGACCCCCAGAGGTTTTTTTTTTTTTTTTCTCCTTACTTGGGAGTTTTTGGTGAAACGTCATCTGGCTTTCATCATTTAATTTTTTTTGTCTTTCCTTTTCCCTATTTTGTGCTCCTCTATCTTAATGACCCATGTAATGCACCTTGTGAAAGGCGCTATATAAAGATGAATTGGATTGAATCCTCTATCGTGTGTGTGCAGCATGGGCCTCCCACATGACCAACTCGCCCACCATGATCGTGATGATCGGCCTGCCGGCCCGCGGCAAGACCTACATGTCCAAGAAGCTCACTCGCTACCTCAACTGGATCGGCGTGCCCACCAAAGGTGAGGGGGTGCAGGGGGGAGTGCACTCATTACAGGTCCTGATGGGCCCTGACCCAATATCCCACGAGTTCCTTTGAACAACACAGACCCGGTTTATACTTGGTTTTAAAATGCGTCTGGGGCGATCAGATCGCAAGTAGACGGCACTGTACGACCACGAAGACACTCTGTGATCCGATCACTCAAACCAGATGTCGAGGTGGCCTGGGACGTGATCACATATCTTTTGTGGTGTAAACACTAATGCGTCCTGAGGTATCCCCGACAACGACGCACACTTTAAAACCAGACGTATTTCAAAACCAAGTGTAATGTGGCAGGACATTTACATGTCATTTAAAATTAAAGATGCATATTTGGTCCAACGTACTAGTGAGTGAAACATGCGTGTGTCATTGTGATTGCCGCCCTTGGCATACTGACTGTCTTGGGTAACCAATCTGAAGATGTACAGGTTTCTCCTGGACAGCACTGTGTTGACGTGAGCGGCAGTGGAACCTGTCTGGCGTGATGATGTCATCAGGGCGGCATGCCAGGAAATGATGCGTAACCGAAGGCTTCAGCCCTTCCTGTTTGTAACCCCGCAGTGTTTAACCTGGGACAGTATCGGCGCGAGGCTGTCAAGTCCTACAAGTCCTATGATTTCTTCAGGCATGACAACGAGGAAGCCATGAAGATTCGCAAGTGAGTGTGAGGATTGGGTATACTGAGGAGCAAGCTGAGGCCAGAACCACTTCTTGTCCAGTGTGGCTGCATATCCATGGCGACATGCACAATGCCAGTAGCAGCCGGGATATGTAGCTAGCTTGCTAGTTAGGTGCATGTATGGTTGGATAAACTTTATTAATCCCAAAAGGGACATGAAAGTGCTTATAGCGTGAATATGCGATTACATGATGAAAAACAAACAGCACAGACAGCAATAAAAAGGCTTGTGATTTATTATACTTATGGGAAGCCGCTGTTGCATTTTTGAGGCACATTGCTTTGTCTTTTTATTTATAATAGAATAGTGATACTGTATTCACGCTTATTGGGAATTCATCTGGAGTAACTGGGATTAAGGGTCTTACCCCAGAACCCAACAGAGTAGCATCGCTCTGCCAACCACAGGATTTGAACTGATGATTTTCTGATCATTGACACAGGGTCCTAACAGAACCACGCACCGGTGTTCTGTCCGGCACAAACTAGGAGGAGACATTTTGTGTGTCGCTCCACCCAATTTACCCAGAGAAAATCAGCTGTTTCGGAGGGAAATGTGATGATTGGAGGAGTGACATCACCTGTGACTCCCCAACGTTGGGGCGAATCAATCGTCATAAAACCAAATCTCCTTCCTCCCACCCCAGAGGAGTAAAGTTGCGTTGTTAATGTAAATATAAAATGACCGTATTACACTTCCAATCCCATGCCATCCGGTGGGGGGGTTGGTGGTTGTGCTCCCGGTGAATGTAGAGAATGTGCTGGAAGCGTGAAATCATTGCAGAGACTTGACGATGTGCTTTGGTGAATGGGTCTGTACAGAGAGACGCACCAGATGCCTCAAGCAGGCGGGTCCCGAGCGCAGCAAGCTCGGGTGCGGTCTGGACGCACTTCCCTGTGCCTTGACGGCATCCGTGTCTCAGGTCGGGCCCAAACAGAACCTCTCCACTTTGCCTATAATTTGATTACATCAGCGCGCGCGGCTTCATCACGCCTAGCCGGTTAGCGGCGTCAGAGGCAGAGGTTTGGCGAAAATGCTGAAACTCCAGTTTTAGGTCTGTGCTGTGACGCCGTAGTCATTGACTCGGTGTCTGGGGGGAAATGACACAATGGCCCGCCCCCAGACTGCATCTCTGGGAGCTTCTAATCGGTGTGGACTGAAGCTGATTCAGGTGGATTCCTGTCCGAGTCCTAAAGAAGGGCTCTGAAGGGAAATGGGCAGCATCGTTTGTGGGGCCGCCCCTGGGTCCGAACCCGGTCATTACTAAGCGCTTGGATGTTCTGTTCAGTGTAAATAGGTTCCCCCACTTTTTACTGAAATATTTCCTTTGTGTCCAGTAGGTACGTGTTGACACTGCAGCTGCACTGGGGTCCCAGAGCTTATATAGTACCCTGTCATTTGTCCTACACTGTGGTAATGAGTAAGATTGTCCCTCAGTTGCGGTTTGGACCCTTATTCACACAGACAGTGTGCCTTGGTGGCCCTGCAGGACGTCAAGGTTTACCTGGGCGATGAGGGAGGTCAGATCGCTGTAAGTAACCCTGTTTATTCCTGGTTATGATTAAGTGGCTTTTAGTGCCAACGTCTCAGCATTCAGATTAAGATTAAGAAGGAATGTGCTCATATTTGCTGGATTTTTGACTTTCTGGACCTGAACTATCCACCCCGAACTGGTGATGCTGGGCACGTTTCAGGTGTTTGATGCCACTAACACCACCAGGGAAAGAAGAGACCTCATCCTGGAATTTGCAAAGGAGAATGCGTTTAAGGTAACATGCACAGAAAGCATGCTTAAGGTAGATGGGCATAGAGAACATGCTTATGGTGAACAGCCTTAAGGTATAAGCCTGATATAGAGATGACATGCATAGAAAATGCACACTTAATGTAAACACGCACCGAGGACACGCACAGAGGACACGCACAGAGGACACGCACAGAGGACACGCACAGAGGACACGCACAGAGGACACGCACAGAGGACACGCAC
>JABFEA020000041.1:509973-525562 GCA_019775915.2 Cyphomyrus plagiostoma | reverse complement strand
TTGTTTTCCTTTCGGTGGAAGTGGGATTATGGATATTGTTCTACGAGCCCCGTGGTTAGTGTTACGAAAAAGTCGTGAGGAAAAAGTAGGCGGCTGGCGAAGCGCCCGTGCTACGTAAATGCAGGGCTCGCCCTCGGGTACCGCCCGGCGTAGCCGCACACTGCGGGCTGTGACCCACCAGACAGCGTGGGATCAGCACGACAAACAACAGCGATTACATGTACATGAGGCATGCAAACGGCGTGTTTGTATGGGAACATCCTTCTGAAATTCCTTACGAAGTGCGCAAAATGTGAATGAACTGTATTTGACATGTATATTCCAGAACACTGGTGAAAATAATTCATTTTCTACGCAGTATCTTTGTCTAGTCCTTGTACAGTGTAAGGCGGATGTTATGTTTGAAATTGGACAGATAACAAATGTAACACATTTTTATAACAAATAAAAAACAGAATGTTCTGTTCCCAGATACCGTATGGGTGGCACCTGGTTTCCATCGAAGAATTTCTGTATAGGCCTTTGTCTGCTTTTTATTTGATTGTATGATGATTTTCGCTCATTTTACCTTTCCAGCAAGTAGCGAGGGACCCTTACGCCGCAAACGATTCTGGCCCCTGCTAAACTGCCCGAGACCCAGACCGGAACGAGATACACATTGTTGGAGTTGTACTCCGCCGGGTCCGTTGATCAGAAGAGATTCACAGCTGAGACGAGGAGTAGTTGCAAGCCACGGGTTTATTCTGTAACAGGTTGCAAGCTGGGAGCGTCTGTCTGACATACATTCAGCATGCGCAGGAAGCGGCTTAACCATATGTATCGGCTCTATCCCTCTTATAGCTATTTTGGGCATCTCCCCCCTCTCTCGGTACCTTCCGTCTACGTGGCAACCACATGTTCGACGTTTGCTCTAATTAGTCGGTTAGAACTTGTCCTTTTGGAAGGCTAAAGATAAGTAAGGGCCGCTTACGTTGTCTGTCTGCCTCCTCTATCGGTCTTGATTGGATCACCCACCCCTGCCGGCACCAGTACGTTCTTGTTTCAATTTAGTTACAGCCTTATAGAATTATTCCCTCAGCATTTATGACGCATCTCTCAAAAGCGGACAGCCGGCGTTTTGTCGATTTATTCTGCCTCGTCGAAAAAATGCCACCGTAGTGCTAATCGATAGCCCTAGGGCTAACTCTTACCCTAACCCCTAAAACCTAAGCGTAATCCCTAGGCCAAGCTTATCCTCAAAGAGCCGCAGTGTATGCAGGTTTTTGGGGTAACCTTTAGGTCAGCTGTTCAAACCTAGGTGTGAGGACTCTTCCGCCAATCAGTCCTCTAATTAATAATCTAATTAGGGAGTTGCAGCATACCCTGCGGCTCTTTGCGGATAGGGTTGACCACCCCTGCCCTAGACGGTGGAACTGCACATGCGCAGAAAGGCTCGAAAGCACGTCTCGATAGGTAGGATTTAATGACAGAACACCGGCAGGACTCTCCTGTGATGGAAAGGCGCACTTATCCCAAATACAGTAAATGATTTCATGCGTGTCTTATTTGTCACCAACAAGCGTCTTAAATGAGACGACACGTTATTTTAAAGTGTAAAACATGCGTAAAGAATTTATGCTAAATAAAGACAAAATGCAGATGCGTCGATTTTAAACTTTTATCTTTCTGAACGCAAAAGTAATACTAGAGTATTGATAGAATTGTAAACCGTTCTATTATTTGATTCAAGACAGAATGAAGATTATATTTCTTAAGACTCATTTTTTATTGGACGTAAGAATAACAGTCGAGTCAGACTAGGGCAGTAACCTACTGCATGGTTTCTGTCACAAAGCGACATGGAATTGTTTTAGGCACACTGCCATTTATGTAAATCTATTAATAGACTATTGTGGATTTCCAGTCTAGCTGCTGTGTAATGCTGCTTTTGTGCAATTGGCGAAAGTTGCAACGGAACATACTACGAAGGGAAGTTTTTTTTATTATTATTTAATGTTTAATGTTCTGCACGAAGTAAGACAAGAGGTGTCAAATATAGGATTGTGTTAGCGGTTAGGCCAGAATGCTGCACAATCATACAATCAATGTCTTACACAATAAATGGTTTACGTGTGATGCTCTTAAGAGCAGCATTTAAGTTACCTCTATATATGTCAATTACTTAATGTTTCACACAAGGTCACCACGACATTAATCTTTCGTATACCGTTTTTGTTTCACTCATTTCTCAATTTATCTCTATACGTCTGTGAATAATATACGTATTTCTGCAAACTGCAGTCTGATTCTTCCCTGTTTCTAACTTGCTTTATAGGACTTCGGTCCTGCTTCTAGGAGCCTGATATGACCTGTCCTAGGGGTACACTTCACACCTGCACTTAATGTTTCCTATTCCATTTTAAGGTCACTTGATGTCATCCTTCGATTCATGAAAAACTTTCGGAAAAGTTAACGGTCATCTCTGGCATTAGAATGTCGCTTCCGCCTTTTACCTGCCTGAATTCTAGTCCTTCCCGGTGTCTCCTGCTTCACCGTATTTCTGTGTACTGCTCTCTTAGAAATTTTGAACCTGAAAGCATCCTCCTGCTCAGTGTAGCCTCTCCCAGCAGAACCAGGATAAAACCAGGATTTAAAAATGCGGATTTGTTTAAAAATATGAAGCGGTCTCTTCATTTTTTTCCACAGTTGTATAGTCAAATGTATTAACAGTTGAAATATGTACTAAATCATTAAATGCTAGCTAAATGATGGCCCTCATCGAGGGCTGGGGGTTCGAATCTCACCTTTGTGTGTGTGGAGGTAACATGTGACTATTTAAAAAATAACTTTTACTAGGATAAATGTGGAATGTCGTGTTCAATGTAGATCTTAGAAAAGGAATTTTACAGTTTGAATAAAGTGTAACTTGTTGAAATCCGTGAGTGTAGGTGTTTGACTCACCAGTGTCCTAACACTGGCTACGTTATTTGTTTGCAAACGTAATCTTTGGTGATGGTTGCATGACGCTATTTGTGAACAAAACACTGTGGTTTTATGCAATAACTGTTGCGCCTGCCTGTCGTGGGCGGTCTTGGAGAACATTTAATACGGTTTAATAAACTCTCTCCACCGCGTACACACAGTTTTAGTGTAGGCCTAAATCGGTTTTTTTGTGATATCCGTATGCTGTTCGTCGAAAATATGATGCTAAAACGCACTTATATAGCGCCTTTCACAGACAAACGTCACAAAGAGCTGTACAAGAAGGAAAAATACAACAACAGTATAATTAAATGACGTATAACAAAGCTATACAAAGACCATCCTAAACAAATGTGTCTTGAGTTTACACTTTAACAAACTTATTCCACCGACCTCAGCGCCAGTGGATAAGTGTTACATATCTGGGAAAAACAAACTGAAAAGCAGCATCACCACATGTCTTCAGTCTGGTGCGTGGAACAAAGAAATGACCCAGCTGTTATACTTACCAGGGAATAAGTCATGCCCACGTACGTATTTTTAATATATATACTGTATTTATTCTATGGCAAATTCAGCAGTGTGATCGCTTGCGTAGCACGGAGGGGGCGTTCCCGCTGGCTGTAAGGATTTCGGACACGGTCGCACTCGGCTGTGGTATAAAGCGCAGGATCAGAGAGAATCGTAAGTAAAACAGCGATGGCGAGCAATTGTGGAAGTTACCTTCTCCTGCTGCTGGTGGCATCTCTTTTAATGGTGAAGACCGCAAGTAAGCTCCGTATTTAAGTCCCTTCTGATAACGGGTTTGGGAATGAAATTATACTATTAAAATGAGCTTAGATGTCCTGCGGGTAACTGTAGCCTATTGTACTATATGTATGTATACGTGTATGTGAATCCACGAGAAAAATAATTTATAAGGCCTATATTATTATTATCATTATTATTATTATTATTAGTAGTAGTAGTAGTAATAGTAGTAGTAGTAGTAGTAGGCGGCGGCCTAGTAGTAGTATTAATCAATAACAATAGCGAAGTAGGTTTTAGAATAGACGCGCTGCAAAAATGTCTAATTCGCGACTCCAGCGTCGAGTCCGTGCAGAGATCCGCCGCCGGATTACCCCACGCTACTCAAGAGGTCCAGTCGGCCACGGAGCTCCTACTTCTCTGGCGAGCGGGTCTTCTACAACTGCGCCTTGGGTTACACTAATGCCGCAGGGTCGCTGTTCGTGAAGTGCGAAGACGGGCTGTGGACGCAACTCAACCACCGCTGTGAGCGTAAGTGTGCAGGAACGTCCCGTTTGCCTTCGTGCTCCTTAAATGTCCCCTTCGTTCACTGTGGGGGATTGTGTTCTTTCTCTTCTCATTCGGTGCCCCTTAAATCCCCCCCTTTGCTCCGCTTTGAATGAGATTCCGTTCTTTTTGGTTGCGCTTCGGATTGTTTCTGTTCTTTCTGTTCTCCCTCCACACCAACTCCAGCTCTCTCAGATGTCGCTGGGATTAATGAAATATGGAAAATGAGATTTATTAAATAAATCAGGATGGAGTAACATTTGTCTGAAGCTGGAAGGTGTCGAGATTGTGGTGACATATCGTTTCAGGTGAGCCCTCCGCGATAAGATGCCCCAGCCCGTCTGTGCCCAACGGGGTAATAATTAGCGGGAACAGCACGTCCTACACAGACTCTGTGAGATTCGCCTGCAGGGACGGCTTTGACCTGAACGGACCCAAAGAGATCGCCTGTGGTCCGGACGGGCAATGGGACCCCCAGCCTCCGCAGTGCCTGCCCTCCGGAGATAGAGGTCGCTGTTGCTAAGCGATGACTTTTATGCTGCGTGTCTTTCTATGTAGCTGGGTGCAACTGCTTTTGCAATTTCTTTTCTCTGCAAAAGAACCCCATCAAGCGCAGTGTTCCAGCACATGGGGTTTGGTCGGGGTGGTCATAGGGGGGGCTTTTTAACTGACAACTCTGCTTCTCTCGTGTCTCAGAAAGCTGTGGCCCACCTGCTTCCTACCCTAACATGCAGCCCGTCGGCGTAGATTTAGCACAGCAGCTGTTCCCGCGGAATTCCCGCGTGGCCTATGAGTGCGCCAAGGGGTACATGAGGACCCAGGGCACTCAACGCATTAGCGAGTGCACAGACGGCCAATGGACACGGATTCACATAAAATGCGAGAGTAAGGAACCCTGTCACATGGACAGAGGGTGAATGACTACAAAACCTGACAGTGTAACTATGTTGTTATCATAGTCATCCTGCGTTGCTGTTGATCATGTAGCTCCAGCTGAGAAATGCATATTTTTTGAGTGTGCATTTGTATACATGCATATTTGCATTTGCAGTGGCGATGAATGCAGCTGGTAGCATGTTTCGACGGTTATGCAGGACACAGATGCTAGTTTTATGTAACCAGCAGGTGCTTTTGCAGGTGTTATATTCTTAATCATTCACACTTCTAGATGTTCTGCATTTTCAACTGCATAAATCTCACAGCATCCTCTTCAGGTTTTGAAGGGCACAGTGCTTGTGCAAGAGTTTGGAGCGGAATTAGATGTGAATTGATGCAATATGCAGGTGTCGCATTGAATGCTGCCATTATGTTTTAATACAGGCTCATTTCTGTTCTGTGCTCTGATTCGCTGGCAGGGAAGCTTTGTGGCTCTGCAGGGGAGATTCTCCATGGTCACTATGATTATCAGGGGGTCCAGTTTGGCGATAGGGCTACAGCTGTCTGCGATCAGGGGTAAGCGATCTTCTCTCTCTTTCGGACTGGGCATTACGGAAGCTTGACCTGGATTTGGTGCCGCACATGGATCCAGCAATCAAAGGCCCCTTTTCCACTGCACTGGTGCCAGTGCTAGTAGTGGGGCTGGTGCTCGGCTGGTGCTGAAGTTGAGAACCAATAAGAGCCGGCCTGCATTTCCACGGACTAAAGAGCACTGTGCCCACGTGACAAACCACGCCCAGTTTCTGACATAATCTTTATTCTGTGTTGCCTCGGTAACTCCGCCCACCCCTCATGACAACACGGGTGCTTCATCTGGACCAGCAAAGGTTTGTTACCGGTTCTGAGCCGATTATGCGGCACCGGCGCCATTTATTTTCTGTGGAAAAACGTGGCACTGGTTCCAAATTGGGGATCGGCACTGGACCTGCACCGACACGTTTGCAGTAGAAAAGGGGTAAAAGAGTGTTTGGGAGATACTTGCAGCTGATGTAGTGAGGAGCTTCACATGCTTTCTAAGACGCAGTTGAAGGTCACGTTTCACAAAGTCTCCTTGGGGAGACGATTTAGGTAGCAGGTGAACTTGTGCTGGGTTCTCTAAGCTCCTACCTGCCTAAAAACTGAACCCAAACCCTGAACTGTAACCCCTAAGCCCTGAACCATAACCCCTAACCGTTAACCCCTAAATACCCATTTATAGGCCCAATGTTGCGCCCTCGGAATTAAGCACGAACTCAGGAATGCGAGGAACCGGTGGTTTATTCAGGAGGGAGATAAGGAAAGGAAGCCGGCTCCAGGCGGAAGCGGAGCGGGCTGGGATCGCTCTCTCGCCTGGGCAGGCGGGTGCGGAGAGCAGGGGAGCGTGGAAGGAAGCAGGCGTCGTATCCAGAGGGCTGGGCAGAAGACGTGGTCGAGTCGTAGGCAGGAGTTTCAGTAACCAGGAGATCCGTCCGACAGAGAGAGACACAGGGAACGAACCGGGGAAAGGCAGGACGTCACACACCAGGTCGAGACGGGAGGATGGGTTACGAACGGGAGCTGGGCTGTGGAACAAACAGGGAGGTAAATGACGAGACAGAGGGAGAACAAGAAAACGCACGAGAAGCGATCGCTCAGTAAGGTGCATGTGTTTCAATGGCTCAATACTTTGCAAAGCAGGTAAGGTTTCATTCCCTTTTAACAAGGTCTCTAACGAGACCGAACTGGTTACACCTGTCCGGTTCCGCCCCCCGGACCCGGGGACGTAACACCCACTCCCAAACTATACCCTTGACACTCCGCCTTCATTTCGAGTCTCACTCCCACTGAACACGCCCTATGCACTTAAACTGAAGGAAATTGTCACAAGAAAGATTTGAGACAGACTTTCCCTCGCAGTGCTTTTTTACAATCTTCTTTAACGGAAAGAGGAAATGCGTTACATAGTGATCTGACCAAATAGATCCATCAAAAAGCTGTATTGTATTTTCTTTAATGACAAATCAGTTATTTTTAAAAAGCAAAAAGTTTATCTAATGCGAGAAGACGACGGCTACATCGATCGTCTTATTGCACTGAGCAATTTTAAGCATGTACACGTATCATATTGACGATTGTACAGTTTCTTCCATAGCTAACTTAGTTCACACACATAAAACATTACGCGTTACTTCTGTACCAAATACCAGATCAGATCCGTATGGGGAAAAAACAGACAAATATGAAACAAAAATTGTTATTGCTGGTGTGATGTTGATCGAGTTTGCGATGTCTGCAGCGATGAATTATAACATGTAACATGGACTTTCTATGTGTATTTCACAGTCCTGTTAGAATCCAATTATTAAATCATCGCGCTGTTCTGTTTCCTGCGCGCTAGGAATTGTGGGATATGGAAGTGGTAGTGGAATCGCGCGAGCCACCATCGTTGCTGACTCGCTTCAGGAGGGCATAATTGACCACGCCCTCTTAGCCCTTGCTGCTTTGAGACACACTTCAACATGGCGACAGGTCTCGGGAATGCGCAAACGAGTGGTGAGGCAGAGTGTGTAGGGACCCGTTTGTGATTGGGCCATAACCTCTAAGACCTAAACCTTGAACTGTAACTCCTAACCTTTAACCCCTAACCCTTGAACCCTGACCCCTAACCCTCACAGTATCCAGTGCAGGTGATGCTCCTCCTCTTCTCTCCCCAGATTCAACCTCATTGGTCGTCCTTACAGGCATTGCCTGGAGATGGGCTGGGATGGCAGGGATCCTGTTTGTGAAGGTGAATCCCACTGAGCTGCACTCCTGACCCTGCTAGGGTCAGAGGGGCTGGCGGGTATTCTGTAGAATTGCCAACTGGGGAGAGCGGGGGCTGGGGGAGCTGAGTGTGTCTATGTGTGTTCCCAGCCGCGCAGTGTGACGAGCCGCCCAGCGTAGTCAATGCTGAGTGGTCCGGACCGAGGGATGGCACGTTCCCTTACAGGACAGTGGTCACCTACCAGTGCCTGAAAGGGCAGCTCATAGGGAAGAGTGAGATTTACTGTACCCACAATGGCATGTGGAGCGCCAATGGACCAATGTGCCAAGGTACGCCCCCACCCCCCCACCCAGAGACTGGGACTGATGGGGCCTGTACCCACTCCCCCTGGGGGTACAGCATCTCACTCAACTTTATGTCCCTGATAGACATCACCTGTTCGAATCCCATGGTGTCCAATGGCGAGAAGACCAGTGGCTTTCACATGATTTATGAGTATAGAGACTCTGTGTCATTCCAGTGCCACAAGGGCTACGTCCTGAGTGGGAACAGGACTGTGACATGCAGTGCCAAGGGGCAGTGGAAGCCAGCTTTGCCCACGTGCAAAGGTGGGTATCTGAGTGGGTATGCCTGTGTGTATGTGTGCGTCTGTGTGTTTGTTTTGTATGCACTGGATTGTTGAGATGTCACCACAGTGTGGTAAATCCTGTTGCGTTTTAGCTTGTGGTCACGTTAATTAAGTATACCTCAGTTTAAGATCAAGCTGTATTCACCGGATAGACCGCCTGCCGGATAGACTGCCTGCGGAAATCCGAAAGCAAGAAGGGGAGCTCTTGGCCAAGCAGGTGTATAAGGTCATTCAAAAAACATGCAATAAAGAATCTGTCCCACAACTGTGGAAAAACAGCAACATCATCCAGGATAACTGGAAATTAGACAGTGCAGCAACCCCAGGGTACTCGAGAAGTCCGGCCGGCCGTGGAGTGACCCCGTAACGTCTGCACACTTCACACTCGCAGCTTATTTGCAGGTTGGCCAGGAACAATTAAATATTTTTGGAGCTTTCGCACCAAAGTCTCCTATTTTGTTCGGTTACTTATGGTTAAGATTAGGGCCCGGGTAGGGCTTAGGGTCGTCATGTTGTGATTAGTTTTTCCCATAAATATGAACAGAGAGTCCCCACAAAGATATGATTACAGTCTTGTGTGTGTCCCTGTTCTACTAACACACTAGCAGTGGTGGAGTCTGGCCTGTCGCGTATTTTGCTAATACAGTAGCTGTAACATTAGCCGCTAGCTTCTTTTTGCAGCACACCTTCTCCTTTTCTGCTCTTTTCCAGTGATAAAATGCCCAAAGATTAAAGTGGAAAACAGCATACCTTCTTCCAACCACATAGCTCCTGGCCGGACAGTAAGGATCAGTTGTAAAAAGGGATTTCGCCTGGAGGGGGCGCACACGGTCACCTGCTTACTAGGTGGCAGCTGGAACCCTATCCTCCCCAAATGCATCTTGATGGTGAGCTGTTTGGGGTGTGACGTCCACTGTGTAATATCATCTTAGGGCTTCATGTATCCATCCTCCTGCTGACCACTCACCCAGGGCAGGATTGCGGTTGCACCCGTTCATCTGTCTGTTAATTTGTGAGACTCTCAACTTACCACTTACATACACTGTCAAATGTGAAAATGTTCGGTTTAATTCTTAATAATCCTTTGCTTGGAGATTTTAGTGCATGAATAATTTTTCCTTGAGTTTATGAGAAACAGAGTTGCTTTCCCATAAAGTGTGGTTCCTTCTGTTTGCAGAGACGTTGGCATTAGGGTGAGACCTCCGGTGGGCGTGGCCGCAGGTGGGCGTGGCCTAAGGAACATTGCCTTACATCCACTGTAATGTGAGGCCAGCGTATCTCCCTGAGGCTTTCTCAAGATTTTCCACTGCTTGTATGTAACATACATACATCTTACAACTTCCTAGCCTCAGTTAGTGGAACACTCCATGTCTTTCTTGATGTGAAATAAATAATTTTGTATTAACAGCAGATACCTTTCATTGTTGCATGAAAATACCTGTACTTTGATTGCTTTGTCCCTCAGTCCTTAATTAATGTAGGCCTGTGAGTGTAGGGATGTTTGTTTAGATGGTTCTTTTTCGAGTGAAACTCCATTTAGTGTGATGTTTTGGCGCCCCCTGCTGGCAGGACTGCAGCTTAAATGCCAGAGTTTCTGGGTCGACTGCCCAGTAAATTCCAATATCAATATATGCAGAAATGTATAACTATGAACCAGCTCTGTATGTATTTGCACTAAATGTGCAAGCAGTATGACCCTGATGCTGGAAGTGCCAAGAAAATATAATTGTTTCGTAAAATATTAATATAATAAAAAAACAATGTTACTGTCTGGTTCTTATATTTACACACATACTCTGTTTCGTAACATCACCGTGTGGCTTCTACCTGCCTGCATAACAGCCGCAATGGATTTCCAGCTGGTCTGCTGGCACCAGTGATGCAGTGTGGTTTGAGTGGTGTTAAATACTGCCTGCACAGTCTCTCCTGTCAGAGGGACCCATGACCGTCTGTATGCTAATTGAGGGGGGTAGGGCGGCTGGGTGGTGATGGACACGTGGGGGTGCTGCTCTCCTGCTATGGCATCCGGGAGCTATGCACCTCAGCGGTACGAGGCCTTTGCCTGTACTCAGCTGCTCCCCACACAGGCGGGTATGTTACAATGCAGCACGTCCTATCTATTACTAGGGCTGTGTCCCAATTCAGGGGCTGGGCCCTTTTAAGGCTGCATTCGAAGACAGAATGTGTCACACTGGTGCCATAAGGATGGCCCCTTTCAAAGGCTCCAACAAAGGCAATCTAGAAATATGTTATTCTTCAGCCAGGATCCCAAAATTCAGTGCACAAACCTTCGAAGGCGTAGCCCAGAAAGGTTACCTTGACCACGTCCTTAGAAGAGTGCAGCACCTGAATTGAGACGCAGATTAGACCTTCGGTTCACACCCACAGTCATATGACACCCATCGCTGGATGACTTTAAAAGCACCTTAAGATATAAAAAGACCACAGTAGATGTATGTTAGGTATGAACATCTGAAAAATGAATGCAGTCCGGAATGTCCCCATATTGTGGTTTGAATAATTCTATGCCAGCCCATATTTGCTGTTCCTGCCGTGCCGAGTGAATTTTCACACGTCATGCTTGTTTGCTGCTGTCGATATCATGTTCCCCACCACCGGAACTGCTGGGTCACTGACAGGTCTCATTAGATCTGCTGTCCAAAGTGACACGGTGATATCAGGGGGCGTGTCGATGGGTCACGTTGAACGAGGTTCCTGCGTTTCAGGTTCCTCATGTGTACCGCAGTGTGCGTTCACTGTATGGTGTTCACTGTATAGCGTTCACTGTATGGTGTTCACTGTATAGCGTTCACTGTATGGTGTTCACTGTATGGTGTGGCTATCGCTTTTGTTTTCCCAGCCCACACTGTCTTCTAGTGGACATCATGGATGGGATCTGTTGTCACTCATGCCCGGGCCGTTATCACACAAACATGACAGCATGGCGTTACCTCTGATGCAGACTCATTCATCTCATCACAAATTCCTTCATGCTTTTTTTGTCCTTTACCCCTGATAGGGATCCCTTAGTGGCACCAGGATGTCTGAGGCCAGGTCTGCAAGCTTTGAGGGCCACGTTTTGCCACACCTGCTCGCCCTGTATGAATGACATGGCTGGTTAGCTCAGCTGGTGTTAAGCGTGGGCTTAATACCTCCATGATTGTGGATTTGAGTTTTGTAGTGTGGACAATGGAATTTCTCCATGGGGTTGTTAAAGCTTCTCTCATCTTTGGCCTAGAATATGTGCTGCACTGCTGGGTATGGGGCAGCTGGGGTCTTCTGGTGATGGTTTCAGGGAAAGGGGTTGTGTGATGATGTTACCGAAACATGTAGTGTGTACAGAGGCTTGGTCACTGTTTACTGTGTGCTGGGGGCGCCCCTAGCTTCGTTGTGCCTAGATATTAAGCAGGGTGGGTATCAGTGTCCTCTGGGGTCGTCCCTCTCCGTCCTCTGGGAATGTCTCGTCTCTCCTATGTGAATGTCTCTGTCCACTTTAGATGCCGGCTGTGTCCCTCGAAGGACAGGGTTTATGTAGCTTTTGTAGGCTGTGGCATTTGAAGGTCCGCGCAACGAATCTTGAGATATGTTGGGCTGCAAAGGATACAACGGGTGGATCCTTCACAACATGGCAGAAGAAGGAGGCATTTCTAGGCTGCATTTCAACAGGTCTTGTTGCACCGCCGTGATGCATTTGGTCTGCGAATGCAGCCTCAGAAGGACGCAGCCCCTGAATTCAGACGCAGCCATCAACCTTCCTGAGGTTTTATGATGCATATGGGTGTGGTTTTCTCGTGAGGCTGATCCACAGGGTGCATACATACTGCCTTTCTGGGACTGCTGCCATTACACTGTGCTGGTGCTGCCTCTAATTACACCCTAAGCTCTCCATAACTGACCTGGGATCAGCGGGAACTAGACAGAACAGTAGAATTGGATGTTAACTTCCTGTCTACAGGAGGCACTGCCACACGTTGATTTGCCTAGCGCTTTCCCTGGAAGTATGGACCGCAGGTATAACAGGAAGGCTATTCCTGGTGTATCCAGGATGACTTCTGACCTCCTGCCCCGGGTTTCATTGGCACAATGTCAGATGTACGTAGTGCGTCAACGGTATGACACCCCCGCCCGCTCCCCCATCATTTCCATTGAAAAACAGCACTATGAGCAACTACACTGTAAAATGTTCATTTTTCTTCCCTACCGGTGGGTATATTTGCTTAGCCAGAGTAAAGCATCCTTATGAGATTTCCATTCTTGAAAAGATCAGCTTTGTGTTGTTTCTGCTCCTCTGTAATTATCCACTTGGCTCCGGTGACATTTTCAGAAAGCCTTAATTTATTTGCCTGTTCTCTGATTCCTCAAGGGCGACTGGACCTCTTTAACCCTGAAAACTGCAGTATATTTACCGCAGGGTTCGTGTTGGTCATCTGGGAGTTGGGTGAGGGCCAGCGTCACGCAGCGTTCTCGCCAAAAGCCGTCCTCTGAGGCTTCCAGGCTCTCCTGTCTCAGCGTCTCTACCGTGACAAACAATGAGAATTGATGCAAGGTGGGGCAGCATCTGGGGTCACTCACTGACCACTCGCTCACTCACACCGCGACTGTGCCTGTTACCCTGTTAATCATTACTGAGTTTAATGACTGTTTGTTTGTTTTGGTGTCTTTTTTCATGTGCTGTAACGTGACCAGGCTGACCCTGGGAATCTGTCATTCCGTGTGTGGCGTGCTTTGAGCTTTGAGCATGAGATCTCCTGGCCGCCACTAAGTTACATTCAGCCGTACGTAGCCATTAAGACCAGATGTCGGCCATTTTGACGGGATTTTCATTTGCCTTCTGTACCTTCTATATCTAAAATAGAAGGTAGTTCATTTTCAGGGATTATCCAGTGTGATCTGAATGTGCAAGGATCTTACGGTCACTGTCTGGTTTAATGATGCATGTAAAGCAGCTCTGTTTTGCATATGTGCAGCAGTGCCTGTGGTGAGATGGTATCTGCAGAGAGATGGTATCTGAGAGCTACGGTCTGGACGACAGAGTGGCACAGCCCCACTGTCACTGTCATTGTTACCAGGGCTGATCCGGCCGTCTGCCGTACCGGGCACAGGGTATGAGGGCCAACAAAATTCATTAAAAAGTTATTTGGACTGGGGGCCTCACACCTCTGGGACCCGGGTCTCCACCTGGGTTACACGTGTGTGGAGTTTGCATGTTCTTCCCATGTCATTGTGGTATTTCCTCCGGGTACTCCAGTTTCTCCCCACAGTCCAAAGACATGCTGAGGCTAATTGGAGTTACTAAATTGCCCATAGGTGTGCATGTGTGAGTGAATGTTGTGTGAGTGTGCCCTGCGATGGGCTGGCCCTCCGGCCCTGGGTTGTTCCTCGCCTCATGCCCGTAGCTTCTGGGATAGCCTCCAGACCCCCTGCAACCTAAAAAGGACAAGCGGGTTGGAAAATGGATGGATGGACGCTTCTGCTAAATTTATTGTGTTATTGAAGTGGATCCCTCAACCCCCCCCCCCGCCCCCCCACAGTCCAAGGCCGATTTTTAATCCCAGTTTAGCTTTGCCTGCTACTATAGTTACGTGATGTAGATTTAAAATAGCTCAAAGTAACCATATTACTAGTACAAACACACTAGTGTATCTCTATACACTAGATGGAGAAGTATTGGGACACACCTCTTAATCATTGATTTCAGACCCATTGCCACAGGTGTTTAAAATCAAGCACCTAGACATGCAGTCATGTTTATAAACATTTTTTGAAAGAATGGATCATTCTGAAGAACTCAGTCAAGCATAGTCCTCAGAAATGATATTCTGGATGAATGGGCTGGAATTCCCACAGACGCACCCCAAAATCCTGTGGAAAGCCTTGCCAGAATAGCTGCAGCTGTTATGGCTGGAAAGGAGTACCAACAATATCATAAAAGTTCTTATAGGTGTAATGGCCAGGTGTCCCAATACTTTTGTCCAAATTGTCCACATATGACAAGGCCAGACGAATATACAGAGCAGAAAATGTGGACCCGACCCTAGTGTGCTTACATTGGCTTTTTTTAAATGGCTTTTAACAACTCGGGAAGGTCCTGTGAGTTAAACCGCGGGTTAAACTCCGCCGAGAGAGGAGAGAAGGGCGGGAGCTGCTGATCTCCACCTGCAGGGCGGACGGCAGCGCGAAAGGGCCGGCCGGGGCGGCGCCATGGGGCAGGGGGAGCGGCTACGGTCCAGCAGCCTGGTTGCGGATGCACAATAGGCGCAGGAAAAGCGAAGCGGCAGATCACCTGCTCCGTGAAGGTAAGGGAATACCGCAATTTGTCCGACGCATATAATGGAATCACTGGCCACGTTATGGTTTGAATAACTTTTTTTTTTTTTTTTTTTTACCTATGCTTAGGTCTCCTACGTGCGTTACAGATTTGTATTTCTGTTGATTGTATTGCACAGAGAAATACGTATATTATCATTTAACCTGCTTAGTGTGAGACGACCGCCATCCCCCGGACCCACTCGATTAAATCTGATGCGGGGAGAGGGAGGTACCGACGAAAAGTTTGCTTACCATGAGATACGAAATGTGTATATAAATGAGCTGAAGCCCCCCTAAATGAGGTAAAGAGCCGCATATGTTGCATGTTCGATTAAAAGTGAACGAAATTCTTTCTCTGAAACATTTAAACAGGTTGCAAATCTTATCCAATTTAGTACTGTTTTTGTTTTGGACTCCCAGTGGCAAAGTGATCTTTACCGGAGTAACATGTTAACCGGGGTTGTTTAATCATTATCTACAGTTATTTGATAATAGTGAATTTCTGGCTGAGGGCTAGAGCTGGGGTGATTAATATGAAGAAAACGTATTAAAATATTCACCCATACATCCATCTCCCATCCGTTAATCCAGTATTTGATGACAGGCACAAGGATAAATCTTAAATTAAACAAATTAAAGGCTTTTATATTTTGTTGGTGGCAGTCTGCGTGCTACGCTTACAAAGAATTACTATATGGTTTTAAAATATTATGCTAATTCAGGGAAATTTGTTTTATGTT
>JABFEA020000041.1:492900-505460 GCA_019775915.2 Cyphomyrus plagiostoma | reverse complement strand
AACTGCCATTTGATTGGTTGATTAGATAATTGCATTAATGAGAAATTGAACAGGTGTTCCTAATAATCCTTTAGGTGCGTGTATAGCAGACTTTTTTGTTTTCGAGGAAGCAGGATCAGACAGTCCTCAGAGCAATTAGGGGTTAATGGCCTTGGTCAGGGACCCAACAGTGAAACCACTCTGCCGACCCTGGAATTTGAACCAGTGACCTTCTGATCGCAGTGTCCTAATCCACAGAACCACACACCATAGGAGAACTGTCCTAACTTTAGAGGAGTGACTTGCGTGTGTGTTAGTCTTAGATCACATACAATAATACATATCTCTCCTCCACACCAGCAGAGGGCGCCGGGAGTGCCGCCACGCCCTTGTTCTGGTGTGATGCCAAAGAGTGCCGTGCGGCCAGGCAGCATGACTGTGGAAGGCATCCCCAGCGTGGCCTACGATGGCAGCTGTGACAGTGCGGTCAGCCTCGGCCCTGCCCTTGTAAGTGGCACGTCTCCTGCTAACCTTCCTCTCCGTCCAAATTCACTTCACCTTTTAGTGAGACCCACACTTCAGCCTCGCAGAACACAGCCGGACTTATTGCAGCCATCAGGAACGCTCTCGGAAAACACCATTCGGACCCCTTGTGCTTTGAGTGACCCCAGCCAAAGTGAAAATAGATGGATGGAGCTTGCTAGATTAGTAGACCGTAAATTTTATTTCAATGGTTAGTTTAGGAGAAATTGCTGGCTGCACAGAATGTGCTCTTTTTCTGTTTGTTTCACTTGGCAGGCAGTTTTATAGTGACTTGCTTTTAGGGTTTTAAGATACAAGTTTGCTATACAAATTACGCTGCTCCTAAACTCAAGAGCAGGCTTTAGTGATGGCTGTATTTTAAACACATGAGACACATCAAACCTCGGGCTCTATTTAAATTTAGTTCAATAAATTTTTGTGTGGTTTTCATATGGGTCTTGGGTAAATATGTAGCTGCGTCAACTTGCTTTGCTAGGTCATTAAACATTGTTTTGTTCAGCATAGTTTGTCAGGGTTGGAGGGCAGAGGCAGGCGCGTGAAGGTTCTTACCTTCGTCACAGACGGAGCTGCGGTGCGATATTCAAAAAGACGCCAGTTAGGACTACGAGCACTTTGTGGCTCGAGGGGCAAAAGCTCCTCAGAGATCTGAAGCGATCTTGCAGGACTGCAGTCTGCCTCTGAAAGGCCCCCGTGTTTAGATCGTCATTCCACTGGCGTCAAGTAAACACCTGTCAGCTTTGAAATTCCTTTGACACCCATGGCCACCGTCTGTCGAGCATCTTATACCTTTCAAAAAAATCACATTTTCTGCTCTGAAGCTTCCATTCTAACTTGGAACTAGCAGGAATCAGCACCCTTGGATATCACGTTTCCTTTTAAAAACTGGTTAGTCGCCATGATGCTGTATCAAAAAGAACCGTAATCGTGGTCATCCGGCACGGTCCTGTGATCGGTCACGGCAGCGACTTTCCGCTGTTTCTAGAAGCACGACTCCAATCTCTGCTAACCGCCCCTGGCCCATGTGTCTGTACCACAGAGCAACGGCAGTCTGGAGGACCTGTCTGCAGCGGAGAGGGAATGCCTTATGTTCCTGGAGGAGACCATCGAATCCCTAGAGGCTGAGGAGGATCACGCCTCGTCCGGTATCGCAGATAGCCCAACGTTCGAAATACCGGCCCTGTCTTGGAGTTTGGACCCACCCGGTATAGAGCACCTCCATGTTTTATAAAGCCTGAGGACCTGTGGTTTTGCCAGGAAACTAGTAATACTGACTAACTATTATAATTGAGGGCCAATAACCAAAATCTGTCATTATTCTCTTTGTCTGCTAGAAATTGAGAAGAATCTGCCTGGTAAATTCCAAGGTACTCTCAGTATTATCTGTGTATTTGACTTTATGCTTCATCTTCCAGAATGGGAAGGCGACGGGGGTACAGATATGCAAGAATTACGAGACCCCCTCCCCCCTGCCCCAAACATGGAACACAGCGACCGCACTATTCAGTCTGAAGATCCCGGTGTCTCACCACTGAAAGCGACACAATTAAACACAGAACTGCCCGACCAACCAAGGTCCACCACAGAAAGCCAGAACCGTGAAGGTCAGGATAGCGTCCTACCTGAAGTCAGCCTGGAGTTGATCCCACCTCCGTTAGACTTCAGGGATGATCCATTGGAGCAGAAAGATACAGTCATCAGGGGTCCACTTACCCACAATGACCTCCAGGAACTGCAAAAGCAAGCCAGTCTCAAGAAATCGCCTCCTGTATCTCCTGACCCCAAGGGGAAACCGCTTGCTGAACGTACCCTCAGTGGCAGCATGCCATCTTCGCCTACTGAGGCTGTACCCATGCATGAGCTTGGTGAACAGAAGAGCAGCCCACCCATGGTGGCCCCCAAGCCCAAGAAACTGCCTTCCAACATCATCTTGAAGAGCCACAAGACACCAGGGCCCAGCCAAGACTCTGCAACTCCAACAAACAGCACAACTACTTCCCCCAGTGAGAGGGTGCTGATGGACCCACAGAAGGTGAGGATGGAGGCCCTACGTAAAATTGGCCTTTTGAAGGCTGATGACGTTGAGTGTGGGGTCACCCACAGTCCTGGCCACTCCCCCAAGTCTTACAGATTTTTCCAGCTCCCTACCCCACCCATCAGCCCTTCCTCCACCTTCTTACAGTCGAGTGATGTTAACATTGTTCCGGCATCCACCTCGACCTTCAAGGAGCTCCATGAAGTGAGAGACAGACCAGCTCTTCCAGGGGGGCATCACGAGCAGGTCAACAAGCCTGTGAACTTTCCTGGGGTCAAATCTGCATCCTTCGAGCGAAGCCCTAGCAGCCCTAGCAGGCATCAGGCTGGTCGTGGCTCCTTTGGCAGCCATCAGGGCCCCTTCAAGGCCATCGGTGACAGTTCCCCGTCCTCCGAGCACAACTCAAGGCCTCGGCCCGCGTCTCTAGGCAACAGGCATGACTTAAGGGGCAACATTTCGCTGCCGAACACAGATGTTAAGGCATCAGAAGTCAGGGACAGTGAGAAGGTGGCCCCCCAACATGTGCTGGGCCCCCCCAAGCTCCCACGCTCACAGGGTGTCAGTGTAGTGATCAGCCCTCGTGGAGATGTGGGCGAGGCCCGCCGAGAGGCACTAAGGAAGCTGGGTTTGCTAAAGCATTGAGGCTCCCCTGCTCCTCAAGGAGCACCTCTGAGCTCAGGGCTGGAGCTCAGCCTCCCATTGGCTGGTTTGTCCTGCAGGAGTCACACGGGAGAACGACGTGAGGAGAAGATCATTCATCCCACTGCCATTAATGTACACCATCTGGGACACAGATATGTAAATACCTGCTGTACATGGGATAGTTTGTCATGGATCAACCTGAGCAAATCTTTTTTTTCCATGCATATTTTAAATAGTATCACTGTCTTTAATGGCTGTAAGAAATCTGAATTTTAGTTTAGTGAAGCTGAGTAATGTAACATTTGTATTGTAAGGTATAACCGGTGGCCCTGTAATTAAGCATGAAGTTATTTAATGAGCTACGGGGTGGACTGTGATGTACCGTTGAGAGAGGTCCTTCTTAGAATGTGTTGCATTGCAAAGATCTTGTTACAAGAGCAGCCAGAGTGGAATACCATGTTACACTAACCCTTCCAGCAGTGTGTGTGAATGTGTCTCATGTTTATGTGTAACCAATACAAGGCTTGATGCAGGACCTATAGACTCCTGGTTGTATAACAGGTCGAAGAAGGTCTTGAATATGAAAGGCTCACAGTCCCTCAGTGTGTCGTGTCTGGGCTCGTTCTGAAGGAGCTGTTGTGATCGATCATAGGAGATATTTATAATGAGGTCTTTGGCCATCTGTTTGAGGAGGCTGTCTGGGTTCTGCTCTGCAGCCAGGGTCCAACCTCAGACACGGCCAATATCCCTGCTGAGGCTCACCGTTCACACTTGAGCAAAGTGATCTTCTGCAGGTGTACCTCAGAATGAGCCATCAGGGATACTTTGGTGTATCTGCCAGCTTCCACAAAGACCAGCTAAGATCTTCTTTGTACCTAATGTCACAATTCCATTTATCTGGCATTTTATAAGGAGGCTTGGTTGTTAAACATGTCATCTGTGGGCTTTCTTTTTGGTATACGCTACTTCATGAAACTGGGTAAGTCATTGGAAGATTATCTTATTTTTAATATTTGTGAAATTAGTTTAGATCTTATATAAAGGTCATTTTGTAGCATTCTCCTCCACCTACCAAGCAGATGAATTTGAGAAAGGCTTGTATAACAAGAGTGTGCTGGTCTTTTCTTTAAGTGTGATGTGGGTGTGGATGAAGCTGCAGATTCAAGCCAAGTCTTCAGTTTGAGGGAGTGTGCACACTGTCACGTTGTGAAGACTTGTCATAGGTGTCTAATGAAACTCCCAGCATAACCATTAAAGACAGACCTGGATGCTGCACGGGCCATCTGCTCACCTACGGAAGGTACCATTATGAATCATGGGTTTACCTGTGACTGATCACTCCGGAGTTGTGAAACTTGAGAAGCTGCAGACTTGCAGGCCAGGTGTGTCGCAAGGAGGTGATGGTGGCTTTCTGCTCCGAAGCTCACCGCGTTATCTGATGTGACAGGACTGGTCTGACCTGCTCTGGCTGGTGCCCAAAACTCTCTGGTATTTACATTAACTCCTTAGCAGAAATGACATTTGTGCACCATACTCAATCTTTCAAGTGTAAGCTGGTAACACCTACTCCAAGATGTCCTTCACATATGCGAATTCGATTCATACATTTGCTTGTTTAGAAGCAAATGTATGAATTCATGCCATTATGAAGTAATGTCACCTTCATGCAAAGTGACATACACATTACAGAAGTCAGGTTTAGTCACTGAAACAATTTGGGGTAGGGGACATTACTCAGGAGCCCAGTCACTCTTCCAACCATATAAGTGTCATGACAGTTGTTTGTAAATGTAATGACAGTTTGAGATCATCTCAGGTAGCTTAGTCAGTTTCATTTCATGACAGCACTAGGAGAATGAATACATAAACTTCATTATTTAATTCACTGCCGATCCAACGCAATTATGCACAAACAAAACGAAGTACTCGTTCTAGTTATTTAGATGCATATTATTGAAAAAGGGACACATGGCTATATAAAGATATAGCTTTGTTCACCTATTATATGTGGAGATACACCTGTGGTACACCTGTAGTATATGGAGGTACACCTACAGTATATGGAGGTACACCTGTGGTACACCTGCAGTATACGGAGGTACACCTGTGGTACACCTACAGTATACGGAGGTACACCTGTGGTACACCTGCAGTATACGGAGGTACACCTGTGGTACACCTGCAGTTTACGGAGGTACACCTGCAGTATACGGAGGTACACCTTGTGGTACACCTGCAGTATAAGGAGGTACACCTGTGGTACACCTGCAGTATACGGAGGTACACCTGTGGTACACCTGCAGTATACGGAGGTACTCCTGTGGTACACCTACAGTATATGGAGTATATGGCACCTGCAGTATATAAGCCTGAAGTAAAGGAACCTGTTTTCTAAGTCACTTTAACTGTCTGAAACTCATGCTGTCAGGAAAGCAGACAAAAGCAACAAACACGCTGTTATAGACAACTGGCAAAATTTTTGATCACGTTCATAGTTTTTTAATGAGAGCTTAATGCAACCATCATTCCAGTCCATCCCTGACACAAACACGTTCCAGCAGAGATGTGGAGCTCATCTTAAGGACCTAAGGCTGGTCATGATGATTGTGGTGCTTTGTGCAGCACCAGTGCTGATCCATGAGGCTTACAGGTACTTAAAGCGCCGCCACTGTAGAGTGACACTTAATCACCCTCTCCGGGCTGTGCTCTGTTACGGTATCACATTCACACGCAATTTCAGGCTTGCTTTCCGCAGAGAGTGCGTGCAGGACAAAGACTGCCTGTAGTGGAAAAGCCGCCATCTGTGTTAGGGTGTGAACCTGTTTTCAAATGACGTTATAATACATTGTTTCTTTCTTGTCCCACCCGTTACTCAGTCTGCCTGAAATGCTCGTAATGTACTATCTGCCTCGCTTGTACGTGGCATTGAATTGAATGTGATACTTTTGCAGTGTGTCGGGAGTATTTTGGCTGCCGTATTCCTACTTTACGCTAGAGGGCAGTGCAGGTGCGCTTAGAAACCCGGTCCTTGCTAACGACGCCCCGAAGAGATGATCGTTCTTTTGGCAATTAAATTTTTTAAGGACTATAAATGACATTATAAGCTTTTTTCACTTAACACGTGTTTTCATTTAAGTGAGAATATAATTCTGTTTAACGACCATGGGCTGTTCTTCGGTTTAACTGTGATATAAGAGGGATATTTTATCTCTAATGTAGTATTCAGCACAGCTAAAAAGTGCATGGGTTAACCTATTAGTAGCACAGGATTTCGGTCCTGTGAATAAATACATAATGTAGCTGCCCACCTTGTAACTGCTAATCTTGGTCAGGGTCCCGGGGGGCTGGAGCCTATCCAAAGGAGCCCAAGGCTGGGGTAGAACCTGAACGGGATGCCATAGGCATTATGGGTGCATTCTCATACCTTCGAGGCCACATTGTTTTTAGCTTATTACACATTGAGAGTGACAAAACCGGAGGATGGATTTTTATGAGCAGTCAAGCTAGAATGATTAAAGGAATCAAAGAAATAGCTTACATATTTAAAAATCACACATGGTATGTGTACGGGGTGTTTATGAATCCTATAGTTTGATAAAACACCAAATAAGTTTCTCTCTTTTTCTTTAAGTGTAGCGCTTATTAAATCTGCATCTGCAAACAAGCTTTTGGAGGGACTGAGGAGTTCAGGCCTGTTTGGTCCCCAGAGCTTTTCCATGAGGGTAATCAGTGTTAGATATCACCCCTGCAGTCATCTGCATTTGATATCAGTGAGCTTTACTGATGAATTACACAGCTGCACACCAGGCTGCAAGACCTTTATTTTGTCTCTGAACACACTGAGCTGGAGAGCTGCCACACGGCACATAGTGCGTCGGCTGGTGTGTAACACCCCCAGGCTCTGCTAGTGGGTACCTCCTACAAAACCAGGGTGGCACCAGATCCCTCCAGCATAAATGGCCTTGCGGGAGATGTATCAGCACAAGGGATGTACCAAGATGAGGGATGTACCAATACATGGGAAGTACCAACAT
This sequence comes from Cyphomyrus plagiostoma, assembly GCA_019775915.2. Taxonomy (NCBI): domain Eukaryota; kingdom Metazoa; phylum Chordata; class Actinopteri; order Osteoglossiformes; family Mormyridae; genus Cyphomyrus; species Cyphomyrus plagiostoma. The sequence goes on along the minus strand of JABFEA020000041.1, from coordinate 498,230 downwards.
GTGGGATGTACCAACATGATGGATGTACCAACCTGGCCATGTACCAACACATGGGATGTACCAACCCTGGAAGGTGAGTCAGAGGAGCTGTTCAAGCCTCACCGCATTCGTCCTGGCCAGCTGCTGTTCAGGCCTCGCCGCATTCGTCCTGGCCAGCTGCTGTTCAGGCCTCGCCGCATTCGTCCCTGCAGGCTACTGTTCAGGCCTCACCGCATTCGTCCTGGCCAGCTGCTGTTCAGGCCTCGCCGCATTCATCTCGGCCGGCTGCTGTTCAGGCCTCGCCGAATTCGTCCCTGCAGGCTACTGTTCAGGCCTCGCCACATTCATCCCAGCCGGCTGCTGTTCAGGCCTCGCTGCATTCGTCCCGGCCGGCTGCTGTTCAGGTCTCCCCGCATTTGTCCCTGCAGGCTGCTGTTCAGGCCTCGTCGCATTTGTCCCGGCCGGCTGCTGTTCAGGCCTCGCTGCATTCGTCCCTGTAGGCTGCTGTTCAGGCCTCGCTGCATTCGTCCCTGTAGGCTGCTGTTCAGGGCTTGCTGCATTCGTCCTGGCTGACTGCTGTTCAGGCCTCGCTGCATTCGTCCCTGTAGGCTGCTGTTCAGGCCTCGCCACATTCATCTTGGCCAGGCTTTTGTTTATCCCCCTATGCCATACTCTTTATGGTATTTTCCTGCCCTGTCAAGACCCCCCCACTGATTTGGCCCCTTTCACAGCCTGACACTCTGCTTAACAATGACCAATTTGTCTTGCGACCACGAAGAGTGAAGACGATGACCCTGGAGGTGACTTGAGGATCGCGGCCAGGCCTGCTTTCATCATGAGAAAAGCGCCAGGACCTCTGGGTTGGGGAGGGGACAAACAAAAGAGGCGCTCTGCGCCAGTTGCACAGGAAACGGTTTGTTTTGATGGAGTGCGGCAGCCCCACTAAGCCTCTGCTGTCAACAGAGTCCAGTACATTTCCCATCATGCTTGGTGGCGGCCCTTTTAAGCCTTTACTGTCAACACAGTCCGGTACATTTCCCAGCATCCTTGGCGGCGGCCCAGACACTTGGTTCAGGTTTCTGCTACTTCTCACTAAAGGTGTGTGAAGGTCACACTGAAGCCCTCGTCGCTGTAGCTAGGCCTGGAATGGCCTCCTGGCATACCAGCCATTTTTCCAGGGCGATGGGTTTGTGGGCTGGCGAATGCCCAGCTGTTGCTCTTGTGTTGTACATTTCTTTGTAACTTTGGCTCTCTGATGTCTGCTGGAGATGCTGCTGTGAAGCCACCTCTCTTTGTTGTGGCTCCATGTACCTGCCCACGCTGGGGAGTTGTCTCCTCGACGAGGTCGATCTTGTTTTCTCTTTATGGGGTTAAGGGGCTGGTCCAGCCTGCGTGCTTGAGGGGTGTGGGAGGGGGGTATGGGAGGGCTGCCTCCTCTGCTCTCATCCTCTGCTATCTGTGAAACACTTAGAAAGGCAGCATATCAGAGCTTGTAACACAGAACTCCCCAGAACGCCGTCGCTGATAAGATCCTGACCCACACAGAGCTGCACTGGATTCTCAAACAAGCCCCCATCAATCTGAGGCAGCACTCCAGAGGGTCACTGTCTCTCCCTTTCGCTCTCTCTTTCTCTCTCTCTCTCTCTCTCTCTCTCTCTCTGTCTACCCCTATTTCTCTCTCTCTCTCGTCAAGTATGTGCCCTTGTTTGACCTCTCTCCCTTCAGGTCGTAGTGTCCTGATCCTTTAACCAGCCCATGTAGTTCCCCATTATCCACAAAGCGTCTCTTTTAACCCCTGTGTTGCCACTGCACAAAGCGAGTCCTAAAATGCTTAGTTTGGCTGCTATACGTTTGAATAAAAGTGGACCAATTAAGAGGCTACAAAAAAGCTGTAATATAATAATATCTGCGCATGTTAGTAGCCTTTTTAATGTATTTGCTGTTTTGTTTAAGAGTATTAAAAAGAAGTGCAGAGATAATGTGATCAGTTAGGTGTAGATAATTGTATTATGGTCAATTTACAATAAAATGATGAGTAGATTTAAGGAATGTCTGTGGGGTTAGGGTTAGAGGAGACCCAGCCAGCTCGGTGTTCATTAGTGATTCACGCAAAATGCTTTATCTCAGAAACCGAGAAGATCATCCGCTTCACTGCGTTTGCACAGCAATGAAATGTGTCTCTCTGCCCATGACGGCATGCAGCTCACCAGCAGCATACATTCATCGTTATAGTTAATTACAGGCAGTTTTACGGCGATTACGGGCATTTTAGCTAATTCCGCGCTAAGGTTTAAATGACAGGGCTGAGAAGGTTGTGGGTTTTAAACCGACTAGTCCTGAAGTCCAAATCCTGCAGCTTAAAAAAAAGTGATGAAAATACAGAAAGTGTGGAAATTGGCGTGAGTTACAGGCGTCGACGGATCATCGTTTGGCTTTCTGTGATATAAATTAGTAATTCCTTATGCTTTGGGTGAGCCGTGCTGATCAGGTGTGCCTTTTATACACTTAAACGCAGTAATCCATGTCTAATTCCGCCGTGACTCAGTGCTTAAACACTTTGACGAGTTATGGAAAATCCCCAGTAAAACAAGTCGAGGCAGCAAGCCGTTTCATCTATTTGACCAACAAGAATAGAATGGCCCCCCAAATCACTAATCAACACACATTTTTCTTTTATAAACATTGACTTTCCCGTGATTCAGAAGTCACTGTAACATGAGCGCACGTTGAAACATAATAGTTTAGTCTTTTAAAAACCGCATCACAGTCTGCAGCAGGGCCCAGTGATGAAAATTACAGGCAGATCAGCCTCCGATCTGCGAAAGCGCCGCTGCCTCAGTCAGACAGGCTGTTTTTGTTGCACCCCTGTGTGCTGGGATGCAGATTCTGTTTCTGAAATCCTCGTGAAGCTACATGCCGCGTGTAAAAACGTTATCCTCACACGTGCCTGTGAGCCCCTGTCTGAAGGTCTGGGAACCTCTAAGGAGCCGCGAAGGGTTAATTCCTGTGGCCTCCTTTCACTGGTGTAGACCCTGCAGGGTCGCGCCCTCTTCACCTTACGGCACACAGAAGGTCAAAAGCGCTGGTGCATGGAGGCCGTGCTCTGGGCCCCGCTCTCCCCTTGCCGACGCTGTCCTTGCTCTGCCTTGCCTCTGTGACTGAGGCCTTTCATACCTCCGGTCATAAATAAAACATTACCTGGGCTCCCCTGCTTCTATAAATGTGCTGCGCAAATGGCTATTTCTGCCACGCAATGGAGGTGCACAACTGGCGGCCTTAATGAGCTGAGTGCGGCAGCCCAGTCTGCTGGCCCCATTGTGCTGGGCCCTGGTCTGCTGGCCCCCAGCTTGTTGGCCCCATTGTGCTGGGCCCTGGTCTGCTGGCCCCCAGCCTGTTGGTCCCATTGTGCTGGGCCCTGGTTTGCTGCCCCCCAACCTGTTGGCCCCATTGTGCTGGCCCCTGGTCTGCTGGCCCCATTGTGATGGCCCCTGGTCTGCTGGCCCCCAGCCTGTTGGCCCCATTGCGCTGGGCCCTGGTCTGCTGGCCCCCAGCCTGTTGGCCCCATTGTGCTGGCCCCTGGTCTACTGGCCCCCAGCCTGTTGGCCCCATTGTGCTGGCCCCTGGTCTACTGGCCCCCAGCCTGTTGGCTCCATTGTGCTGGCCCTTTCATTGCCTCAATCGCCACTTTATGCTTCTCGCTGAGAATGACCCACCCTTGGACTTGATCAGATGGGCTTAATGCTGTATTGGTCAGTGCTAACTGATACTGAGTCGACCTGAAAGTTAAGCATGCAAATCAAAGGGCTCATTATGGAGTGTGTGTGTGTGTGTGTGTGTGTGTGTGTGTGTGCGCGCGCGCGTGTGCTATGTATGTATAACACTGAGAAGACCAAATGCACCCACAATGTAATAAAACTTATTTTCACGATGGGGGGGGGGACCATTTTCTCAGTCAGGCCGTGTTGTTACCCCTCTACCCCAAATCCTGCCAATTCCATGCCATACGATTCTTCTTCCTGCTCTGATTGGCCCTGAGATGATATCAGGTCTTCACACAGATAATCACTTATAATCAGCATGACAACAAATGCAGAGAAAAGCGGCAAAGAATCGTGCTGCTATGCAAATGAGTGACAGCAGAGCAGCAGGAAGGAGCTTGGTGACGGGCAGGGTGTGGAGTGACTGGGGAGTTCATACAGAGCTCCAGTGCATGGAGTGAAAGCCTGTCAGAGAAGCAGTAAAGCCATCACACTGCCCCACTCGCTTCTGCCTGGTGATTGGTCGGCCTGTGATGCTGTCACAGGAGCCCACAGGAATTGTTGGTTCCTGACCTTCATGCTCTGCTGCTCTGGCCTGTTGAGCCTCAGACACACATGTACGGCCTAAGAGAGATGCTTATGGGATGAGGCAGAGGGGCAGCAGTGGGCTCGCACTCAGTGGGAGGTAAGGATGAGCAGCCTGGATCTCACTGGGATGTAGTACCAGGTCCAGGGGTCCGGCCAGATAGGATCCCAAATGCCCCCTCCAAGGAGCCCAGCAGGAAAGTATGAAACATGGCTGCCATATGCACAGACCTAATTCCCTGAGTGCGGCCGGGGACCTGAACTCACCAGCTACAGATCAGCAGCTCTGATGATCAGAGGCTCCAATGACCACTGGCTCTAATGATCGGCGGCTCTAACGATGAGCTGCTTTAATGATCAGCAGCTCTAACGATCGTTATTCTCTGAGTCTCAGCCTGTATTTGTGTAAGGGAAAGCTGCATCTGGGTGATCACTTTTAAGCTTGTATGGTACGTGTGGTTTGCATACATTACATACCATAATAAAACATAAAGGAAAAACTTAGAGTAAACAGAAAAGCCTGAATCACATGGGAGCAAATGCATATTCTGAACATGTGGTTGGGGCACAGAGACCATGGCCCTTATGCATTGCAATAGTTGCTAATAATTGTATTATTAAAACAGAGCAGGACATATTTAATAGTGCGGCACATGCTGGCTATCTGGCCACTTTGGGAAGCATGTGAGGACCCTGGTATGACTGGCCTCCTACTGCCTGTCGCAAGAGGTTTTGCTCCGATCCATTAATTGCACATGGTCTCAGAGTCTGACCTCTCGCCCACAGAAGCCATCTCCATGGCAACCCCCACCACGGTCTGACCAGCAGCTGATTGTAAATTCCTGCAGAAAAGGAAAAATCCCAGCAAGTACTGGGGGGAGGCAAGGGGGAGAGAGAGAGAGAGAGAGAGAGAGAGGCACGGATCTTCATCACTCCGGGCGCGGGGGCGGGGGGGGGGGGGGGGGGGGGGGGGGGGGGGGGGGGGGGGGGGGGGGGGGGGGGGGGGGG
>JABFEA020000041.1:452137-485557 GCA_019775915.2 Cyphomyrus plagiostoma | reverse complement strand
CCCCCCCCCCCCGGCCAATGCGACCAGGCTGCGACCTGGATTTTGCTGTGCTGACCGTAGCAACTCCACTGTTTTTTGTCCCTTTGGGGGCTCCCCTGTTGTCATATGGTGAGTAAGCAGGGGGTGCCCCAAGGGAATGTGCGTAGTGGACACCTGTAGGGGCTCAGGGCTCAGTTGATGGTGCGGTGTCCTCGCAGAGCAGCTAATGACCGTGCTGCTGTCTCCACTCTACATGTGGTGCCATGTCATGGCCAGTAGGGGGCGTCCGATATACAGCCCGGAGGGGGGGGGGGTGTCCATCTGTGGACAGGGGCTCAGCTAATTGTGTGTTGTCCCCATGGAGCAACTAATGACTGTGCCGCTGTTTCTGCTCAGCATGCGGCGGTGTGTCATGGAGCTGTGTGAAGGGGAGCTTTGTACCTGCATGTATGTGCATTCAAACACATCAAGCGTAAAATCTGTGATTCAAAGAAGGGTTCATCATGTCAGATGCTCCGTGCCTCCCTGTGTGACGGTGAAAATGACAGCGAAGGTGACGGTGACAGTGACAGGATGGGGCAGCACAGGGGACAGTCACGTCGTTCGAAGCGTGTCAGTTTATTGCTGTGTCAGTATGACCCGGTCAGCAGCTGATGGAGAGTGATGTGTGGCTCAGAAAAGAAGGTGTTGGGGATCGGGGTGTCTCCTTAACACAGATACAGGGCGTTGGGGATCGGGGTGTCTTCTTAACACAGATACAGGGCGTTGGGGATCAGGGTGTCCCCTTACCACTGATACAGGGTGTTGGGGATCGGGGTGTCTCCTTAACACAGATGCAGGGCGTTGGGGATCGGGGTGTCTCCTTAACACAGATGCAGGGCGTTGGGGATCGGGGTGTCTTCTTAACACAGATACAGGGTGTTACGGATCAGGGTGTCCCCTTAACGAAGATACAGGGTGTCATGGATCGGGCTGTGAGGTGTGTCAGGGATTGGGAGTATCCCCTTTAACACAGATGAGGGGGTGTTGGGGTTCAGGTATGTCCCCATAACATGATGAGGGGGGTATCAGGGATTGGGGTGTCACTGTAACAGAGATGAGGGAGGTGTCAGGGACTAGGGGTGTCATGGCAAAATTATGCACTGACATCATGACAAGGTTATGCACTGATAACAGGGCACGATTACATGCTAATAACATGGCAAGATTACATGCTGATAATAAGGCAAGATTATTCACTGATAATATAACAAGATTACGCACTGAGAAAATAGGAAGGTTACATCATGATAAAATGGCAAGATTACGCATTCATACCAAGATAACATTACATGCTGATAGCATGGAAAGAATTCACACTGATAACACAGCAAGATTTTACTGTGATGATATATCAAGATAACATGCTGGTGACTTGACAAAATTACACACTGTTAAGACGCCAACATTTCATGCTGATGATATAGCAAGATTACAGACAGTTATCTTAATTCTGTTTCACACAGTTATCATGAAGCAACTCCAGGAACATTTTTGTTTCTCTGTTCTGGCTGTCCTGCATGAATGTGTGTCTGCTGTATACAGCCCATAATATTCCAGAACTGTATGCCAGATAAGGTGTATAATTAGTGATACTTTTCATTTAGTTGATATTTTTACATTTATTTTTTTTTATTTTTTTATATTTTTGCATTTATATTTGTCCATTTTCCTGCATTAAGATCATCATTATTTACACGTAACTTAATTAGTGCTGGAGGAGTTAATCATTATTCATCCTGGTCCTGTTTGCACACCTACTTACACTTGACGGTCTGAGCCTGGTTTGGAGACTTAGGCTTTGTGTGCTGATCAGCCGGCAATAGCGCTTTGAAGGCAGAGGGAAGGCGGGCGGCGGATGATTCTGGTATTTTTGTTTGCGGGTTTACATACTCACAGCAGCCCGGACAGAGCATGCCTTCATTCAGCCACAGCCACTGCTAAATTTACTCACTTCTGCCCTCACATTGACGTCTGTATTTCATCACCTTTCAAGAAGTGGTCTCCTCCACCTGACAACCCGTGGGCCTCGTGGACTGTTGCCGTGACCATCCTGTCACCATCAACTGTGTCCTGGACACAGTCACTCATTGAAGTTCTCAGCACAGTATGACGAGTGGGCACAGGTCAGAGCCAACTATTAAAAAAAGTCTACTCCTCTGCTTTCCCTAGTGATGCTCTTGTTAATGTGTTTTGTGGCCCCCGGGCAAGTTTCACACATACTGTAAGTACACAAGGGACCAGGGTTTCCATGGAGCTATCCTGGTGGTGTTATTGTAGGTGGGCAGGTACACGTGGCTCCAGTAGGTTCTTTGGCTGGAGGAGAGCAGGTGGGGGAGACTACAGCAGGTATTTTGGCTGTAGGTGGGCAGGTACAGGTGGCTCCAGTAGGTTCTTTGGTGGAGAATGTGGGAGAGTTTCTCAGGGCAGTTACTAGGGTGGTGTTGGCGAGAATTTTGTTTCCCGAGCATGCATGGGAAGGTCCTCAGACCTGGACCGCGGACCATGTTGATTAAGATGTGCTTCTCTTTGGATTCAAAGAGGCTCCAGTGAGGATTCTTGTGGCCCCGTTTGCAGCCAGAGGCAACACGGACATGAAACAGGCATGGCTGCCTCTGTTTCATTTTTTTTTAAATGCCAGATCACTTCTGCCAAAAAACTAAGCGTTCATTACTCAGCCCTCCTGGCCTGAAGCTCAATAACGAGTTTTTGTTCCTCTCAGTCTGCATTTTTCAACTACTTCATCTTGACTCTGCCTTTTTTTTCCAAACAAATGGCCTTGTCTCTAAGCTGTTCCTCCTGTGGTTCTCTGGCCACCTCATTGTTATCGTGTCGAATTTGGTGCAGCTGCTTGCCAGCTGATGAATTACAAATTGCTCTCGCTTTTGCCATGTGACAGTCATGTGACTCGGCAAAGTGACCAGATCCTCCTGGGCCGGGATGCCCCACTGCAGTGGAATGGGAGGCTGGCCACTGAGGAGACCTGCAGCTGTACTGCTGAGGCTGCGTAGTAAGATTGTGTAGGTTGGGAATGTGAGTTGTGAGGTATGTTCAGTGTTTGACGCGCTGCGACATGGCAGCCTTGGCAAAGCCGCATGGCCTCCCCCGCTAGGTACAACACCTCTCTCTGGGCAAAGATAAGGCCTAATACTATAGCACCCTTTTTTCAAAGAGGGAGGGGGGGCTTTCCGCTGCCAGTCCCATCCTAAAATGTGAGGAATGTGGCTTACCTTATGCCCCACGGCTTGGGAGACTGCTTCAGATCTTTGGCCCAGGAATCCAAGTGACGGCATGGCTCTCCTCAGACTTAAGTGGCTTGATGAATCACAGAGTAGGCATTCGGAGTCCATAAAAAGGTATTATACCAAAGGGCATCTGGACCGTGCCACTGCATGAGCTTCACATGGGGGTCCTGACGTAACAAGGTGTAGGCTGGCAGGGGCCCTTGGATGATCACTCAGTGTGTGAATGTGTCTCCTTCCCTATTGGCTCCAGATTAATGTATGATTCCAGTCGTACGCACATGGAACCGGATTATGAACCTCGGTGTTGCTGAAACGAAGGCTTAGATTAGTCAGGACGCTGCCCGACGTTTGTTTCTCCTCATGCCCCGCCAAAGCACAAGGCTGGAGAGGCCATCAGGATGTGAAGTGGCACCGATGCGATGTGGGGTACTCGACTGTGACCAGAGTGCCGTGGACCTCAGAGGTCCCTTGTAAGGGGCCAGACTCTGAAGGTGACATCTGGGTCAAGGTCTCCTTCGTAGCCCAATTTGAGGAGATTTAAAATGCTTTGAAAATTGGTCTCATTTAAAAATCATATAATTTCAGTATCTAATAAAATATGGTGTGTTTGAATTTCTTCGAAACAAATTAAGGGGGGAGATAGTGGTAGAGCAGTAGAGAGAATGAGAAACAGTGAGAGAGGAGTACGGGGGGGGGGAGAGAAGAATGGAGAGGGGGACAGAGAGAGAACGAATGGACAGTCATCTGGTATCAGTTTTCCTGCAGGTGGGATTGGGGTTTCACCCACCCCGTCTGAATGGCTCTAATGGGGGCATCCAAACCCAGGCGGGTCTCAGCAGATCTGCTGGCTACTGATTGCCCATAAAATGCAGGGTAATCCCCACCACCAGGGATCTGGTCCCGCTTTATGTCCCACAGGCGGGATGTGGATCCAGGCCGTTACACTGTGATGCACATTTATTTATCTTTGCTTAACTAGCCAGCTGCTTATTTAAGGAGATGAAAGCTGTGGTTTCCTGAAACGCCAGAGCTCACGTCAGTTTGTTTGTTTGAGTCTCCCCTGTACCGTCCCGCCAGCTAACACGCCATGGAGGACGGTGAGGGTGGTCAGACCCGGGATGCAAGTCGCTCTGACTCTGACTCACCCCCTGACTCTGACTCACTCCATCTCTTCCCAGATGTGGATGAGTGCACGGAAGCATTGGACAACTGCAACATCGATGCTATCTGCCAGAACACGCCAAAGTCCTACAAGTGCATTTGCAAGTCGGGCTACACAGGGGACGGAAAGCACTGTGAAGGTAAAGGGTGCGAGTCGGGGTCCAGTGGAACCTGGGGGGACGTCAAGCAATGCGACATCACATGCCTTAAAATGACATTAGGCCCATGATCCTTCACTCCCTGCTGGGATAAAAAGGTTGACTGTCACTCTGTCCAGGGATCTCAATCTGGACTCACATCCGGAAATTCTCCCACCTGATTGGGCCAGCCTGTAAGGCAGGGATCCTACAGGCTGGTGCTGGGTGTGACCAGCAGGGGGTGTCGTTCGAGGACATGGTGGGATGGGGGGAGGGCTAGTAACGGTTCAGTGTCTTGGGCTGGATGGCAAGCACCAAAAACATGTTACACAATTTAGCAAATGGAGTTAAAAGAAGGAATGGAACAAATGAAATGGGCATGTCCAGCTGGAGGGTTGCGGATGCAGGTCCTGGCTTCAGAGCAACCCCCCCTGCACGCCATTATCCTGCTGCTTTTACTGCTGTTATTAGTATTACTGCTAAGCCATATTTTATGGTGTTACTTTTTATGTTATTGTTTTTTAATGTATCTGACAATGCTGTGGTGGCTGCCTGCCCAGGCTTATGAAGTTTGCTTTATGAATCTAAGTGGCCTCGTAAAAGCTGCTCCAAAGGGGGCAGGGGCCCCTCTAGCAGCGGCGACTGTGATCCCTCATGAAGAGCAGGCGTGGTAGAATCCCAATTCCCGTGGGGCAGAAGCCCACATTCTCTACCCTGCTGCCCAAGTGTGGTGAGAGATGTTCTGCAGTCTCAGAGATGATGCTCACCAACAGCTAGCTTGATGAGGAGTGAGGTAGGACAGGACAGGAAGATTAATTAAGATGGGTACAGGTCAGAGGGGGAGTGATATGGGACAGACCAGAGGAGGAGCAAAGCAGGACAGACCAGAGGAAGAGAAAGATGGGACAGGTCAGAGGAGGAGTGATATGGGACAGACCAGAGGAGGAGCAAAGCAGGACAGACCAGAGGAAGAGATAGATGGGACAGGTCAGAGGAGAAGTGATATGGGACAGACCAGAGGAGGAGCAAAGCAGGACAGACCAGAGGAAGAGATAGATGGGACAGGTCAGAGGAGAAGTGATATGGGACAGACCAGAGGAGGAGCAAAGCAGGACAGACCAGAGGAAGAGATAGATGGGACAGGTCAGAGAAGGAGCGAGATGGAACAGGTCAGAGGAGAAGTGAAGCAAGACAGGTGAGAGGAGGAGTAGGGACAGATCAGAGAATGAGTGAGACATGATTGGTGAGAATAAGAATGAGATGGGACAGGTCATAGGAGGAGTGAGGCATGATCGGGAAGAGGAGGAATGAGATAGGACAGGTCAGAGAAGGAGCGAGATGGAACAGGTCAGAGGAGGAGTGAGGTGGGACAGGTCAAAGGAAAATTAAGGGGGGACAGGTCAGAGGAGGAGTGAGGCATTATCGGTAAGAGGAGGAAAGAGAGGGATCGGTCAGAGGTAGAGTGAGATGGGACAGGTTAGAGGAGAAGTGAGGCAGGACAGGTCAGAGGAGGAGTGAGGCATGATCGGTAAGAGGAGAGCAAAGCAGGACTGAGCAGGGAAAGAGGAAGACGGCAGGACAGATCAGAGAAGGAGTGAAATGGGACAGGTCAGAGGAGGAATAAGGTGAGAGGTCAGAGGAGGAGTGAGGTGTCATCATTAAGAGGAAGAATGATTTGGGGAATGTCAGAGGTAGAGATGGAACAGGCCAGAAGAGGAGTGAGGTCGGACAGGTCAGAAAAAGAGTGAGGGGGAACAGGTCAGAGGACGAGTGAGGCATGATTGGTAAGAAGAGGAATGAGAGGGACAGGTCAGAAATGGAGTGAGATGGGACAGGTTAGAGGAGGAGTGAGTCAGAATAGGTCAGAGGAGGAGTGAGATGAGACAGATCAGAGGAGTGAAGTGGGACACACCAGAGGAAGAGAAAGATGGTACATGTTAAAGAAGGAGTGAGGTAGGACAGGTCAGAGGAGGAGTGAGGCAGTACAGTCCAGTGGAGGAGTGAAAGATGAAGATATGGGAGAGACAAGTTGGTGACGCAGGTAGAGGCATGGATGGAGACACAGATGCAAGCAGATTTGATTGTTCACTTTCCTTGCAGGATTTATATTCTGACCTGCCTCCTTTATCCAGTGGGAGATCCCTAGTAAAGCACAGCCGTGTATGTGGAGGTGTCTGACTACTGAGCTGGATGGTGCCCCGTGTCTGTGTTTCTCAGGTCCGGTTCTGGACAGATATCGGGGATCCAGAGGTCTCCTTGCACAGCATGGCTCCATGTCCGACATTGCTGCCCTGGGGCTCTTCCGACTACCTGACCCCCCCCCCCACCCCCACCCAGTCTGTTGGCTTAAATTAAGCAGCCCACTGCACTTTGCCTCTGAGCAGCACGACTACAAACACCAGGCAGTCATGGGGCTCATTGGGCCCAAATTGAGCGCAGAGCGAGGAGGACGGCGTGCCGGGCCTCTGCCGACCCTGTGTTGTTTCAGCTGGATGTCTGCTTCAGCTCAGCCTCGCGCGAGTCTCCCGTTTTCCCGGAGGCCGTGCACCCTGGCTCTGTGTTTTTCTTTAAACATATATATCATCATGCTGCACTCGCTTTAGTGCGCCTCTTCTCAGCGCCTGCATGGCTGCCGCCTCGTCCCTCTGCTCTTTCATCTCTGTCTAAATAATTCAGCTGTTTGTTCCCTTCCCCTGGCTCCCCTTTGCTCATACCTACACATATTTGCGTTTGTAGTTCCATTGGCGACATTGGAAGATTTTGAATTTTCTCTACCTTCCCTTAAATCTGACAGTTTTCTCTGCTTACTGTACATTCTATCAAATGTAGACTAAAACAGGAAAGTTACTGACCATGTCTCTCTGGTCTCTACCTGACCTTGTTTCCCTGGTCCCTCTCTGACTCTGTCTCTCTGTTCTCTGCCTAACCCCATCTCTTTTTTCCCCTCCTTGACTGTGTCTCTGTGATCTCTCCCTGATCATGTCCCTTAGTTTCTCCTTGACTGCAACGCTCTAGTCTCTCCCTGACCATATCCCCCTGACCCAAGTCCCTCCGGTCTCTCCCTAACCCTGTCCATTGGTCTCTCCTTGACTGCATCCCTCTGGTCTGCCCCTGACTCTGTCCCTCAATCTCTCTTTCACCATGTCTTTCTGGTCCTCTGTGACTCTGTCCCTCTGGTTCCTCTCACAGATATCGACGAGTGTGAGAGTGAGTACAACGGTGGATGCGTTCATGACTGCATCAACATTCCCGGGAATTACAGGTGCACGTGTTACGATGGATTCCGGCTGGCGCACGATGGACACAACTGCCTGGGTGAGAGACGGGCATGCTGGGGTGGGCATACTGGGGGGGAGGGGGTAAATGTTGCTTCAGCAGGTTCCCAGCGTTTCTGCACCATTTATCAAATCCAGATAAGGGTGGTTACTGATCTTGTCCCTCTGACCCTGTCCACAGTCCTGGGGTGGCTGACCAGCCAGCTCCACTCTGGGTTTGGGTCGGCTGGCCAAGCCCGGTTTCATGTTTGGGTTTTTGTTACTCGGCGGGGTATCTCACTCAAGCAAGCTTCACAGAGATGACTTGAAGAGCGTCACGCTCGCTTTAATAAGAATCTGACCTTGGGCCACCTTTTGGTGGGGCGGGGGGGGGGGAGGGGGGGTTGCTGACCAGCTTTTCCCAAGGTTTAATGTTACATGCCAGGATTGTTCCCATTAACCCTGCTGGTGGAGAGGCCTTTTCCCACAGCCTATGGTGCCTGTCACTCCTGCTCTGCCCCTTGAAGTTGCCCCAAGACACAGCAAAGCAGCCAAGACACACCGGAGGGAATCCTTTCCGGGGGGTCGGAGTGGGGTTGGGGTTAAAGTGAAGAGCCCGTGTCCCTCCAGCCTAGCGGCAAACAGAACCGCATAACCGAGGGCTGGCTATGACTAGGTTCAGTGGGAGTTACAGACCAGGGCAGGGATGGGACTGGTGAAATACAAAAGGGAAATTGGATGGGTGTGGCAGCTGGGAGCAGAAGGAGTGAAGGTGTGCAGTATGGGGGGCATCCCTGCTCAGGCCCCAGGGTGGGGGGCGGGTTTCTCTGTACAGGCCTCAGGGTGGGGAGGGGGGGGTGGCTGCGTGCAGAGCTGCAAGCTGTCTGTCAGTCTCCGGGGGCAGAGTGCTGACAGGGGCTGCGTGACAGCAGGCTGCTGCAAGCCCCCCCCACAGAACAATCCTCCCCCATGTCTGTCTCCTTCAGGTTCAAGTTCAGACCTTTTCACTTCTGGTGAGAGAGACAGCCAGTAATCGGGCAGCGTTAAAACAGAGGGATGAAATGGAGGAATGAAAGATGGAGAATAGCGATGTAATAGTCATTTACACTGCAGTTTGACTGCAGTCACACACAGATATATACACACACACACTGACATATACACACATACTCATTTTCTGAGCTGTTGAGCGGGGCCTGTTTCTGCGACCGGGTCATTTCCTCCATCTGTGACCACATGCACTAGTGAGGAGGGGGAGCCATCCCTCCCTCTTAAACACCTCCCAGACGCTCGCTCTCAGAGGCGCCATGCCCATTCTTGCCTGCATGCTTCTGTGTGCTGTGTGATTTGTGATGTGCGCTGTGTAATGTGTAATGTGTGCTGTGTGATTTGTGATGTGCGCTGTGTAATGTGTGATGTGTGCAGTGTCTTCATATGCATCACCCCCCTAACGCCTCACTCCTCAGGGAGCTCAAATGTGCTGCCCCCCCCTTAACAGTAAGCCTCTTTGAATACCTTAATGCCAGAGTCAGATTCCCTCCCTAAGAGCCCCATTTTACCTCCTGCCCCAGCTCCCAGACACAGAGGGACTCCCGCCCTGACCTGGGCTGGCCTGGTGTCTGACGCTGGGGGCTGGGGGCCAGTGGCTGTCGCTGTGTAAACACGCCTGGGTATTCCGAGGTGACATTTTGTCCATGAGAAAAGAATTCTTTGACACATTTTTTCTGCATGCTTATTTCCGAATGGGATGGGCCCTTTCACCCTCTCCAGCAGAGCACAACACCACACACTCCTTGAAGCCTGGAAGCCTGAAACGTCACTGTGTTTTCAAACAGATGATTGTCTTTGGGAGAAAAAAGGTACAGCAGAGTAAATTTGTGGAATAAAGGAGGGTGATGAGGGGGGAGGTGATTCTTTCTGCCAGCTGTGGGGCTCAGCAGCCTGGGGGTCAGTGCCCATGTCCGGAAACTTGTGGGTTTAAATCGTGCGGCCAGCAGTGACCACACCCCCATCGTTAGCCCTGCCTACCCCAGGGTTACGGGGTGCTGACTGACTCCAAGCTCTCATTGGATAGAAGCACTTGTTAAATATGTAAATGTTACTCCTGGAGAGTCACTGTGAGCAGCTGAGCACTGCAAGCCTCCCCTGGAGGGTGGAGCAACGAATGTGGGGCAGCGGGTCCCCTGTCTGAACCCCTTCCGCCCACCACTTCCTGTCACACACTTCCTATCTCCGGTCTGCAGTGCGCCTGTCGCTGCGGCCCACTTTCCTGGCAGGGGAATTCGTGGGGGGGTGACATGGCTTGATAATTAGACAGGAGCTGAGGTGGCTCCGCTTGCAAGCTGCCTGCGGAGCGACGCCCCCTCGGCAGTGTGATGCCCAGCCGACTAATTGCCTTCAGCTCAGAGCTAATCAGACCCCCAGGTCGCCATTGGCGACCAGCAGCCAGCACACGGGGACCTGGCAGGCAGAGGCTACAGGGACACATGGTGACGACACAGACGGCCCTCGGGTCCAGTCTGATGTCCGCAAAGAAAGATGGTGGAGCAGATTGGTTGCGTTATTGATGTTCAGCTTCCGGAGGCCATGAGCGCATGAGGGGAGGGCACTGTGGAGTGCAGTGGGGGCGCAGTGGTGGCTGCTCCATCACTGTCCTGGGCCCTCCGTGTTTTTATAACCTCAGGAAAGCCGCAGTCACTCGATCCCCTTTCTCGTTTCGGTGCCTGTTCAGGACTGATCTCATAAACATCTGTACAAATATAATGGATTCATGGGAGTAGAACCACTAATCACATGTTCGGTGACCTACAACCCTCCACCCAAACCCAACCCACATGCTGAGGCACACTGCACACACACGTGGACAGCAGCCTGTGTTGGACTGTGTGGACAGCAGCCTGTACTGTGCTGTGTGGACAGGAGCCTGTGCTGACCTGTGTGATTTTTATAACTGGAGTCACTCATCTGCATGCCTGCTTCATACCCACCTATTTGTCTGCTTGCTCTCGTTGCATACAAGCCTGCCCACCTGCCTGCTTTGCCATCTGCTCATGAAACTCACCTAGATAGGGTTTCTAAAATTATGATTATGATAAAATTATGATTCACCTGGATGGATGGATGGAGTCTGTGTTGGACTGTGCTGCACACTATGTGTATGAAGTCTGTACTGGACTGTGTGGATGGAGTCCGTGGTGGACATTGCGTGGACAGGAGCCTATACTGGATATTGTATGGACAGGAGCCTGTGCTGGACAGTGCCAGACACTGTGCAGTGGGAGCCTGTGCTGGACATTGTGTGGACAACAGCTTGTGCTGAATTGTACTGGAAATTGTGTGGATTGGCGCCTGTGCTGCATGGTGCTGGACATTGTGTGGAGGGAGCCTATGCTGGACTATGAACAGGAACCTGTGTTGGACACTGAGTGGATGGAGCTTATGCTGGTCATTGTGTCGACAGCAGCTTGTGCTGAACTGTGTTGGACATGTGGATTGGAGCCTGTGCTGAACTGTGCTGGACATTTTGTGGATAGCGCCTGTGCTGCACTGTGCTGGACATTGTGTGGCCGGGAGCCTATGCTGGACTGTATGGACAGGAAACTGTGCTGGACACGGAGTGGATGGAGCCTGTACTGGACTGTGTGGACTGTGCTGTACATTGCATGGACAAGAGCCAGTACTGCATATTGTGTGGATAGAAGACTGTGTTGGACATTGTGTGAATTGGAGTCTGCGTTGCACTGTGCTTGACATTGTGTGGAGGTAGCCCATGCTGGACTGTGTGGACAGTAACCTGTGCTAGACATTGTGTGGACAGGAGCCTGTACTGGATATTGTGTGGACTGGAGCCTGCGCTGGACACTGTGTGGTGGGAGACTGTGCTGGACATTGTGCAGACAGAAGACTGTGCTGAACTGTGCTGGACATTGTTTGGACTGGAGCCTGTGCTGCACTGTGTTTGACATTGTGTGGAGGGAGCCTGTGCTGGACACTGTGTGGAGGAAACCTGTGTTAGATTGTGTGGACAGGAGCCAATACTGGATTTTGCTGGACAGGAGCCTGTGTTGGATTGTGTTGAGGGTGCCTGCAGAATTCCTGGGTATAGTGCAGCTCCTGACAGGCTGATGGAGACTCCCCCGTGGTCTCAGTCTGACTCACTGTGATTGTGTGGGGTCACTGTGGGATGGGAATCGGCTTGATCAGGCAGTATGCTTACCAACACACAGACAAACTGGGAGGGGGGGCTGTTACCAAGCCTCTTTTCTTAAAAGCAATGGAAAAATGGAAATCATGCAATCCTGTTTAGGCATATAAAATATCTTACTTGAATCTTCCACCCTCCCTGTAGCCCAAAGGCCTAGTGGTGTGTATGTGTGTGGGGGGGGGTCGCTTCTAACCCTCATGATCAAACGGAGCGTCAGCAGGGACTGTGCCTTCCCATTAGCAGGAGGGCTGGGTCAGGCAGGAGGAGAGGAGAGCTGAAGAGAGGACAGCAGACGAGAGGAGAGGGGTGTAGAGGAAAGAGAGGAGAAAAGGAGAGGAGAGGGGGCACAGAAAGTACACGAGAGGATGGCAGAGGAGAGGGAAGGGGAGGAGAGAACAGAAGGGAGGAAAGGAGAGGGATGGGAGGAGATGAGAGGAGAGAAGAGAGGGGAGCAAAGGAGATGAGAGTACAGCAGAGCACAGGAGAGGAAAGAAAAAGAGAGGGGAGGAAAGGAGAGGAGAGCAGAAAAGAGGAGAGCAGAGGAGAGGAAGGGAGACTAGGGGAGAGGCAGAGAAAGGAGGGAAGAGGAGAGGAGAGAGGAGGTGAGGAGAGCAGTAGAGAGCAGAGCAGTGGAGCTGGCTTGTATACATGTCTGTAACCTCACCCCGAGGGGCCAAATGTCAGACGTACGCTCCTGCATAGCGCTTAGAGCCCGAGCTGGGAAGGAGCATAGCTCGTTTTTCAGGCCTTAGCTTGATTAAGATGTTTTTTTTCTATCCCCCTTGGGAAAATGAAAAAAAAATCTCCTTAAAGTACTAATAACGCGCTGGCTTCTTTGGGCCGGGCCTGAAACCCTTTCCCTTTGGAAATATTTGCTTTGGACGGTGGCCTGGCGTGGTCCATAACGCAAGCGATTATTAGAGGAGCTCGGAGAGGGCGCCGGGCGGCCCGCGGCAGACAGGGGAGCGACGCATTCCGGGGTGGCTGGGGCAGCCGTGCCGGTGTGTCGCCTGGTGGGGGCGAAGTCCCAGAGCTAACACCCGCCCTGGCGCTGACATCCTTGGGGTCGGCCCGGTGACAAACAACAGTGGTGCCCAGAATTAGCGTGAAGCAGGGGGCCGTCACATGGAGGCGATGCGCTGTCCCCCCCCACTCCGAACCTCCCCCCAGCTTGTCAGACTCTTCCTGTCACAGACATGCCAGTGTTTCTGGGGGGGGGGGGGGAGCCCCGGTGTCTTGCCAGGGGATGAGACAGGAATGATGAAGCATGATGGGGGCAGACAGAGTGTGAGGGTGACATGGGGGCAGGCAGAGGTGTGTGTCTGTCTGTCTGTCTGTCTATGTATGTGTCTGTGTGTGTCTGTCTGTGTCTGTGTGTGTCTGTCTGTGTGTGTCTGTCTGTGTCTGTGTGTGTCTGTCTGTGTGTGTATGTGTATCTATGTGTGTATATTAGTATGTGTGAATGTCTATGTGTATGTGTGTCTGTCTGTGTCTGTGTGTGTCTGTCTGTGCCAAATGTCCTT
Source organism: Cyphomyrus plagiostoma (assembly GCA_019775915.2). Taxonomy (NCBI): domain Eukaryota; kingdom Metazoa; phylum Chordata; class Actinopteri; order Osteoglossiformes; family Mormyridae; genus Cyphomyrus; species Cyphomyrus plagiostoma. Next base: position 472,015 of record JABFEA020000041.1, on the reverse strand, counting down.
GAAATGTGGTAAAACCTGTTACTTTTTAGCATGTAGAAACATTTTGCTACCTCAGTTAAAAGAAATTATATCTGTGACTGCAATCAAAAACTAAAAATGCCAAAAGCATTTGATTTTGCTTGGTTAATTATGGTTAAGGTTGGGGCTGGGTAGGGGTTAAGGTTGTCATGTTGAGATTATAGTTTTCCCCAGAGAAATGAACGGAGAGTCCCCACAAAGATATAATTACAAACCTCTGTGTGTGTGTGTGTGTGTGTGTGTGTGTGTGAAGCTTAATCCTCCCTCTGCTCCAGTTTGGACAAACAGGCAGAAAGTGAGCTGGTGTGGAAGCTTGCTAGAGTAAACAGCCGCTCTCTGGTGCCCAGGGCTCAGGGACTGGATGGAGTTTCCCATAGGAGCCTATGGCACCTTTACTCACTGAACCACCCAACCCCGCAGACAGGGGAAGGGTGGCTGGGGACAGCAGGCATGGGGACAGCACAGCCCAGCGCTCCATGACAAACACCATCACCATCTTGCTCTCTGTGTTTCCCCAGACGTGGATGAGTGTTCAGAGGGGAATGGCGGCTGCCAGCAGATCTGCGTCAACATGATGGGCAGCTATGAGTGCCGTTGCCGTGATGGCTTCTTTCTGAGCGACAACCAGCATACCTGCATCCAGAGGCCCAAAGGTGAGCCAGAGCCATGACCCCTGACCGTGCATCTAAATCATACTTACCAGTGCCATATTAGGAGATATCATTGCTATTCTTATATCCATTTCCTAGTCATAGTGTTGACCTGCAGCCTATCCCATAATCCTCAGGGTCATCCTCATTCACACAGCCTCAAATAGACTTCTGATTGGTGGTAATTAGAAGCTCCTAGCCAGCCAGCCATTAAAGGCCTGGTTAATTCTCAGGTATCCGTTGCACTGGACCCCACCCAGTGCATTATCCTCTCATGACTCTCGTCTCCCCGGGGGCTTTTCCGCCATGCGCTCATACAACACTTACTGCTCCAATTTGCTGGGTTTGCTTGGTTGTCTTGGCCAAATGGGCCGAATTTACACACTGGAATTAATTCAGTTGAGGCTGACAGTCTCCTCCATTCTGTTTGGAGGAATAACATATGTATACTCCTCTGTTGTGAGGTGAGATGTTGGGTAGACTGTATTTCCACTGGGGGGCGCTGGTAGGAGGTTTGTTTTTCCTGGTGTGAGCTCCCTCTGTGGTGTGACAGCATCTCAGCTCACTGAAGGGCTCTGGGCCGGTGCCCGTGCTTCTCCCGCTGCATCGCCTCATAGTTCGGAGGACCCCTGCCCTCTCTGTGCTGCAGACAGGCATCCAGCTCACTGCCTGCCAGGCAGCCAGACGGAGTATCGTTTGATAAATGTGAATCTTGCATATTTTGTGACAAAATGGGCTCACTGCTCATAGATTAAATTGCTTTGGCACCTCACCCTGCAGTGCTTTGCCCCATCGCGCCCCCCCCCCCACCATCGTTGCCTCCAGCTACTGGCTCTTACTAGGCCCAGAACGTCTTGCCCCGGGCAAAGGCCTTCCTCGCTCTCCCAGCACAATGTAACACTTCATTAATTTGATGCTAATGTTTTTTTCCCTGCTCTCTCCCAGTGGAAAAACTCTGGCCCCTCTGGCCCCCTTCTCCCGGCGTGACCCTCACCCGGATGGGCCATCTCATGGGGCAACGTGGGTGCTTGTGCGTGCGGGGGGAGGGGGTGCTTGTGGAGGGTGTCAGGTGGCCCGTTTTTACTGCCCGGCGTTATACACACTCAGCGAGGAATGTGGCAGTGATGCTCTGGGCAGGGGCCCCGGAGGTGGGGGCTGCACTTTGAGAGATGAGGGCTCCCACAGCCTAACTGAACCCAGAGGCCCAAAGGTGAGCCACTTGCCCCCTGCTAGTCTGTCAGCCACTCGCTGGGCTATGGAGGCCAGGTTCTGCACTGTGTCCATCTCCACAGCATGCTGACTTGGCCTGCCCGGTGGCCATATTTAGCGGGTGTGCTCAGAGGATGTTCTCAGTAGCTGTGCTTAGGAGGTGTGTTCCATAGGCGTGTTCAGTGGGCATGCCCAGTGGCCATGTTTAGAGGGACGTACTCAGTAGCTGTGCTTAGAAGGTGTGTTCCATGGGCGTGTTCAGTGGGCATGCCCGGTGGCCATGTTTAGTGGACGTGCTCAGTAGGTGTGCTTAGTAGGTGTGTTCCATGGGCGTGTTCAGTGGGCATGCCCAGGGGCCATGTTTAGTGGACGTGCTCAGCAGGCGTGTTCTATGGGTGTGGTCAGTAGGCATGCTCAGTGGCCTTACTCAGTGGGTGTGTTCAGTATGCATGCTCAGTGGTTGTGTTCAGTGGGCGTGCTCAGTCTCCTGCTTCTCCAGCATGTCCTGTCTCGTCCCCGCGTGCTGCCTGCGTGTGCGGCCGGAGCGGAGGAGGAATGCCAGGCGTGTCAGAGTCCGCCATGCGCACGTGTTCTCTGCTGTGTTTACCGGTGCTCAGCTTGAATGTAGGTGCAAATTCATCTGGGATCATCAGCACAGTCATTCCCAGAATTCCCTTCTGTCTCTTTTTCCTAATAAAAAGAAAAGAGGAATTCCAGTCAGGAAGCAGAGCTGGGTGTGATGGACGCCGTCCAAACAGTAGCACGGAGAGACCCCATCTCCCCAGCCCGGGGCATGGGCTTCTGGGATGCCGCCGCAACCCACCACCCCCCTTGCCCCCCCCGTCCCCCAGAGTTCACTCTCCCTCTCTGTCGTTTCCATGCGCTGACATTTTTATCCTCCTGTTAAAAAGTTTTAGTGGCCCATTATCCATGGGGGAAGGAATGCTGCCCTAATTACCCAGAAGCCTTGTGTTTGGGGTATGTCACCATAGCAACCAGCATAGAACGCACAGGGAACTGTGGCAGGGCAGGGACGGGGGGCTCAGAGGGGGCGGGACGGTGATTATCGCTTACTCCAGCCCCATTGCCGGCCCCCCCAAGGCCTCGCAGGACGTAGAGCTAATTGGAGGGGGGGGCTGTGGTTCGGCGGGTCATGCTCATCTGCTACCTGAGCTGAACTCGGTCACAAAGCCGCCGTGATGGATGTAGCATCGGCGTGGAAGACCCGTTTAACATACGACTCGCTTTCGCAGCCACTAGTTAGGGACACGTGTTTGCTGCCAGGAACATCCCGTGAGTGGCTCATTACCTCAGAGTATCTTAAAAGCACGCCGCTGTCTCCGTGCCGGGGCGCTGTCGCTTTAAGCATTGCCTAGGAGACGCATCAGTCCACACACGCTCAGTAACAGTGTCTTTGATGTTGGGCTGTATTTTTAGGAACAAGGTGAGCTTTCAGGGTCGGTGCTTTTGCTCCGCGCCACACTCGCCCTCCACTCACCCAGTGCCTTGTGGTCTCCTCTGAACTCCTCTTCTGAGTGTGTGGGGAACCGGCCTGGCAGCCCTCTTGGCCGGTTCCGCTGAGCTCCCCGCTCACGTTTAACTCCCAGCTGCCCTGGGTGCTGGATGGTACCCGGTCGGGAGCCCCACTGTCGACCAGTGGTTCTGTATGCAGGCTGTAATGTATTCCACTGCATATTTTATTGTTATATTCGGAATAATAAAATGGACCGCAAAGTGCAGAGACTGAGCCTGGGCCCAGGTTCTGCCCTGATGGGGGGGCCCTCTGCAGGGACGGGCCGTGAGGGTTTCCATCTCGCAGGAAATGTAGCGGGAGAAACCACAATATGTGGAAACATCTCTCCAAACCCCCCAGATCCAGAGCTGCCCATCCAGTGGTTTTATGCTAATAGGGTGTAGGCTCGGCGCCGCCCGGTGGCCAGAACCATGTCTGTCTGTGACAGCTTGCTTGCTGGCTGGAGGGCGTTGTTGACCCTGGCTGAAGGGGGCGCTGGTGAGTTCCACGTGGGTTCTCCCGGTGTGTCCCGGATCGGCTCCAACATCGGCTCCCGGATTGGTTCCTGGATCGGCTGGCCCTGTCCACCTCGCTCAGACATGCTCCTCTAGTGCCACAGAGTTCCCTGGGCATGATGAGACACGCTCAGTGCGGCTCGCCATCCGACTGCCGGCGGGGTGACTGTGCGTCTGTCGACAGGGATGGAGCGTGTCTGTGCTGGGGGGCCGTCGGCGAGGGCGGTGTCTTAGCAGGAATTCAGTGTTTGTCAAGAGGCGGGGGAACCAGAGCTGGTGACTGGGCCGAGGCTGGAGACTACTGGAGTCTGTATGTGTGTGTGTGTGTGTGTGTGTGTGTGTGTGCGTGTGCATGTGTGTGGTCTAGATATATCTTATCAATGTCTCCACAATTTTTTAAAAACCTTTTTAGAACATGAGGGAAAACTCTTTTCTAAAAATGTGAGTGCAATCAAAACACTAAAAATGCAAAAACTCTTGTATTTTGCTTGGTTATTTATGGCTATGGTTAGGGCTGGGTAGGGGTTAAGGTTGTCATTGTTAGCATTAGCATTTTTCCCATAGAAATGAATGAGCATCCCCTATGAATATTTATCATGTGATAAATTATTTTGACATTGCGAGGACCTATTTTACCCCCGCCCCAGAAGGGTAAACTCAATTTCATAAAAATCTGTGACTGTAATCAAAAAACTAAAAATGGCATAAGTCTCGTATTTCGTTTGGTTACTCATGGTTAAAGTTAGGGGATTAAGGTTATTGCTGGGATTAGGGTTTTGGCCATAGGAATGAATGGAGAGTCCCCATCAAGTTATTCATGCTTAATCTGTGTCTGTCCCCATGTCCCCCTCACCCCTGTCGCCCTCAGAAGGACTCAAGTGCATGGACCGGAACCACGGCTGTGCCCACATCTGCCGGGAGACGCCCAAGGGCAGCGTGGCCTGTGAGTGCCGGCCAGGTTTCCAGCTCACCAAAAACCAGAAGGACTGCAAACGTGAGTGAGCCTGAGCACTGTGAGCCTGAGCACTGAGCCTGAGCCTGAGCGCTGTGAGACTGAGTGCAGTGAGCCTGAGTGCTGTGAGACTGAGTGCAGTGAGCCTGAGTGCTGTGAGCCTGAGCGCTGTGAGACTGAGTGCAGTGAGCCTGAGCGCTGTGAGCCTGAGCGCTGTGAGCCTGAGCACTGTGAGCCTGAGCGCTGTGAGCCTGAGCGCTGTGAGCTTGAGCGCTGTGAGCCTGAGTGCTGTGAACCTGAGCCCTGTGAACTTGAGCGCTGTGAGCTTGAGCACAGTGAGCCTGAGCGTATTGAGCCTGAGCACTGTGAACCTGAGCGCATTGAGCCTGAGCGCTGAGCCTGAGTGCTATGAGCCTGAACACTGTGACACTGAGCGCATTGAGTTTGAGCGCAGTGAGCCTGAGCGCATTGAGGCTGAGCGCAGTGAGCCTGAGCGCATTGAGCCTGAGTGCTGTGAGCCTGAGCACTGTGAGCTTGAGTGCTGTGAACCTGAGCCCTGTGAACCTGAGCGCTGTGAGCTTGAGCGCAGTGAGCCTGAGCGTATTGAGCCTGAGCACTGTGAGCCTGAGCACTGTGAACCTGAGCGCTGTGAGCTTGAGCGCAGTGAGCCTGAGCGCAGTGAGCCTGAGCGCTGTGAACCTGAGCGCTGTGAGCCTGAGCGCTGTGAGTTAGATCTACAGTGCCAGCCAGACCACAATCCTACTGCAGCTCGTCACATAAACCAATAGATTCTGCATTAATGGATTAATTGATCATTTCTGAAGGATGGAACCATCCCAGCAACTGAACCCATTTCCTACAACTACATAAAAAGGTTTACTTTTCTACTAATTGGTTGTTTACACCAATGGTGAATTAACTAGTCCTTAGTTATGGCCGTCCATAGACTAATGGCGTCAGTCTTTATTGTCGTTTCAAAATATGCAGATATACAGTGAAATATGAAATAGCATTTGTCCGAGACTAAAAACGCCTTTACGCACAACTAACAACTGCTCTATGGCTGAGAAGTGGGATTCGAACCCCCGACCCTGAAGGCCTTAGGCAACGCTCGCTTAATGGACCACTTTAAAAAGACAGCCTTGGAAAATATCACGTCGGGTCTGGTCGGTTTGCAAAGCTGTAAATGAGAATTTAAATTTAAAGGACATAATTTTTATTGTGAACAATGAGGTAATATTTTTGGTGGGGAAAACTGTGTGGTGAAAAAAGCCACAAGAGTTTACTTCATTTTATAAGGTCAGCGATCATAAGCATTGGGTGAGAATCAGATCTGTTTGAAGGGCAGCACAGAGATTTCAATTCTGGGGTACTGTGGCGTTTTTCTGAAGTAACATTCTCCTCCCAGCTGCTCCTTATACCTCCTGATCTGTACATCATACATCCCAGAATATTCACCCTCACCCTCATGAGTACAGTAGTTAGTACTATACCCATCCAAGTTGTGATTAATTTTTTCGTATCGAAAATCATTACAAAAGTCACTTCCCTGGACCCCTAATGTTTCAGGTCTAACCTTGTGCTGAAAAATGCCGCCTTCGATCCAGTCGGGTTTGTTTTGGTGACGGCAGAGTAGTTAGGGAGGTCTACTCCCGCATGATCTGTCACCTTGGAAACATTCACACATCCATAGCAAATCGTGGCTTTCCACTCTTATAGATGAAGCAAAACACGGACAAGCAAACCCGTCTGGTGTTGGCGTCTCAGGATTTTTCAGATATGGGTGTAGAAGTGGATGGAGAGGGTTGAAGTCTACTGTACAAACAAGGATAAACATTTTGGTGAAGGTGTTCCTATCCCATAATGGTTCTGCTTCATAAACACCATAAACTTAACTTAAAGTTAAGTTATCCCAATTTTAAAGGTGTGGGGTGGGGGCGGTTTGCTGTATCTGAGCCCCCACTGAAAAAGTCTAAATAAGTATAAATTCATCTAAATAAACTAAATAAATAGCTAGTGAGTAGAGTCAGAAGATGGCAGCTACCTAGTTTGCTAGCAGAAAATGCTGCATCAGCATCTCCTGAATAAGGAACATGTTTATTTAATATTTGGTGCAGTGACTGTTTGTGGTCAACAGGGGGCCCCACCCTAAAACCCAGGGGCCCCACACAAATGGGGTTGGTAAAAACTGCTGCTGTGTCTCTGTTGGCAGAACCCTATTAAGGTTTTGAATTAAAAGTATGTTTCGCCTCAAAGATGAACTGAATTATCCTCCCAATGAATAACACGCAGCTTCAGTCTCATACTCTTCCTTCCTTTCCCGTCAGTGACATGTAACTACGGCAACGGCGGCTGCCAGCACACGTGCGAAGACACGGACCAGGGACCCCGGTGCGGCTGCCACATGAAGTTTGTCCTGCATTCTGACGGCAAGACATGCGTGGGTGAGTGAGGGGAGGTGGGGTCCGGAGCGGGGCTGGCGTGCTGTTTTCGGGGTGGGGGCTGATATACACAGAACCCTCAGTGCCCGCCACCCCTATAGCTGTGTTTCAGTCTGTCATGTTTTCATTCCACTTTAATCATGTTCATGGGGTGAAACCCTGTTTCACACCAGCATAAATATTTTAGGATACCAGAATTAAGAGTCTGGTGTCTGAACCGAGAACTCAGAGGGTTTTCTGAGGCAAGCAGGGCAAAGCAAGACCATGCATGACCCTGCAGGGTGAAATAGCTTGAATCAGGACTAGGCAGAATTGTGCATAAAGGGCCATGCAGGGCCAAAAAGAACTATTAAGGGTCAGGCTGCGACATCTTCTGAGATAAAGAGAGAAAATGGTCCCTGGCTCCACCCGGCTCTGGTCCAGGTCCTCTGGCTTCTGCTGCTCTTCTCTGCTGTTTTTGCTTGGCTGCCCTGGCTGCTGTTGTGCTTTGCTGTGGCCCCCCATGTCGCCCCCCCCTCTGCATTGAGATACCCCCCTTCACAGCCACAAGCATACAGGCCCCTGGCATCTCAAGTAATCAGGGAGGAATTTCTGCGCTGTGGGTGCAATCAATCAAACAATCAGTCAGGCAGTCAGTCAGCCAATCAGTGGGTTAATCAGTCAGTCGGTCAGTCAGTCAAGTCAGTCAGTCTGTCGCCCTATGTACAGATTTTTAAGAGGTATTAAAAGAACAGACAGCAACCAAATTCGCCAGTACGGTAAGAGGATTGTGGGTAAACGTTGTGATTGGCCACTTTCGGCCCTGTTCTAATGAGATCCAGCTGCCATCTCTGGCTCGGATGCTACCGAGTCGTTACTCAGGCATGCACACACACTGCGGGACAGCGGTGAATCCAAGTGCCCACCTGCCATGCAGACCGCAGAGTCCGACGCCTGTCGCTCTGGTACCAGGCCTGCCGACCGCCCCCTCCTCCCCACGGCTGGGGTCTAACCACACCGGCTGAAGCAGCACGAATGGTGAATAAAACCACAAAAAAACAAACAGGCCCCAAAACCTGATGGGAGAAAGATTGACATGGAAGGGGGGAGGGTGCACTGATCTGAGATCAGTCTGTCCTGCGTACAGACATAGCTCTCAATATGACGTCCACCTGAGAACAACCTTATAACAACCTCAACCCCTACCCAGCCCTAACTTTTACCATAAGTTACCAAACAAAATACAACACTTTTGATTGCAGTCACAGATTTTCATAAACAAGGAAGGACATAACTGGTACACAAGCAGGAAATCACCTTTATGAACAATATGGGCAACAATCGATTGTGTGTAAAACCGCAAATGCCTACTTATTTTATGTGCATTTGCGCTGCTATGACAAGAAAATGCCTTGCATTTTAACCTGTACACCGCAAATGAAGTAGAGTTAGCATATAAAGATCAAAATGCATTATATAATTTGTTTTCAAATCAGCACAAATGCACATAGGATAAGTACGCATTTACACTGTTACTACAATCAATTGTCACACGTATCGTTTTTTTATAGGTGATGGCGTACCAGTTATGTCTATCCCTGTTCATAAAACTGGGTTTCCCCTTGTGGGGACTGAGACAGTGTCCCCCCAGAGTCAAAATAACAGGTTTTATCAGATTATGAGGACATTTTGGGGGAGTTGGGGGGGGGGGGTTCTGCATGTGTTCCCTGTTTCACAGTACAGGAGAGGTAGCCCTCATTTCAGGGCAGTATCCAGGCTCCCCAGAGATCCTGCCACACAGATAAACTGTCAGTGACCTTGTTACCGGTTTAGTTTGGTTTTAGGTGGTGATTCCCGGTTTAGTTTGGTTTTAGGTGGTAGTTCCCGGTTTAGTTTGGGTTTAGGTGGTGGTTCCCGGTTTAGTTTGGTTTTAGGTGGTGGTTCCCGGTTTAGTTTGGGTTTAGGTGGTGGTTCCCAGTTTAGTTTCATTTTAGGTGGTGCTTCCTGGTTTAGTTACATGTGCCGTTTCATACCTTTGCAGATGTTTCAGCCTTAATGTTTTCCAGACATGTAATGCCAGACTGGGGTGACCGAGGCTGACTTTACACAGGTATAAGTCAAATGTAAAACACACGCAGTTTGCATCACACCTGGTCTCCGTCTGAACATGGCATTTACACGTGATGCTACACGCATACTCATGCAGGCACATGCTGTCGGGTAACCACACCATCACTGCTCCCTAACAGACACCCCCTCCCCACGTTCAGGGCACTGACCTGCTTGTTTGTACATTTCCTGATAATGAATCAAAACAATGTGGAAGCATTCAGAGCATCATACAGAGAGGAAGACTGCTCTGAACGTGCAGTCATCAAGACACACTCACAGACATCACAGACCATGTTCATGCACAGTCCCCGTATTTACAGTACAGGCCAAAAGTTTGGACACACCTTCTCATTCAATGTGTTTTCTTTATTTTCATGACCGTTGGCAGATTCTCACTGAAGGCATCAAAACTAGGAATGAACACATGTGAAGTTATGTACTTAACAAAAAAAAGGTGAAATAACTGAAAACATTTTATATTCTAGTTTCTTCAAAATAGCCACCCTTTGCTCTGATTACTGGTTTGTACACTCTTGGCATTCTCTCGATGTCATGATGTCACCACAATGAAGTTACAATGTCTGATGTCATTGTAACTTCATTGTGGTGTTCTTCCTGTTGCCAATTAAAACCCGTGTTTCCCCTGCTTGGTCTCGGCTTGGCAGATCGTGACAACCCCAAGCCATGCCCCCCCAACACTGCGCCAACACTACACTATGCCATGGGGTCCATTGTTTATTTTTATTATTACTCTGTATTTGTTCATCTGTTCATAAATCGCAAAGTTTTAGTTTGTAACATTTGCACAGCTATTGCATAATTTTTTGGTGAGCAATGGCTACCGAAATGATATAAAGTACAGTGTATTACGTGATACAGTATTTTCAATAAAAAAGCACTATCACCAACAAACGATGCTATCACAGCGAATGTGAGACTGAGACTGAAGCGTTACCCTTTGTTTCCGCTGAGAGATGTGCCACGTGACTCATTTCCCCGCGCGTACAAGTTATCTTAGGTTGGCGTTCACGGTTCGACTTCTGAGATTCAGATCGAGTTCTAGGTCATTTTTTTCTAACTGGTTGGATCGACTTTTAAGAAATTTGAGTTCTAATGAGTTTGAGAACTGAGGTACCACTGTGTTCCTATTTCCAACTATGACACCCTTAACCCCTACCTAGCGCTAACCTTAACCGTAAGTAGCCAAACAAAACAAAAGACTTTTGCCATTTTTAGTTCTTTGATTGCATTACATTTTTAGGTTGAGTGCCTCTGAGGCTAGGGAATGTGTGCTGACAATCTGAAGGTTGTTGGTTCAAATCCTGTGAATGCCAGGAGTGATTGTACTCCTTTGGGCCCTTGAGCAAGTCCCTTAACTTGCAATTGCTTTGTCCTGGGTATGAAGTTAATCTACATCCAGCCCTGCAAGGAGGTCCGCCAACTTCCAGGGAAAATTTGGGGGTTGGTGGCAGGATTGGCACTACAGCCACTGGAAAAAACTCACACTGGTCCTTTTGGACTAGCGTGGTGCTGAGATATCGCCCGTCTCACAGCTGCACTCGGGTTGTCAGCCCTGAGGTGGTTTGTTGTATGGAGGGCGCAGCAGCGTGCTGTATGAGTGCACGTTCGCTCCCTACCTTCACAGGTTTTTATAAAATTCAGGTCATCTTCATAGGAACTGCAAAAATGTCCCACAAGGTTTTTTTTTATCATATTGTGAGTAATAATTACCAAAAACTCACAGACATTCACACATGCACACATAGACTGTCAGGAGGCCAGCTATTCTGCTGAGATAATGGCTTTGCTGTGTGTGTGTGTGTGTGTCTCATACGAGATAGGGCCAATGTGCTGCTCCTCAGGTTCTAGCTGTGTACTCCTGAGTTTGTTTCCACGGTGACTGGGCAAAGGGTTAGAAAGGGAACGTTACCTTATCTGTGTAAAGGTGAAACCTGCCGCGAGATAGCAGAGGCTTTCATCCACCTGCAGACACGGTCATGTGACTCCCTGCAGCCTGTTATACCCCCACCCACCTTACCGCCTGCTGCTCAGATGGTTTGGGGGAAAATCCAGAACTTTCTGAGGAAAAGTCTGTCCTGAGTAGACGAAGGCTGAGGCCCTGCCCCCCACATCAAACCAGAGGCACGTGAATGCTGCCCTATTCTCAGATAGGACTGTCACCGCCACCCCCCCACGGGCTCCTCTCCCTACCCCCCCCTCTCTGCTGTCCCCTAAGCTCTGCTGCTTTGTGGCTGTGTGATGCACCATATGTATAATCTGCTTCCCCACCTGCCCTGAGCCCCTGCTTTCTGGGACCAAGAGACATTGCCTGTGTGTCTGTGTGTGTGTGTGGTCCTGTGTTTTTGCACATATGCACATGTGCCTGTGTGCCCACATGTACTCTTGTGTGCCTGTGTTCATGTGCCTGTGTGCGAGTGTGTGTGTGTGCTCACGTGTATCATGTGCTTCCATGTGTCCAGTTGTGTGTGCTCACATTTCTGCACAATCCTATACACATACAGCACAGCTAACCCCTGGGGATGCAGGGAATGTCAAACAACTGGAAAACAGGGCATTAAATGTGTGGCAGCTTGGTCCCTCTTGCCCTGCTCTATGACGTGGCTTCAGGCATCCTGTAGTTGTAGATGCTACCTCCACCTGTGTCTTGGGGTCACTGTGAATTGTACGCACTAAAGTGTGTTTTTACACTGTGTGTGCGCAGGGGAAAGGACTGTGCAGCTGCTGGCCATGCCTCATCTCGTACCCAATGGTAAATATTTCTGCTCCTCTGGCTTGGGTGTATTCTTTAGCAGGGGTTGCCACGGTAACCCCTGGGATGCAGTGGCCTTTTCTTTCCAGCAGGGGTCCTCTCTCTGACACCACCTCTCTGCTCTTATAGTAAAAGCAAGGTGTGTGTGTGTGTGTGCGTGTTGGGGGTGGGGGGGTCACTTGGGGTTTTTAAATGGAGGTGTATCAGTGGGACTGTGTGACTGGGGCTATGCATCAGTATTGGGTGTGTCAGTTGGGGTGTGTTTTTGGGGGCGTTTCATGATGGGTGTGTCAGTTGGCATGGATTATTGGGGGTGTGTATCAGTGGGGTGTGTTAACAGAAGTGTGCTTTTATGGGTGTGTCGGTAGGGGGTGTGTTTGTGGGGGCGTGTCATTAAGAGTGCGTTTTGGGGGTGTGTTAATGGGGGGTGTCAGTAGGTGGGTGGTGTGTTAATGGGGGGTGTCAGTAGGTGGGTGGTGTGTCAATGGGGGTGTATCAGCGAGGTGTGTTTGTGGGGTGTCATTAGGACTGGGTTTTGGGGGTGTGTCAATGGGTGTGTGTGTCAGTAGTGAGGGTATCAGTCGGGGTATCAATGGTGGTGCATTATCCTCTTAATGTCTGATACCAGAGCTTTCAGCCTGTCCCCACAAGGTCTATCCCCACACTTATGAAACATGGAGTGTGTGTGTGTGTTTTTTTTTTTCAGATTCACAAGCAAGAGGATTGAAAACACAGGAGCAGGAGCACTTTGGGGGCAGGTTTCCTTTTAGGGCGGGATGTGCTGTCGCCGTTTCCTAACCCGGGTTACGTTTGTGTGACCGCTGCGGGTCGTGAGCTAATACCTCCGCTCTGCTGAGCGTGAGGCGCGTCCAAAGCACGGGGGCGAATCCCGCAGGCCGTCACTCCTGGCTCCGCCGCCACGTGACCTTTCTTAGCACAAGGTCGTGATGATTGAGACGTGCACTACGCGTGCAGGGATGACGTCAGAGCCGGGATCCGGTGTGACGCATACTGGCATGCTAAACCTGCTTTTTACAGCCCTCTGTACGCTGTTTACGTGCTTCATCCTTACACTCTGCCTACTGACTCCGAAACCCAAAGGCTGCCGATATGTACGGAAGCTGAGATCTGGTGGCTCATCCAGCATAGATCTCAGCCTTATAGTCCAAAGGCTACATTTCCTGCCAGTGGATATTGGCAAAACTCCTCCCATCAGCTTTTTGAACAGGGTTCCCCAATTCTGGTCCTTGCAGGCCAGAATCCAACACAGTTTGCAGGTTTCTTTGTTTAAACACACCTACTAAACCTGGTAATTAGCTGATTATGGTGTGGTTGAGCAGGGAAATGAGTAAACCGTGTTGGATTCTGGCCCACAAGGACCGGAACTGGGGAACCTTGTTCTAGAAAGTGCAGTGCTGCTTTCTGGGTGGGGGGAGCATGCTGGTGGTCCCACCCAGCCCGCTCTTTTGGGGCTGCTGCCCCCTTCAGGCTGGCTGTGTTTCTTTGAAGCTTTAAATCACATAAAGAGGCCTGATGCCCATCTTGCTCTCAGTGCGGTGACATCGTTGCAGGCGTGCTATGACTGCGCTGCATCCCGCTGGGTGTCATTTGGATAAACCACATGCGCTGCTCAGTCACCTGAGTCGGGGGGTTGTCACAGTTTCAGCACAGGGGTGCCCGGATCCTGCTAATGACAGACATACGCCTTGACCAGGTCGGGGGTTTCAGATCCTATTCAACCAAACAAATCCTCAGGGTCCCAAAGGTAGTCAAATTGGTGGTCGATAGGGAAATCGGAGGGAATGGACATTTTGGGAGGCTCCACTCTCAAAATATATCGGGAGGGTGTGAGTTGGAGGCCCACACGGCTCCTCCTCCCCACCTGTCAGTCCAAACCCTCTCTGTCCTTGGCTCTGACCCGTGTCTAGATAAATGCTTTCAGAGTCCCAGGGAGCTCCCAGGCAGCGTGTCCTCCACGCTGTAGGGCTTCCGCAGAGTCCTCTGTGGTTCTGGAGGACAAGTTGGTTTTCCGGATGGTTCCGCTGAAATATGGGGCAGTTTCACTCTTACAGAAAGTGGAACCAGCCACCGGTCACTCCGCAGAAGGGGGGCAAACGGAGGGTATCATGCGTCAGACGGAGTGAGAACGTGTGTGACATTATTTATTAGCACATTACCATGGCAACACTGTGTGGTGGGGGGGGCTGTCTGCACCACCTTCAAACCAAATGTGCGGGGGCGTTCCTCTCTTCAACTCTGTTTTTATTGATTTAAACAGCTTAACTAATACCACTTACCAGACAATAACAATGCTTTGTGTGTGTGTACCATCTCCTTGACTGAGCTATGTGTGTACCATCTCCTTGACTGTGCTGTGTTGTGTGTGTACCATCTCCCTGACTGTGCTGTGTTGTATGTGTACCATCTCCCTGACTGTGCTGTGTTGTATGTGTACCATCTCCCTGACTGTGCTGTGTTGTGTGTGTACCATCTCCCTGACTGTGCTGTGTTGTATGTGTACCATCTCCCTGACTGTGCTGTGTTGTATGTGTACCATCTCCCTGACTGTGCTGTGTGTATGTACCATCTCCCTGACTGTGCTGTGTTGTGTGTACCATCTCCCTGACTGTGCTGTCTTGTATGTGTACCGTCTCCTTGGCTGTGCTGTATGTATCATCTTTCTGATTACTCTGTGTGTGTACCGTCTGTCTGACTGTCTGGTGTGAGTGTACCATCTCCCTGACTATGCTGTGCGTGTGTGTACTGTACTGTCTGTCTGACTGTGCTGTTTTCCATCTCCTTGACTGTGCTGTTTGTGTACTGTCTCACTGGCTGTGGTGTGTGTACATTCTGTCTGACTGTGCTGTGTGCATGTACCATCTCCTAGGCTGTGCTTCATGTGTACCCTCTGTCTGACTCTGCTGTATATGCTGTCTCCCTCAGTCTGCCCTTTCTTTCCACAGAAACCTGTGCAGTAAACAATGGCGGATGTGACAGTACATGTCATGATGCCACGACAGGAGTTCGCTGCAGCTGTCCCGTTGGCTTCATCCTGCAGCCTGACCGAAAGACCTGCAAAGGTGCCGTGCCTCCACCCTAAGAGCCTCAATCCATCCATTTTTCATCCCAGCCCTAAGGCCTTCTTCAATTATTTACTTTCTTATTTACTATCCATCCATTCATCCATCCATCTTCACAGGGGGCCTGCGGCCTCTCCCAGGCAACACAAGGCTGGGGTACACCCGGGACAGGATGCCAGTCCATCACAGGGTATATGCAAATTTAGTCTTACATCTTGATCAATCCGAGTTGCCAGTACATCTCCCTGCATGTCTTTGGACCCCGGGAGGAAGCCCGTGTGACACAGTGAACATGCACACTGCACAGAACAGAGGAACCGTGAGCTTGGAACCCTGCAGGTGTGGGGCTTGAGTGCTACTCACCCCCAAGCCCTTCTAGCAATCCCACCATAACTAAACCACACTGCTTCGCAAACGCCACCCTTTTAAAATAACACAGATGTTTGTAGCCAAGTTGTTTTGGCTAACAGAAGGATGCCTTCATTTGTTACCACCATGGAGTCCGCGCCGTAAACAGCACAAAGACAGAGAGCACAAACAGGAACATGGGCCGAGTCGGCCTGGCTAGGGGGAGGGGCACGCGTGAGCTGGGGGGCCAGCTGGGGACGGGGATTAGCGCCCAGCATTTAGATAAACTTCCCTTTATTAGGAAACAGTTTTAGACAGGGCTGGCACGAGAAAACAGGCTCTGGCGAGGGCCGTCCAGCTCGAGGGGGGGGCTCTATTATTTTATTCCGCTTTTTATGTATTTATTTTAAACAGATGAGCTCTTCTGAGAGCCTGGGCTCGTTTACAATGGCGTTTCCAGCTTAATGAAAGCCAGGAACACGTTAGCCGTCAGCACCGCCAAATCAAAGCCGTGTCCCGGTGACGGATCGGCCGGCTGATGGGGGCGGCGGAGCAGAAACCCCCGGGGTGGTGAGGAGCCAGCCTCATGCCATCAGGCCGGGCCTTACATGCGCGGGACAGATGCACGCACACTGTCTGCGGGCGGGCTTGTCCTCGTAGGTGGATGAAGGCTGCTCTGGATGTCTTTTTTTGGAGGGGTACAGATATTTATTATTTCCTGTCAGCCCAAACACTCCGTGTATTGCTGATCCTGGCTTGAACTGCAGCTTCAAAAGACCCCCATCTTCACCTCCTACCCACAGCTATGTGTCTGGGCCTCTCTGCACAAGAGATTGCCAGTGTCCCATAATGCAGTGCGACTCAGCCGCCTTTCTCCTGTTGCCCAAAATGCAGATATCGATGAGTGCCGGCTGAACAATGGAGGGTGTGACCACGTATGCCGCAACACGGTGGGCAGCTTCGAGTGCAGCTGCAAGAAAGGCTACAAGCTGCTGACCAATGAGAGGAGCTGCCAGGGTAAGCCCGCCTTTTCGCAGTTTGGCATGTCTGTATCTCTACCGCCTTTCACGCGAGCTGCAGGGTGATCCATTTGACCTTTGACCTTGCTAAGGGGGGCCCAGCAGGGGCCTGGAGGGCTGGTCACCTTCCGCTGGGAGTAGGGAGGGGCAGAGTACCCTGGCTCCAGCAGAGTGTGGAGTGAATGTCTAATTTGTTCAGCTTTGCATAAGACAGCTTGTTCTGCTACCCCCATGATTGGTGGCCACAAGCAGCACAGTGATTGGTGGCCACGAGCCATGAGCCACTTATCTGTCAGTCCTGGGTAATATCCAAAGTTGCTATTTCAGGAGCTTTGGGCCCCTCGTCTGTTAATGAGAAGTGCTTTAATAAAATCCCCCATTCCAGCACCCAAATCCCTGTGCTGACTGTTGTTGGTTGGCGTCTCAGGGGAAAAAGAAACCTTGTCATGTATGGGGGCAAATAATTACCCTCACAGTTGGAAGCCAGGAGCATGGACCGGGCCTGTCACCCCGGCTCCCTCTGGCATTCAAGCATGCAAGCCAGGGCACTGAGGAGCGGGAGATGCATCGGTGCCCCTTCCTGTACGTCTGTGTCCCTGTGGTTACAGGGAGTCCAGCCATCAGGGCTGCTCGGTCAAATGAGGAGTCGTCCAGCCCATGGAAGTGCGCATGGGCGTCCCTGTGCTGCCCCGCCCAACCCCCACTCCCCATATTTATCAGATCGAGCCTCTTCCTCTGAAATGGAGGGGAGGGGCACCTAGATAAAGCTGCAGTTTTGTTTATTCGCACTGTGTAAACAGCGGCCCCAGTCGCCAGCGCCTGACCGGGACCTGGCTGCAGCCCCTGAGGAGGGTTACTAAAAGGAATGGGCTCAAGTGACGGTCTGGGTCGGCAGAAGGTGCTGACGTCTTATCGGCACCGTGCAGAGTAGCCGGATGAGATGTACTGATGGGCCACTGGGTACTCCGGGGGGGGTGTTCTTGCTGCTTCCAGAGCCCCCGTGGCATCTCGCACGTACGGGGGCCCCTGCCCAGCACACCTGCAGCACCCCAAGGGCCAAACGCCTACCTTGTTGTCTGTCGCTGGTCCCCGCTTTCGCGTTCTGCTGTCAGAATTCGACCAAAAGCTGGACTGCACTGATGCAGTTTTTGCAACCTCAAGCTACGGAAGGGGCTTACCGATGCAGAGGTCTGGTGCAGTGAATAAGCGAACCAGTGACACTCACTACTATAAAGTGGATTCGGGCATTGTGTGGGTCCTGCCCCCTGGTGGCCATATCAGGTCACGTCCAGGAACTTGCTTGTATATTTAACAGACACTTTTTCATCCAAAGTGACATACAATTAAACCCAGTGGTTCAATTCAATTCCGTTTATTTATATAGAGCATTTTACATGGTGCATTTTCCCAACATTTACTCTGGTCAAAGCTAGCCTGGGGCAATAGCAGTGAGGAAACACTCCCTAGTAGGAAAAAAAACATGCAAATGCAGGCGTGAGTAATCTCTGAGTACCAGCATTCCAACAACACAGGGGACACGGGAAGCCAGAGTGACAGCACTGGGGGGGGAGGGGGTGCAGGCACAAGGAATCCCTCAGCACCAGCCTGAGCACTGGCACTCCAGCAGCACAGGGGGCCAGTTCATCCCCATCAAACTCTCTACTCTATATAACCCTAGATGAGGGTGAGAACTTGCTATCTAGCTCTCAGCATTGTCACCATATGCTAATTATGTGAATTTTTAGCTTTGACTTACAACCCTGTTTCCAAATGTAAATAAGAACAGAAATCAATGATTTGCAAATCATAAAAACCGAAATTTAATTGACAACAGAACAAAGACAACATATGTTGAAACTGAGAAATGTTATTGTTTTATGACAAATACATGCTCTTTTGAATTTGATGCCAGCAACACGTCTCAGAAAAGTTGGGAGAGGGGCAACAAAACACTGGAAAAGTTGGGAGAAGGGCAACAAAACACTGGAAAAGTTGGGAGAGGGGCAACAAAACACTGGAAAAGTTGGGAGAGGGGCAACAAAACACTGGAAAAGTTGGGAGAGGGGCAACAAAACACTGGAAAAGTTGTGTTAAAACAAAGTAGCTGGTTGAATATCTCGCAACTATTTTGGTTAATTTGCAACAGGTCAGTAAGATGATTGTGTATAAAAAGAGCCTATCAGAGTGGCCGAGTCTCTGTGCAGTGAAGATGGGTTCACCATTCAGTGATAGACTGCGTGGGCAAATACTAAAGCAATTTAAGAATAATATTCCTCAACATAATGTTGCAAATTTCATCATCTATAGCACATAGTATCCTGAAAAGATTCAGAGAATCCAGAGAAATCTTCTCTGGGCCTGAGCTCATTTAAAATGGACTGAGGCAAAATGGAAAACTGCCCTGTGCTCTGACGAATCAAAATCTCAAATTCTGTTGAAAATAATGGATGCTGAGCCCTCCGGGCTATCATGGCACAAAAAATTTGGCGCATCATGAAACGAAAATTCTGGAGCATTGTGAAATGAAAAATATGACAAAGGAGACCCGAACTGTTGAGCAGCTGAAATCCTATATCAGGCAACAATAAGACAACATTTCACTTTCAAAACTCCAGCAACTGGACTCCTTAGTTGCCAAATGTTTGCAGAGTGTTGTTAAAACAAGAGGTGATGCAACACAGTGGTAAACATGCCCCTGTCCCAACTTTATTGAAATGTGTTGCTGGCATCAAATTAAATCGAACATATATTTGTTGTAAAACAATAAAATTTCTCATTTTAACACTTTATATGTTGTTATTGTAGTATTTTCAGTTAGATATGGGTTTATATGATTTGCAAATCATTCTGTTTTTCTTCATTTCTTTAGAAAAATATATATCACATGAGAAACAACCAGTAGTATTAAGCAAAACATTCATTTCAAGTAGTAATACATTTAAACCCAAATTGTAGTTCTAAAAGGGCTGTTCTGAGTTAAAAACTTCTTTGATGAGCAGCTTCATTGGGTGCTTTTTAATTAGTAACACATTTGTAACAACATAAAACACCAAACAATTGTGTTTAGTGTCCCTTTGGGAGCCAATGACTACAATAGCAATCAATAGCAAAATGGGAAGAACAGAACTTAATGAGTCAGTCAAAAAAACGAAGACAATAAAAAGAAAATAAATGTGCGGAAGATATGTGGGGGATGGCACGGTGGTGCTGTGGTTAGCACTGTTGCCTCACACCTCTGGGACCCGGGTTCGAGTCTCCGCCTGGGCTTCATG
>JABFEA020000041.1:436949-451989 GCA_019775915.2 Cyphomyrus plagiostoma | reverse complement strand
CCCGTTGCTTCCGGGATAGGCTCCGGACCCCCCGCGACCCAGTAGGATAAGCGGTTTGGATAATGGATGGATGGAAGATATGTGCAGATATGGTAAACATTGTTTGTCTATGTATTATTGTTATGAAACCACTAAATTGGCAACATTTTTACAGAATTAAGCAAGTGTCCCAAGACTTTCTGTGAGCACTGTAGGTAAGCAATAGTGCCTTGTGGTCGATACGAGACCTAACCGGAAGCCAGTGCGGTGACACCAGTGCAGGATGGATATGCACGTGTTTCCTCATTAGGACTCATGCTGCAGCATTCTGCCCAAATGGAGCTTGTTTATGCAGAGGAACACCCAACCAACAGGGTGTTGCAATAGTCCTGTGCAAAAGTTACAAAGGCGTGTATTAGGTTCTCTGCATCCTGAAGAGAGCATTGTTTTAAATTTTGCAATATTCCTCAGATGGAAGGAAGCTGTTCTGACTGTGTTATTTGTGTGAGCATCCAGAGACAAGGCTGAGTCAATAGTGACACCAAAGCTTTTAACCCCTGTGCTTACATTGACTAGGCCATTGAGCTTTATAAGGCCATTGAGCTGGTCCTTGGGCCAAGTAGTAACACCAATGTTCTGTCAGGATTTAACATAAGGAAGCTACTGGCCACCCAGCTCCTAACTTCAGCCAAACATCACTCAGTCTTTGACAGCTGAGGCAATTAACTCATCTCTTTCAACAGATATATACAGCTTAGTGTGGGCTGTATAATAATGAAAACACACACTATGTTTCCTAATAATATCACTAAGGGGCAGCATGCACAAGTTGAATAGTACCAGGCCCAGGACAGAACCTTGTGGGACACCATACCTCACTCTCCTGGAATCAGAGAATTCATTGTTCATTGTTACAGTCAGTTATTTATGAGCGGAACCAGGACAGTGCCTGCCCTTTAACTCCAAGCAAAAACTCTAGCCTTACTAGTAAAGTTTCATGGTCAACAGTATCAAATGCTGCACTTAGATCCGGTGGAACCAACAGGGAAATGCACCAATCATCAGCAGCCATAAGCAGGTCTTTCATGACTCTCACTAGTGCAGTTTCACTGCTGTGATTTAGTCTAAACACTTCATTAAATGTTCTTTTACAAGAACAGAGAGCTGCTTTTTCTAAGATTTTGGAAATAAATACAAGGTTAGAAATAGGTTCAGAATCACTCAGGTGACCTTGGGATTTGAACCAGTGACCTTCTGTACATTAGCAGAGCATTCTAATCCACCCCTGGTTCAGCCCCCATTTCCTTTGAGGACTGTCTGACCACTGGCCATAAGGCACCTCATGTTGGTGTCTGGGCAGAAATATCTAGAAATAAGGAACGCTTGTTTTTGTTCCATCCAGGAAAACCTCAGACATGAAGTGAAATAGCCCCCATGCTAAGCGTCGTGTGTCAAACGCGACCCCTCAGGTTTCCACTCGCCAAGCACTAATTCATGTCTCACAAGCCCTGGAAAGCTCAACGAGGAGAAATAAAGATATTTCTGTCTCACTAAATTGTGGAGTTCAGCTCTTGTTTAAGAAATTATACATAGGAGGAAAAGGGAGCCACACATTTAGGGTGTGATCTCTAATTACGGTGTGAATGTGGGCTTAGAAGCGATGTGGAGGTTGTTATTATTCACTTACTTAGATCCTGGATGACTTACTATGCTTGCAGTTTTACTGTATATGAAACTATTTGAAAAAAAAATCCTGATGTGGAAGTTTTGTAGCAAAACCATGAGCTAATGAATTTTTTTCATATACAAAATCAAACACACTGGTACAACAGGGTGAATTGGAGTGTGGTGTCCACCGAGTAATAGGTGTAAACTGGGGCAGGTGGACAATAAAGTCCACTGAGGATGAGGAGGACTATTTGAAGAATGCAGATTGTGGCCTGGCAGTTAATAAAGAGCTCAGAATGTCGGAAGGACCACAGGAAGAAGTGAGATGTTAAGTGTAAAAAGGAGCTGGGCATCTTCTTAGGTGGAAAATATGGGTTTATTTAGTGAACCCATAAAAGGAATTCATCTATCCATGCATCCATCCATCCATTCACTATTCCATTTCCATACCACTTTTCCATTACAGGGCACACTTAGAAAATATTCCTCACCAACATTATATTGCATTTCTGAAGGAAAGGATTAAAAAAAGACTAAAAAATGTGGTGTGCATTCTGCTCATAAAGGAAACAGAGAATATGTGTGAATATTAGGTGACGGAAGGATAGAAAATGAAAGAAACGTATATTTATTGATGTACAGCAACCTTTTGACTGTATTTGTGGGCTGACGTTGGAGGTGAAAGATATAAATCATGAGAGGGGAACAGGAGAGCTGTATTATAATCTGAAAGTGGAGCTGAAGATGGTGGGGATACATTCAGCAGAAGGTGTCTGAGGGATATTATCTCTGTAATTAATGCTGAAGTGCTGAGAAAACCTAGGCTGAGATTGGAGTGAATTTGGATGGTGCTGGAAACAGAGCCTTGGGGAACCCCGAGCGGAAAGAACGAGCAGTATGAGTGTGTTCAAGAATCCTCCCCAATGGCGAGTGCTATAGTGTGCATCATCCCTCTGTAGTAAGCAGCCTGAGGGCCTTTAAACATTGTCTTTTGACTGCAACTCAAGAACATTCTGTCTGCTGCCTCCAACTAGCGTGTGCTCACTGCAGTCAGGCAAGTGGGAAATGGGTCATCTGATAAAAGGATTTGTGTGTGTACGTGCAGCCAGGGCTCAGATCCACAGCCATCGTAGGATAAGGTTAGGGTTAGTCATCACAGGATAAGGTTAGGGGTAGTCATCATAGAATAAGGTTAAGGTTAGTTATCATAAGGTCAGTGTTAGTCATCACAGGATAAGGTTAGGGGTAGTCATCAAAAGACAGTACCACAGCCAAAAAAGGCAAAGGCAGCTCTACGTGAATACAACACAAATCAGTCTGCTGATGGATGGAATATGCCCCCAGAACTTGATGACTATAAATAAATACAGAGGGTAATCATCAATAAGGAGATGATCCTCATAGTGATATTTAATACGATCATCTTCATGAAGCGGCACTTCTTAGCCCTGGCCCACATCACCTCGGTGGCTTTACCAGCTCCTTCTGTGAATCCTTTTGTCCGCCCACCCATAGATCATACATGGATTTACCTCAAAGTGTAGCACTGGCTAGTATACTCATATTGTATTCATTTAAAGAGATTCATGAGAACAGGATTAAGATTCTTACTTGGGTGTGAAGGTCATTTGCCTTTCTGGGGTTTGTCTTGCTTTTTTCCACAGATATCGATGAGTGTTCCTTCGACCGAGCCTGCGATCATTCCTGCGTCAACTCCCCCGGGAGCTTCCAGTGCTTCTGCCATCGGGGCTATGTCCTGTACGGCCTGGCGCACTGCGGAGGTGAGCTGGCCTCCTGCTACTCTGATTCAGCCTCAGCCTTTCTCACACCTGGCTGGCTGAGGTGAGGGTGGTGCAGCTGAATGGGAGGGACAGGGACAGTGTCTCTCTGCCCAGCCGCATGAATCAGAGCAGTGTAACTTGTTGATGAGAGTGACTGAATGGCTTTGATGGTGCTGTTCCTGGGCCTGGGAATCCATGGCCTCTCTCCAGTGGAGCCCAAGGCTGCTTACTCCTTCCTTCTGTTATCCCAACGGTCCATAATTCCATGGCACCAGCTGTCACTGCCTTTTAATTGTCTCCATGTAGCCCAGTGCTTTGGGACGCCAGGGATGTGAGATCCTGTCCCCCAGGGTCACTGGCCTGATGGTCTGGTTGGAGTGGTATATTGAGCAGTGAGCTCTCCTGTTTCTGCCCTAGTCCTTCCTGCCCTGGTCATTCTTGCCCTCAGTATTCCTGCCCAAGTCATCCCTGTCCTTGCCCCTCTTGCCCTCGTCCCCACCCCCCGTCGCTGCCACCCACTGGCAGAGATTAATGAGCCTGCCCACAAAAGGACGGGGCATGTCAGCAAGGCTTCAGACACACCACCCCGGGGCTACTTGATGGAACCTCAGCTGAAAGACGGGGGGGGCTGTCTTCTGCGTGCCCCTGAGGGCAGCTTCTCATCTCTCAGCCTGTAAAAACACGCTTTGGTAAGTGCAGAACACCAGTCAGACTAATAAGGCTTAAATGAGGAAAAGGCAGCCCGGCGTGTCGTGGGGCTTTGCGGAGGAATGTGGGAGGAGGCAGCGGACTGGCACCCGGTCCGGCGACTCAGGGCACCCTCAGCCCTGCTCTCATTAAGTTATTTTCTCTCTGGCTCCTGCTCTGTCCCATCTGGTTTGAGTGTGGTTATGCGGTTTGGTGCCGTGTTGAAAAGCCATGTAATTTAGCCCGTTCCCCGAGTCCCGCCCTCTGGCCCGCGAGCCGCGTGGCCCAGCAGAGAGGAAGTGCGGTGTGGCTGTATCATGTGTCCCTGAGACCTCAAGCCCTCCGTCGGCCCCAAAAGCAAAAACACACATCCGTCTCGCCCGTGACGCTTCAGCCGACGGGGGTTACTTGACCTCCCTGGGAAACTCTGCAGCCCCCACCCCCTCCCCCCCCATTTTGAGCTTTTAAATATTTACTTAAATCCACGGCGTCCATCACATGCAGTATTATCTGCTGACCGGCTCATTCTGGATGCGTCCAGGTTGTGAGTGGTCGCCGCACCATTCGGCGAGCCTCTGAATGAATCTGGGGTCCCGCTGGATGGAACAGATGGTCCCTGCTCTGCATTATCGGGCTGGCCTTGTGCTCCAGCCCCATGTGGCTGTCTGTCTGCTCAGGTGCATGCTGGGAGGTGTGGCGGGGGAGGGCTGCTCAGCTGCCGCTGGCGCCGCGTCTTCTCCCCTTCACGCAGGTTTGGTTGGCATCTGATTTAATTAATTACGCCTGGTGACAAGTAAATATGGCAGGAAATGTGGGACATTTCAGGTCATTGGGCTGTGGAGCGCATGAAGGGGGTGCGACAAACCGCGTGTGTGTGTCCGCAGATATCGACGAGTGCAGTATCAACCGCGGTGGCTGTAAATTCGGCTGCATCAACACGCTGGGCAGCTATGAGTGTACCTGCCCCCCCGGATACAAGCTGCATTGGAACAAAAAGGACTGCGTGGGTATGTCAGCGACCCTTCGTGGCCAGAGTGGGCGTCCGCAGCCCACAGACCCTGACGCTTCTGGCCTTTCCAATGATTAACCGATGAGCGAATTGACTATAGCAGACTGCATCTTGTAATGACTTCCGTTACAGTTAGTGTTGCACGGGGCTGACCCTGGCTGCCTGCGTGTGTTTGCGTGTGCGTGTGCGCGTGCGATCCAGAGCAGGTGAAGTGCGTCTCCAGCTTGCTGTCCTCCAAGGCGACGCTGACGTGCAGCAAAGCTGGAAAGAAGGAGAGCTGCTTTCTGACCTGCGCCTCCAAAGCTCACTACCTGGCAGGTGGGATGGACTGCCTCTTGGCGAGCGCCGCATCGTCGTTCCACTCGTAGGCGCCCCCTGCTGGCGCTGAGCTCCTGTTCGCATTACAGAGTCCGACAGCAGCTACAGTGTGAGCTGTGGGATCCCTGCGGTCCGCGGCAAGGCCCCTGGCAAGATTGACAGCGGCGGCGCCCCCACCTGCACCGGTACCGGTACCGCTCCCAGACCACGTTCACCGCGACGGTGTCGGCCCATTCTCGGTGCCTTAAGGCCTGCTGGGTCACCACTTTTGTATCACTCACAGATTTCACTCCCCAAGTTTATCATGCTTATCATGTAATGACATTGTTTTTGACGAGGCGTACTTCACGTCTGGCTCCTGGGGGTGAGCGGGGAGGTCTGCACCCCAGAGGGCGATGAACCAGCACATCAGCTGCTAGCTGAGTAGACTGACCAGAATGGTCTTCAAATAACTGAACCAGTAGGAACTGGTCTTTATCAGAGGTGGAGTGTTTGGGTTCAGACCGTAAAAATCCAGACCAAGATTTTGTTTCAACAAACCAGTTAAGCATAAATATTCAAAGTCAAAGAGTACTCAACTGGTTGGCTGAAACAAAATCCTGGTGTGGATTTTTACTGTCTGGGCCTGAACTTTCCTCCTCTGGTCTTTATGGTGTCTGAGTTTTCTGTAAGTATGCAGCTAGGACAGGAAGTGTATGCAAAACAGCCAATGCAGTGTCACACAATAAGAACACATGGTCTGAGCTGTCCAATCAGAATTTTTATAATTTATTTGGCCAGATGTCGAAGTACACAGGAGTGCTTTAATTTTGCATATGCCGTTTTGCTTTCCTATGAGGCAAACTTACAGAGGTGAGAGTGAAGCTCGGGGTCTGAGCACAGAGGCAGCCACTTATCCAGGGTCCCTCAGGCAGTTTTCAGGGCCGAGGTTCTTGCTGAAGAGTCCAAACGTGATATGATCAACCCATCTGAAGCAGTGACTTTCCAATCAGTCTCAACCCTCATAGTCACACCCCACCCCAACACACACATCACACGTCTATCTGTAATGACTCTGACCTATTGAGTACCAATGCCTGCATCGCTGGGCCTGTCTACAGAGACTCTGCCTCCCCCGGTGAAGCAGACTGCCTCCTTCAGGATCAAAGATGCAAAGTGCCACCTGCACCCCAAACTGAGAGGTCGGGCAGATGAGGGGGGGCGCGCGCTGGGTCCAGGTGAGCTTCTCCTGAGGTGTCGCCAGTACCCCCACCAAAACACTGCATGATAACGGGTATGATCTGCCCCCTCACCGATGCCACACTGTGCCTCCACAGGGAGCGGGCAGCCCTGCAGTAACTGCCTGGTCACCTTTGTCAACCTCAAGTGTGACTCCTCGAAGAAAGCCAAGGGCCGGCGTGCCCGTAACCCCAGTGGCAAGGAGGTGACCCGCATCACGCTGGAGCTGGAGGCTGAGGTCAAGCCAGGAGACAGCACAGGTAAGCTGGGTTAGATGACTGCCGCGCATGGGAGCCCTGCCTTCTCCATCTATCAGGGGGGCAGGGGAAGCGATTCGAGGCCTCGCAAACAGGTCTGTGACATCATGGAGGCATGACATCATAGATCAGACAAGTGACATCACAGCTGGCCACACCACATTTTCTGATATTCACACGCCTGCAGACTAACATCCACACACACACATACACTCAGTTCATATTAAAATATTTCCTAAAATAGCAATATAGATAATAGAATATAGACCCACTTTGAGTTATGATTCAGGGATGTGCAACCCATCCACCCCCCCCCGCTCCAGGTAGCTGCAACCTGAGCTGCCTGAGGCAGCGCATGGAGAAGCAGGTTAAGACCTACATCAAGGCCCTCAAGAAGTCCATCAACCAGGAACGCTTCCTGCTGCGCATGGCAGGCCTGGAGTATGAGGTGGCCCGGAAGCTGCCGCAGCCGCCCGAGCGCCAAGAGAACTGTGGCCCGGGTCGTGAGAAGGACAACGGGCGCTGTGGTAAGGAGATGATCGGACTGGGCAGCCAGGGGCGGGGTGGGGCCACTTGCTGGGTGGGGGGGGCCATGGGGCGTGCTGGCCGGCGTTCACTGGTATCCCTGCCTCTTGCCCTCAGTTAGATGCCCCGCTGGGTCGTACTACCACGGCGAGCAGGAGCGCTGTGTCCTCTGTCCACCAGGCACCTTCCAGGAGAGGGAAGGCCAGCTGGCCTGTGACCTGTGCCCAGGCAGCGACGGACACGGTCTGGCCGGGGCCCGCAACATAACCTCCTGTGCAGGTGAGTTCACTGCTGGTCGTTCAAAGAGTAGCAGACAGACTTGGTTTTTTCCTCATTGGCCACTTGAGCAACCTGGTGCACTGGTCCACTGATCCCAGGTCAGTGCCCGATGGGGTCCTACTCCAGCAACGGCTTCAAACCCTGTCAGCCATGTCCGCAGGGTACCTATCAACCGGACCCGGGCCGGACCCTCTGCTTCCCATGCGGGGGCGGCCTGAGCACCAAACGGGAGGGTGCCAGCTCCTTCCACGACTGTGAGACCAGGGGTAAGTGCGTCCCTGTCAGGGCAAGCGCATCAGCTCACGCCAGAGCACTCTATTGGCACTCAGAGGCAGATCGTATACACTTACCATGCTTCTGTGTGTGTATGTGTGTTTGTGTGTTTGCAGTTCAGTGCTCCCCCGGTCACTATTACAATACGACGGTCCACCGCTGCATCCGCTGCCCTCTGGGCACCTACCAGACTGAATTTCGCCAGAACTACTGCATCTCCTGCCCTGGGAACACCACCACAGACTTCGATGGCGCCACCTCAGTCTCCCAGTGCAAGAGTAAGTCCTCAGAGCCCGCCAGCCTCCTGCCAATTAAACACGCGCACCGCTCGGGGCCTAATCAACGCCATGCTGTGCTGCAGACCGCGAGTGTGGGGGCGAGATGGGCGAGTACACTGGCTACATTGAGTCGCCTAACTACCCGGGCAACTACCCCGCTAACGTGGAGTGCACCTGGAACATCAACCCCCCGCCGAAACGCAAGATCCTCATCGTGGTGCCCGAGATCTTCCTGCCGTCCGAGGATGAGTGTGGAGATGTGCTGGTGATGAGGAAGAACTGTAAGTCCATGTGGCTTTCAAGTCCGAAAAGTTGGGCCTCACACTGTATCAAGCTGAGCACAGAAGAACACGATTGTTTGGGTTGTTCCCAGAAACTGTACCCAAGTGCATTTAGCTCAATCCCTTAATCCTGCTCTTCTGTTCCTCTCACATCATCCAAAGTCAGGTTTCAATGCCATGATTCCCAGCCACTGAGGAACTGCCAATACTTGCTGCAGTTGCTTCTTAATTAAGGAAGTTTAATTGTATGACTCCGAGCACTTCTCTGCACTTTAAGGCTCTCAGGGGGCAGGGTCTTTTCAGGAGAATATCTTAGCTGTGGCAGGATCACTGCTTCAGCTGTGTACCTCGAGACCCCATTAATCTGCCTTTACGTAATTAGAATTATTTCCATTATGGGTCATTGGATGATCAAGGAATCTGATGATAATTGGAATGGGGTTTAACTGACTTTGATATTGTGTCATTATATCAGGAATTAGCTTTCCATCCATCATCCCTCCATCAGTCTATCCTCAAATCACTTATGCTGTACAAGGTTGGGGTGAACTGGATCACATTTTGATTTTCAAGATCGCTTCATTCTATATAAATCAAGTTGCGGTCGTACTTCAATGGCAAGCTTAACTGTCAGGACCTGCATGGAGAGGCACTGGTTTAACTTGGTCAGGATCATATGCAAACCTTTACAAGGCGGCTGAGCCCCTCCGGCTGGTCTCAGCAGCTTCCCTGTCCTCCAAAGGGTCGGTCACCTCCATCACAACCTACGAGACGTGCCAGACGTATGAAAGGCCCATCGCCTTCACTGCCCGCTCCCGCCGCCTCTGGATAAACTTCAAGTCAAATGAGGCCAATAGTGCCCGTGGCTTTCAGATCCCGTACGTCACCTACGACGGTACGTCTACCCGTCCTCCACATGTCCGACTGACGCCAAGACTTGCCCTAGATGCAATGATGGTCATATTTTTAGAGTGGTGCTCTACATGCTTCATGCATCCCCATAAGTATTAGCCCTCTCTGTAGTACTTGGAGGGGTGGGGGACCCATGTGGGCTTCAACTGGCATTGCCCAGATGAGTCTGTTGACACATGGTTTTGGCTTTGCAGAAGACTATGAGCAGCTGGTGGAGGACATTGTGAGGGATGGACGACTTTATGCCTCAGAAAACCACCAGGAGATCCTCAAGGTAAGGGATTCTCCTGGTAAGAACGTGCGTGCATAACCCATGTGACCTGCCTCAGTGATGAGTGAAGAGTGGCTGATAGGCTGTCACTAATGATATGCGCCTATGACTTCTCCCCCATCAGGACAAGAAGCTGATAAAGACACTGTTCGACGTGCTGGCTCACCCCCACAACTACTTCAAGTACACTACCCGGGAGTCCAACGAAATGCTGCCCCGCTCCTTCATCCGGCTCATTAGCAGCAAGGTCTCCGCCTTCCTGCGGCCATATAAGTAATCAATTACACCGCCCCTTCGGTTCCAGGCCCCGCCCACAACAACGAAGTCTCCTGACACCGAGAACACAAAGGAACCTTATTTCCTGAATGGCTTTGAATACACACTTCACTATGCAGACTTCCCTCCATCGCCAGCCCAACGGTGTGGCCCTCGCATTGTGAAACACTTTGCCCTGAACGCTTTGGACTGTATGCGACCCACCGGGAACCGGGGAACGAAAACACAACACCCAGCACCACCAGAGGAGGTGATGATGATAACGAGTGTGGATCCAAGCAGAGCGAGTGCATTTGACAAGAGCTCTCTTGTTCTATGACAGATGGGCGCCATCTAGTGTCCAGGCCCAGTAATCCCCATGGATTTAATCGCTGCCTGAAAACGGGGTCCTTTGTTCCATCTCGCATTTTTCACAGCATTCACACCCTTACTATATCTAAGCTCTTGGAGCAGTTTACTATTAAGATCTTGCTGTTAAAACAGTTAATTTTTCTACCTGTTCTATGTTCTGATTGTATTATTGTCCATTGCTTACTTCTAGATCAATAATTTTATATTCCAAGTTTAACTTATCAAAGTGCTAACCTCTTTGTGAATAAAACGTCTGGGGGAAAGGAATAGGGAGAGAGGAGGAGGAGAGATGGTGGGCCATAGCGGCAGCACACCACCAGGGGGAGCCTGACAAATGTCTCTCTGGGACACACGTTCGCTGCTCACTTCTAAAGGTCACTTTAAAATAAGTAATTAAATAAATAAAATAAAATAAAACAGCCCCCCGGCCGCCAACCTTGTCTGTTACATGACTCCCCTGCCCCCATATGTAGCTACAGCATTCGGTTAAGAGCTGCTGGAAAGACTGTTCTCATGCGAGGGGGAAGGTCCACTGCATTGACTCTCACACTCCCCCTGCAGGACACATCGGAGATGGAGATTGACACCTGGGCCTAAGGTTTTCTGTCCCTAAAACATCCAAGGGTCGATCTGACTCTACTTCTGGCCCCCAATAATTAAACCATTAAAATGAGCTCTTCCAAAGACATCCCCGGTGGTAAGACACATTCTTGTGGTATGCACTAGATTTAGACGTCCCATCTTCATCGTTTAAGTGCAATGAATTTAGGCTCTAGTTCTTGCCTGTGCAAACACACCAAGAACGATATTTAAACTTGCCAAAACTGTACAATTTATTTAAAGTTCGAATAGGATATATTCTTAGGCTACTTTGAAATGTAGCGACTGGCTTATGGTTTGTGTTAAGGTGTTACACTATACTGAAAATTCAATATTAAACCTCCTATTGTAAATGCAATTTCATACATAAGAACAAACTCCAAGCCTCATCGTTAACAAACAAGTACGTGCTTTAATGAACGCGCACGTACGCACACACGCATGCATGCATGCGCAGGTCAGCGCAGGTGCTGCTTGGGTGGAGAACCCTGCACTGAAAAGCTGTGGATGTTCATGATGCCACCAGTCAGAGGCGTGCGCTCAGAGCTCCTTTCCTCATGCGACATGACAGCGTTTTACCTGCTTTGTTTATCTGTGCCGTGCATCACCCTTACAAACACCCCGCCCCTGATCGCCCTTCCTCGCCATTTTATTTTTAATTGCTTTTTTTATAATGAGACTTTGCCATGATGTGTCGTAGAGTCGATAATGATATTTGCACTTGAAAATTGTTATTGCTCATGTAAAGAAATGTCCGGATTTTGTATTGTCTTTTTTTAAATGAATGTTATCGGTGTTCTTAACCTCCGGCTGGTATTGGTGTCTTCATTGGCGTTTGGTCCACAGGCTCCAGCTAACCAACAGTAACCAACCACTAAGTATTTTACTCTACTATAAAAACCAAACATTCCATGTTATTAGCGTAACTTATAGACATGAACATAATGCGATCTCTTAGGGTTTCGTCAGAATAAAGCATACTTTTATTTATTTTAAAACAAACACATATGTTTGTGGGTTTAGTTGTTTCGGTCAAAGTAGGGTGGTAGGCCTAATAAACTTTACAAGTCGTGACAGACATATGATCTCTGAGGAGCCGTAATGATATATTTTAAACGCTAGAGGGCGATGCTGCTCTTCATTCTGACAGAGGGAGGCAAGCAAAGCCTTTATGACTTAATTTTCAGTATGCTTGCATCAGGATGCACGCTTATATTTTCTTGTTAAAGGAAAGGGTGTAATTAACACAAAATATACAAAAACAAAGCATTTTAAGCGTACAGTCACAGTTCAGCATCAACGCCATTCATCAGGTTCACTGTGAAGTACCGCAGTATGACAGCAGAGGGCAGCCCGAGGGGGAAATGTAGTTAGATTTCTTCCATTTGCTCCACAAAATGCTTCTTTAAAATGAAATCAGGTTAAACTGAAAGATAAAGATGTTGCTGGAAAAGAGTGACTGTGTGCTGTTTAAGCAGAAAGTCGGAGGTCTTTCGATTTACCATCTTGTGCAGAGAGACTAAAAGAAATTCAGTGGATGTGTTTATGCAGGTCTTCCGATCACGCTGCTGTAATTTGCAGTGTTACTGTGCGTTGGCCAGCTTACCTGCATCCCCACCCAACAAAAGCAGCACCTTTGGCTAGGAGGTGATGCTATGATTATATAATCCCTTGGTAAGACCCAACCTAGAATATTGTGTGCAGGTTTGGTCACCATACATTAAGAAGGACATTGCTGCCTTGGAAAAGGTTCAACGTAGGGCTATGAGAATGATTCCGGGTCTTAGAGGAATGTCTTATGAGGAGAGGTTAGCTGGGCTGGATCTTTTTAGCCTTGAGCAAAGGAGACTAAGGGGGGACATGATCCAGCTGTATAAGATTCTAACAGGTCTGGATGCTGTTCAAACAGTCACTTCAATATTAGTTGAAATAAAAGACCCCATGGCCATAGGTGGAAAATAGCTGGAGAACATTTTAAAATGGATTTGACAAAACACTTCTTTACACAGCATTTAGTTAGAGAATGGAATAGTCTTCCTGCTAGTGTAGCACAAGCTAAAACCCTTTAAATCAGTTAGATAAGATTTTCACAACAACTCTGAGCAACTAGTTGAGTTCTTCCCAAATTAACTTGACAAATGGCTGCCTCTCGTCTGTAAATTTATGTTCTTATGCAGGTTTTTCCTGCAAATCCCTCAATAGATTACTAATTAGAGGACTGATTGGCTGATGAGTCCTCACACCTGGGTTTGAACAGGCAACTTAAAGGTTATCCCAAGAACCTGCATACAATCTGTCCCTTTGCAGAAGAGATTGCTGCTGCCAGTACACAGCATGACATCCCGCAGAAGCAGTAACTCAATCACGGCTTGGAGGGGGGTGGGGGGGCAGCCTGGAAGCCCACTGAGCAATCTGTCACTGCCAGGGAGTGGCTGATAGCATTGCCCGCCCTCCTCAACCATATGCCAAATGATGTCCAGTCTACTGATGCACCCAGTGCCTCTACGCCGCACTACACACGCAATAAAATGTCCTTGTAATGGTAATTTGCCAAACAGTTAAACTATTTAGTTTTCCATCACACATGAATCAGGGTTGGGCACCCAACAGTCCACCAGGCTGATGGCCAGCCCTGCCTCAATCCTATCAGAGATTAGTATAGTGATGGCTAGCTGTTACTGTTCTGGATGTGAAAGGAACAACAGCCACCCTCCATACTGCACCTGAGAGGCTTTCATTTTGACTGAAGCGTTTTCAGCTCAGCCCATCTGTAACATATTTATATAGGTTGTAGATAGCATTCCTTCGGAGCTTTCCTCATACTACTCACACAAACAAATGCTGTGCAGTGTGCGCAGGCAGACTGTTCTTCACCTCTCACACAGAACTGGGGCCCATTAGGTCGTACGGCCCTTCGATTACGATACAAAACAACCCAATAATAGTGGACGTCAGTCGTAACAGGGAACCAAATTACAAGCCATTAGCCGCTGGCTATAGTCGGAATTTGTTGGAAGTGCTCAAAGACAGGAGCTGATGAAGAGCCAATCAAACATGTGCAACCGAGAGGAAACCTCTCTGTGCAATGAAGTGAACAGTGGCCTGATTTTATATGACTGTAAGAAAGAGCAGCAAAGGAAAGCCTCTCTCATCTTATGGTGTTTACGACAATGTTCGTGTAGTGAATCTGTGCTAAACAGCGTTACATGTTTTCTAAACTGAGCTGAGGACAGAGTTGCCACTGTAACACAAAACTGCACAGAACAGTAAATATATTGGCCGTAACCAAACTGAATAAGTTTACCCTCATCTTAACCATAACTAGTTTAAGTTATAATTCTACCATGAAAAGCCAGTCATCTTCCTATTCTGTGCAGAAATGAGTGACAGATGGGTCCACGCACACATACACACACACAGTTTTCCTATTTAAATACAGTAATATGTTGACATCAGAATATACATAAAAATGCAGAAATCCTATTCCATTAAAAAAAATTACACAAATACATCAAGAATTTGGTTACTTTTTCATTTATTAGTTGAACAATTATGAAAAATAATTAAAAAACAAAGACGGGAAGCCCAAGATTATTTACAGTCGAGTTTCTGTACCGAGCCGAATCCCGGCAAGATTTTAAAGGTCTTCCAGCGTAAGACAGCTAACCAGGGACCGTGATATGTGCAGCTTGAAGAACACTTCTCTCCCCCATCCAATGAACGCGGCAAAAAAATAAACATCACATACATATACATATTTATATTTATAAAAGCAGAATCATTCAAGTATCAAAATACAGACGGCTAGGGATTATTTAACAGTCCATGATGGCTGTCCTCGGGTTCTCGTGGAGATTATGGATTAGTCTCAAGGTGCTACGTTTCACGATCAGGATGTGCAAGTGCTGGAACGGAACCAGGATGTCGCCCCAGGCCCCAATGGGGTGGGGGCAATAAAGCTACACGGGGCAGCCAGGGACCACAGAGTTCTGACGGTGTGAGTTTTGGCACCAAGTGGAGATAAAATGTAACCAGAGCATTGGTATGTTGGAGTGATCTCACCACTGCTCTCCATGG
>JABFEA020000041.1:422786-435850 GCA_019775915.2 Cyphomyrus plagiostoma | reverse complement strand
CCCCCCCCCCCCCCCCCCCCCCCCCCCCCCCCCCCCCGGAACAGGCACGGGGGGGGTGAAGGCAGGGCTGGCCAGAGGACCAGGACACTTGGGACAGCTCCTCCGTGGATGGTCTTCAAGGTGTGTGCAAGCGGGGGCCCATGGTGGGGCTAGAGAGGGTGTGCAGAGTGAAACTGAGTCACCTCTCACCCTGACCTCTCACTCACAGCTTGGTA
Organism: Cyphomyrus plagiostoma; assembly: GCA_019775915.2. NCBI lineage: Eukaryota > Metazoa > Chordata > Actinopteri > Osteoglossiformes > Mormyridae > Cyphomyrus > Cyphomyrus plagiostoma. The sequence goes on along the minus strand of JABFEA020000041.1, from coordinate 435,635 downwards.
TCCGCCTGAACACTGGAGTCAGCTACACAGAGGAAGACACATGCCAGGAAGTTAAACGCTACCTCCATTCACTCTGAGGAGGACTTAACACACATACTAACATACTTCAATACTCTGAATGTACTTTGACCTCTAATGTCTAACACAACCTGTTGTAAAGGTACGTTCTACCCAATATTCTCCAGACAGCAAACATGCACTCTACAACACTGCAAACGCCAGGATTTCCCTGGAGTACTGGAAGAATGGGGATAAGATAAAGTGAACAAGAAATAGGGTGGGGTGGGTGCAGCAGAGCACAGCTGAAAGGAAGTGTACAGTGCAAACAGCTTTGGTCTGCAACAGCAAACATTTTAGCAGAAGATACTGCATAACGGACAGGCACCTTCAAAATGTATCAAAAGGTCAAAAAATTTAGCATGGGCAGCAGCTGAGTGGGGTAGGAGAAGAAAGGGGGCCGCAGACATGCAGAGCTTGACGTTTCCTCGGTGGCTGCTAATGATGGATTAGTGTCGTTTCCAGGAGCCTCAGACTCTGCTGGTGGAGAACTAACCCAGCAGAATATGACCAATGACAACAAGCTTACGGATGGATTACCGTCTTCAAGACGCACAAGATACCTTCTACTTGTTTTATTTTAATCAAATCACACAGATTTTACTGACACGTCTAATTCTAAATGCATTTCACCAAATATCACATGGTCTAACAGCGGAGTCAGGGGTAACGAACATTAAAGTCTACTCTGTGCCATCAGGAACCCCAATGAACTAAACAGCATTAGTCCACTGTGTACAGCTTCTAGATGACATAACAGGTTACATTAGTTACTTAGTTTAACTAATCTATCCCATAAGCTCCCCTTCCATACATCCACACTGAGACCCAACTGATGACGTCAAGCTTCTTTTGGCTTTTTTCCTAGGGCAGTAGGTCCATGGCTGCATGCTCAGGGAGTCTTTTGATTGAATTTAACATAGGGGGTTTGTTATTGCTTGTTAAAACAGTCATTGTTTGCCAGGTATATATTTGTTATACGATACCATCCAAAAGTCTTGGCACACCTGCTTTTAATGTGTGTCTCTATTTTAGAAATGTTATTTACCAGAGTAAAATGCCTGGAGGCAATTAAGTCATACATATCAAATATTGCAAGGATCAAGAGAAATGTTTAACATCTCAAAATGTTCTCAAGTTTTAGACTCTTCAAAATAACCTCCCTTGGCTTCAATGACAGCATTGCAGATTTTTGGCATTTTTTCAACCAGCTTCCAGATGGAATGCTTCTCCAATAGTCTTGAAGGAGTTTCGACAAGTTTTGGGCACAGGTTGGCTCCCTTCATCTTATTCTTCAAACCAAATCATTCTAATCCAGCTCTATAGGGTTTATGTCGGAGGATTGTGGGGGCCAGGGGATCTGTTGCAGCACTCTCTCATTCCTTGTTCACAAGATAATACGTACTACATAACTTCGAGGTGTACTGAGAGTTATCTTGTGAAAATACTTTGCAAGGAACTATTTCCAGTTAATGTGTTCAGACTCTTGACTGGTATTGTATGGTCAAATCCTATAGGGCCATCCTCCAAAATGACCAGAAGCTGACATTCGCTTCCTGAGAGCTTGTCAACATCATGCTGTAAAGAGCTGAAAACATTAAGAATGTCAGTTAAATACACATTTTTCACCATGGCTCAACAACTTTGTATCTTCATCACCAAATTGCTTTGGTTCTTCATTAGATCCTGTGACTCTGTTGGATTCATTGACTTGCCAATCGAGCCATGATGCGGTTCAGTTCCTCGATTCGCCAGTCGATCTGTGACCTGCTAGGTTCCACCATTCACCAGTGGACCTGTGACCCTGCTAGGTTCCGTCATTCACCAGTCGATCTATGACCTGCTAGATTCCGCCATTCACCGGTCGATCTGTGATCCTGCTAGGTTCCGCCATTTGCCAGTAGATTGGACACCCTGTTTGGTTTGGCCATTCGGCAATTGATACTGTGATCCTGTTCGCTTTGGCCATTTGCCAGTCAATATGCAATCCTGTTCTGTTTAGGTATTTGCCAGAACATCCATAATCCCATTGGTATTGCCATTTTCCAGTATAACCATGACCCTGTTCAGTTCTGCCATTGGATCTGTCTGCTGGGTTTTGTCATTTTCCAGTTGATCCGTGGACCCTGTTGGGTTCTGCCATTTGCCTATCTGTGACTCAGTAGGGTTCCACCATTTGCACTGGCCGTTCAAAAGTTTGGGGTTACTTAGACATTTCCTTGCAGAGTATTTTTGGCCATTAAAATAACATCAGATTGATCAGAAACACTGTGTAGACATTTTTAATGTTATAAATGACTATCATAGCTGGGAACGGCTGTTTTTAATGGAATATCTATATGCGTATACAGAGGCCCATTATCAGCAAGAGTTAGTCCTGTGTTCCACTCGAATGCTGAGTCTGCTAATGCAAATTTATCATTTTGAAAGGTTAATCGGTCATTAGAAAACCTTTTTGCAATTATCTTAGAACAGATGAAAATTGTTGTGCTGATTAAAGAAGCAATAAAATTTGCCTTCTTTGGACTAATTGAGCATCAGAAGCATCGGCAATTGTGGGTTCAATTACAAGCTCAAAACGGACAGAAACAAAAAAATCTTCGGAAACTCGTCAGTCTATTCTTGTTCTGAGAAATGAAGGCTATTCCAGGCGAGAAATTGCCAGGAAACTGAAGATCTCGCACAATGCTGTGTATTGCTCCCCTCAGAGAGCAGCGCATATTGGTTCTAACCACAACAGAAAGAGGAGAGGGAGGCTCTGGTGCACAACCGAGTACGAGGATAAATATATTACAGTGTGTAGTTTGAGAAACAGATGCCTCAAGGGTCTTCAACTGGCAGCATCGTTAAATAGTAAAAGACCAATCTCAATGTCAAGAGTGAAGAGGCAAATCCGGAATGCTGACAGCTTGAAGAACCCATTTATTAAATTAAATTTCAAAAATTATTATTTCTACCTTTGTCAATGACTATTTTTTTTTTTTTTATCTTTAGCAGTATTTCCTATTCAAACATATTTCATGTATGTTTTCATAGAAAACAAGGGAATTTCTAAGAGACCCCAAACTTTTTAAATGTAGTGCATCTGTGACCTCCTTCATTTTTCTCATTGTGACCCTGCTGAGTGTGGCGAGTCAAATCGATAGCCCTGTTGGGTTCAGCAGATCTGAGATCCTGTTTAGTTTAGTCATTTGTCAGTCAAAATGTAACCCTGATGGGTTTTGCCACTAGCAAGTATTTCTGTGACCCTGTTTAGGGTCCTGAAATTTTCCAGTTGATCCATGATCCTGTTCGGTTCCACTATTCACCAGTCTATCTGTGACCCTTTCAGGGTTCCGCCATTTCATCTATGGCCCTTTTGGGTTCCACCATTTGCCAGTAGATCTGTGACCCTCCTTGATGTATCCATTTGGCAGTTGATCTGTGACCTCCTTGGGTTCTGCCATTTGTAAGGAGACCGATGATTCTACTTGGACCCACCATTAGTCAGTCTGTGACCCAATTGGGTTCCACCATTTGCCAGTTTATCTGTGATCCTTTTGGGTTTGGATATTCACTAGTCAAAGCCGTAATCCTGTTGAATCTGACCATTCACCAGTCGGCCCTGTTGAATCTGACCATTTATCAGTGAATCGCGTGATTCTCTTCATGTTGAACGGTCATCCAACAACATACTCACAGTACTCAGGGTCTATCGGTGCTACACCATTAATTCACGAGAAACAAATTCACAGTGGTAAATATCGCCTCCCTCAGGCGATTGAGCTACACAGCAGAAGGATGTTTTACCCCTGACTAAGAGCCTCAGATCAGGTGTATGTGTACAGTACAAATCACTTCCCTTTGTTCCTAGGAAAAACTGGGCAGCCCACTGCTTTAATATGCATAGAATGATGGAGGCAAAGGAGGGAAGAATCTGAGAGCTTAAAAGCTACTCCAAGGGGAGACTCGGTCTGAAAAATTATCTATATCAGAGATCTAAAAATTAATCTGAAAAATGGGTCTTATTTTGCTGAGTCATGTTTTTTGTGCTGTTTCTCCCACCTCTCAGCTCAGGTTTGAGTTAAGCGGAGCGTCTCACAGTGGTCAACGCCTGGTGCAACAGGTAAAACACCAGAGGAAAAATAAGACAGGATCATTGAAAAGGAGACGGAGGAAAACCAAAGGGGTCAGTGGGTGAACGAGGGCGCCTCCGCGTGACATGCTTGAAAAGTGGCAAGAAATGATGCACACGTCATTTTAAAAATGTGCCAAGTGTGCCCTCTGGGGATTTATGCATGACGTCAGCATGGTGGCCATTCACCTGCAGGGAGCAGGGCGCTCCATCATGGCAGCGATCGGCCTTGCAGGCTGGGGGGAGGAGCAGCAGGGGCAAATTAGTGGGGTGACACCTTCTGTAGCATCAGCGGCAGCAAAGGGGGGGGACTGATCAGAGCGAAGATGACATGATGGGGGGGAAAAGTGGAGGAGCATCGTTCTAGAGGAAGGGGCGTGGCCAGAGGCGGGCACACAGATTGGGGGTGGGGCCAGCCCAGAGGGAGTCACAGTGAGAAGGCACGAAGCAGAGAAGTGGGTGGGGGTCTAGGGCTGGGGGCAGGGAGCCAGCTCAGAATATGGTGGTCTCATACTTTGTACTGATGCTGTGTTTGGAGTCCTTTGGGTCCACCAGCCACGTGGCACTTCCCTGGGACTGTGTGTCCACCTCTAGCTCAGCAGAATCTGTCTGCAGGGGAGACAGCGGGACACAGATCAGCAGCTGTCACCCGGACATAAGGAGTCGATCCTCACAGCGGTTATCGGATGCGGTCACACTGGCTTGTTTATTGGGGTGACGGACCCTGAGAGCCACTCATACCCTGGACGTAAAGGCACAGAACAGGAGAACAACAGACTTAACCCTCACAGACAGGCCAAATGAGTACAAGAGAGGAGCCTTTACCCAAGTTGAGTACAAGGACTGATCGATAAACCAGGAAGTATCCTCTGCACACATCGAATAACCTGGAAAACTCCAGTAATCGTAAAAGCAGCCTAACACAAACCATGCTGGAGGGATTGCGTCTCCCAGCAGGCTAGGGAACCTGGAACTGGAACCTGTGGTTTGGGGAACAGACAGATCTGTACTGACCGGCTGTAGACGATGCAAGTGCGAGCCTCAACAAGAGAAATGGTGGGAGATGACAAATATTAAAAATTAATAATGTCTCAATAGCGTGTACTTAAAGGCAATTTCATTTAAAAAGGAATCTGAAATGACATGTTTCAACAGGATGCCCTGAATTTCTGCCATTGTATCATGTTAATGCACTGTGACTGATTTGCTGTACCCGTTCCCCTCGAGAGGCACCGGTCGACTGGTCAGGGACCGGAATCGGACGATTTTCAGCATGCTCAGCTTGGACCAGAGACCGGCCGGTCAGCGTCGTGTATTTCCCATACTGAACTGGTCCCTTTTATGCATGCGCCATATGTCATACACTCAGCGATGCAGACAATAGCCTCACAGCCACGGGCACGCTCACAGCCACGGGCACGCTCACAGCCACGGGCACGCTCACAGCCACACGCTAACATGTTGTTAGCATGAAAGTTCTTCTTGCAATTTATAATACATGTAAAGTCAAAGTAAAGAGTGATTATGAATCATAGGAGGTAAACTGGTTATTAAACATATACTAGATAATCATTAAAATTGCAAACGCTAGTTAAGGTTTTTTTCTGTGAGAGAGTAAAACATTTTAGCGAAACTTTAACCCCCTACAATATGATGTGTGTACAGTACGACGATATGAAAAAGCCTGATCTTAATGTTGCTTAATAGCGATGGTGGAGGTTTGTAACCTACAGACTTTGTTTTGATTTTATGGTGAGTAAGAAAAGAGAAGAAGGTCAATATTGTATCTGGTGAAATTAAACATAGTAGAAAATGATAAGTAACTGACCTTCGTTTTGTATTTAAATCTGTTGCACCTGCCCTTGTTTGGTAAAGTAAAATATGTCAGATAAAGTTGGGTGGACAGCGATTCATTTTCAGTTAATTGTTATTTGTACCTCTTTCCAGTCACACAGCACTTCATTTTGAGACTTGATTAAGTGAGAGAAGATCCTGTAACTTAGTTTGGGGGAAATTGCAAAGTTTAACATTCTTTTATTATGAAAATTCTGCATTGAAGAAAAGTTGATGAATTTATATATGCTGTCACTTATAGTTCTTAGAAAGAAAATCAGAATCGGCAGGTCAGTCGTGCAAAAAAATTGGGATTGGTCAAGGAAACTGCAAACGGTGCATCTATAATTTCTCCCATAGAAGAGCTAAATTATTGAAATTATACAATAAGGTATGGCAGCATTCCCCTCTACAGGAAGGACGGCGTGGTGAAGTCGAATGTACAGAAAGCCTTGCCTTAGAAATGCTGTTTGAGAATCTCTATATGTCCACATGCTCTGCTCCAGTGAGGCTGAATTTAACAGCAACATTTCGACCTGACTTCACAGTCCTCAGAAAACATGGTTAGAATGCCAGCGTAAGCACAGACTGACACCATACAAACGCCAGCGTAAACACTGAGGTTAGAACTCGTTTAAAACGAAACACTTCATGCAACAGAGGTGAATAAGAGAAGATGAAGGTCGCCCTTAGTTAAGGGCTTAGCTGAGCCCGTGCAGAGACAGACCTGTCCTGGGGTCACCAGGCTCTGCATCACCCCAGGACCCCCCCCTCTCATAGGGGCCGTGGTGTTTAGTGGTAGAAGCAGGATTCAGATTTACTGTCACACTAGTGCAGCTTTGAGTTAGCAAACTGTAAGGGCCGATGGGTTTATAGGTGTGGGCATGCTCACTCCTCTGCTACGTGCAGGCCAGGGCTCACTCACCCCAGACTTCCTCATGCTGCCTCGAGGTTTGGGTACTGGGCGGCTGGACTTGGTCTCGTTGATCTCTGACGCTTGCTGCTGCTTGTTCCTCTGGGCCTGTAGAGCGAGCTGATAGGCCACCTCGAATGCCTGTCCCAGCGTCAGAATGATCTCATAGGTCAGGTTCTTAAAGGGAGGAGGGGAGTAGAGGAAAAAGAGTTCATGCCAGGAAAGGTCTGATAAACAGTTGTAAAATCCATAAAAAAGCGACAGATAACAGCACCATGTCTATATCACAATGTATGCAAATACCATAAAATCACAAATATGAATTCTATATTTAGAATGCACACAATACATCATATAAGATCCCAGAGAAGGTGGGCAGTCACAGTCTGCCTGACTGCCTTGTCACAGATGAATGGTCATACTGGTCGAGCTTGGCCCTTGGATATCCTGTGTATCACTCATCAAGCGGTGTCCAGCTGCACCCACAGAGACGTGCAAACCAGCTTCGCCATTCTGGGGGAGCTCAGAGGTCCCCCTCTTCACTACTGCATCTCACCAAGCTCACACGGGCTGGTGGCACTGCCCGCGCTGCCATCGAACCCGAGTGCGTGTACGCTGAAGCCTCACCACGTCCATGGTGCTGAAGACATGGCAGTAGTGGTGGCTGGTCTGCAGGTCCTTGGTGATGTAAGCAAAGGTGCAGAGGTCTTCCGGGTCCTGGGCTGCACAGGAGATGTTTCTGATTTCATGCTCAGCGATGACGTTCTGGGGCGAGACAGAGGGGTACAGAGGGCGGATCTGTCAGTGGCCCTGTTTACACTTGGTTTTAAAATTAGGATTGGACCGCAAATGGACAACGCTAAATACCAGTGTAAACGACCTCCAAGATGCACTGTGATCCATTTACTCAAACCACTTGCTGAGGTCACCTGGGATGCATTTGACCACAGAGGCCTTGCCTTAGAATCTTTTTTTGGTAAACACTAATGTGTCCCTGACAAAGATGTTTCAGTAACTGTGCGACGCAGCAATGAAATCTGAACACGTGGTAAATTGGATGTGTTGACGAGGCAGGGCAGACTCAGGTGTGAATGGCGGTGTGTCTCGGCCGTCTACTTATGATCCGATCGGCCAAGAGGCACTTAAAACCCGAGTATAAACAGGGCCAGTGAGGCGAGTCCATCATACACAACCGTGAGCAGATACCATAAAATCCTACATTCACAAAATCACAAGGCAGGCAGGCCAGAAGTAGGGTTGGACGACATGGCAAAAATATCTCCATTTTTTTCCCCCCCGGACAGGATCATGGTCCATGATCTTATCACAATTGTTTTTCCTATAGCTTTTTAAGGCCGTTGTGCTAGTTACTGAACAGAACAACCTAAGCATATTAGCATCATTAACATCATTACATATTATTAACACTAATTATTATTATTTTTAAATTGTAGTCCTATAAGGTAACAAACCCCTCTGCCCCCCATATGTGACATACCTTGTTGGCTGCGTCAATGAACTTGACGCCTTTGTATGTGATGGACAGGATGATGGTGGGGACCTTCCTCATTTGCTCGGTGGACCTCTGAGGGGTAAGAGAGCATAATCAATTTCGCAAGCAGACAAACAGTATGGAACAGCAGAGGCCGCTGAAACACCAGTGCAGCGTACATTAACTAACAGTAATTAGTCGACTTATACAAATGCAGTAAAGGTCTGCTTCAGTCCTCGGATACCGTATTGGACCAGACCATGGAGCAGATTTCAGCCAGGGGAGTGATGGATATCATAGTTGTACCCAGAACAGGGACAATGGGCCGTTTCCCCCACTGAGCGTCCAGAGGACAGGTAGGGACAGGGCCCATAACATACCCTCATTTTCGCACAGGCGTCCTGGGTAGACTCAGTACCTCGCAGGTTCTTGATGAGCATGGATCCCAGGTACTGCAAAAGAGGCAGCGCACGCAGGTTCAAGACACAGCTAACCATTCTCCAGCTAATGGAGACCCTCCTGTGGATATGCCTAACTGCTCCATAGCTAAAGATGGCTCTAACACGCAAATGCTAACCATGCCCCGGCAAACGGTGACCCTTACGCTAGCTTCATAGCCACAAGACTCGAAGATGAGCTTCTCTGGTTGATGGTGCCAGTTTTGGACCGGTGTGTATGGTGCTGCGAGGCTGGGGGGCCTCAGGGTCAGGCGGGGCTCCTGCTGCCGGTCCCCGGCTCGGTCCTGCAGGACAAAGATGGTTCTGGAGGCTGTTGTCACTGAAATGGACAAGCCTCAGTGAAGAAACCCAAGCAGGAGACTCACGTGGGGGCGGGGCCGGTCGCTGCAGGAATGGTGGGGAGCCTCATAGTCAGGGTCAGGCCCCCTCCTCCTCCCAAAATCACCCTGGGATAGGAGAGGATCCGTGGAGTGTCCTGTGTAGGAGTCCAGTTGACTGAGCATAGGGGGTGTCTGCGAGGCTAAGTCCTGACACTGAAGAGCAGGAACAGAACACAGCTTTGACACACCTCCAGAGCACCATGTAGGACATTGGAGAATGCAGTACCACAGAGAGAGGACGTCGCAGCATATCCGAGAACCCTGCAGCACAACCAAGGACCCCATAGCACAACCTGAGGACCCCGTAGCACTCCTCAAGTCCTTGTAACACACCTGAGGATGCTGTAGCACACTCAACCACCACATGGCATACCTCAGGACCATGCAGCACACTTGAGAATCCCCCAACATAACCCAAGACCTTGTACGACACTCAAGTACCCTGTGGCCTACCTGAGGACCCCGTGGCATACCCGAGAACCCAATAGCACACTCGAGTACCCTGTAGCATATCCAAGGAACCCACAGCACATTCAAGGACACTGCTACATACCCAAAGACCCTGTAGCACACTCAAGTACCCTGTGGCATGCCTTAGAACCCTGTACCATACTTGAGCACCCTGTGGTAGGGATGTAATAATACACTCAACTCACGATTCGATATGATTCACGATTCTGAGTTCACAATGAACTTGTCTTGTCTTTGCTTCTCTTGCCATTTTCGTTTGTAATTACCAGAGTTAAGATGTTAAAATGTTGCCACACCATCGATTTAAGATCGGGCGGTGCAGTCCATTCATCCATTTTCTGAAACCGCTTAACCCAACTGGGGTCACGGCAACAATGGGTGCAGACGGGAACCAACCCCGGGCAGTCACACACACTCACAAGCCAATTAAGACTCACCAATCAACCTATCCTGCATGCTTTCGGACCATGGGAGGAAAACGGAGCCCCCGGCAAAAACAGGGAGAGAACTCCACACAGAAAGGACCCGGGATCGAAAGCAGGACTTTCTTGCTGTGAGGCAGCAGCGCTAACCACTGCGCCACCAAACCGTCCTCAATTTCAAATTCGCTCGCTGTCTCGCGTTCGGTCAAAACCAAAACTTCGAATTGACATTGTGAAATGAAATGTAATATTACACTTGTTTTTCTGTTGAGTAAACTTCCGTGAGATACTCCTAAAGTAGCGATTCATTTTCCACATCAGCCGGTTTAAATCAGCATACAGTTACATTGATTTTTAACTGATCCGCGATTCATCGTTACATGCCTACCCTGTGGTATACCTGAGAACCCAGTAGCACACTAAAGGACACCCATAACATACCCTTTGCTCCACACTTGACAAGCCCATAGTGCAATTTCGAGGCAATAATTTAAACCCCAGACATCCCTTTGATTCTTAACCACTCTACCACTCTACTACCATTTATGAAAGAGGCGGTGTGCAATTATCTCGTGGTAGACAGACAGTGAACACACACCCTTATCTGCGACAAACGGGGCGGCTTGACGGGAGGTTCTTCATAGGATCGCTCTGCCAGAGAGGCGATAATCCGTTTCCGGTGCCCGAGCAGTGTGATCTTCAGCACCTGGAGGTTGGCAAAGATGTGAGTGTTCACACGCCACTACGGTAGCGGTATGACAATCATTTATAAGGGCCAGCAGACCCGTGAAGAGCTTTAAGTACGCCCCAGCCGGAGCCTCTTACGTTGACAATCTCCAGTTCCCAAAGATTCCTGATGCTGTCCAGGGAGCGATATCCACTGGTTAAGAAGTTGGGCAGATACTCCTGCAGGCCCAGAGAATCCAGCCAGGAGGAGAGCGAAGTGCTGCCATCACAACCCAGAGCTTTCACCTGTAGGGGGAGACAGAGGGTCAGAGAGACCAGCAGCAGCCCACAGGAATCAGCAATCGTGAACTTCCACGATAACCCTGGAAGCACGTCTTTGAGGGCACTGCCAGCAGCTCCAGGTTCTGTTTAGGCTACCGCTACAGCGCCGGTACCTTGGGCAGTGATCGGGCCGCCTGCAGGATCTTCCGTCGATGCCCTGGGTCTGTGACGCCAATCTCCCTGAGATCCTGCTCCTCCATCACGTTGGTACCCTGTGGGGCAAATGTACCAAGTGGGAAGATGGAGTTAGGGGTTTGTCTCACTCCGATATCTATCTCCGGCCAGCAGAGAGGCTGCCCAAGGTGTGCCCCCCCAAACACCACCTGGACGCCACACGTAACACCTCCCCCAGCCCCCAGTGAGCCATGTGGTCATTCTCCACCCCCTCAAGCTTTCCACCACAGGCAATTTGAGTGATTTTCACCACAGAGAGCAAACCACCCCCCCTATATCTCCACCTCCTGGGAAACCCCTCTCTGGGAAAATGATGCCATTCACACAGAATATGGGACTGCAGAGGCAGGCAATTTTTGTGAAAAGCTGGGGAGGGGAGGGTGGTCTGGAGGGGAAGCAACAAACGGCTTCTGAAAATAAAACAGAGATGGAGGATTACAGGACCCCAGCTGGGAGGGGAGAAAGTGAGAGAAACAGGACAGGCTGTCAGAAATATCCAGAGGACGCTGCCACTCTGACAGACGGAGTAGCGTCCACGAGCAGCGCAGACACACAGGGGAAGCAGATGCACGGACGGCCATAGAACGTCAGCAGTGTCGAGAGCTCCAGGGGGAGGAGCCAAACCAAGGTGGTGATCAGCAAAGGAAGGAATCCATTTGCTACGTGAAATCACAGGGCTGAGTCCCTCACTCCACACCAGGGTCATGTAACTCGTGACAGAGGTGACAGAGGACCCTGTCCACCCAGACCAAGCCACCCCTAAACAAACATTATCCAGGCCCTCTCCAGAACCACCCTCACAAATTTGGGGCATCCCTGCATTTGCTCAATGATCTCTGCACAATAAGTCGAATGTGATGATGATTTTTACATCTATACAGAAAAGTCACTGAGCACCAACCAACACTATAACGAACACAACCAACAGTAAAACCAACATTATAACCGACACTATAATAAAAACTAGCTATAGTAGAACAGAAGCCATTGTGACGGTAAAACCTGCTTCCCAAAAGTCGGAACACATTACCACAGAAGGAAAGAGTAGGGAGAAGGAGAGGGTGAAAGGAGTAGGAGACAGATGGGGAGAACGATAGGAGCCAGAGAAGAGAGAAGGAAGAGAGGGACAGAAGAGGAGGGGGAGAGGACAACAAGAAGACAAAGAACAGATTAATAAAAGAGAAGAGGGAAGCAAGACAAGACTCACCAAGAAGCGCAGGTCATCAAAGCCATTGAGCAGTAGCTTGCTCTCGTACTGCGGCAGGCCAACATGCTCCAGCCAGTCTCCCACGGCCTGGTCCAAGGCGTGCGCTCCAACGCCCCCTGCTGGAAGAGGGGGGCGCTTCAGCAGGGAAAAGCCTTTGAACCGGTAGCAGCGGCAGCCTGAGGACGAGATGTGGCACCGCCACATGTCGCACGGTTGCCGCCACACACACAGACACCAGGGGGGGAGAGGAGACAGGGTTCCAGGCCGGGGGGGGGGGGGCGAAACGGGTAAGTCAGCAAGAAGGAGTTCCAAAGCAGTGG
>JABFEA020000041.1:376514-393423 GCA_019775915.2 Cyphomyrus plagiostoma | reverse complement strand
ACACCTTGCGGCACTGGCCACAGAAACCACATCAGAACATCTGCAGGTGGCAGAAGACCAGTGGGGGGGGGGTGGAGCTTCATAGAGAGAGAGAGCGGAAACGAGGGCAGCTGAGCAGCACCTTAAGACAACGTGGAGAAAAGCTAAGGACAACACAGGAGGCCTGAAGAGCTTCCAACAGCTCCGAGAGGGGAGGCCCACTGCGCCTCACGTTGACAGCTGGGGGGAAATCTCTGTGTGGGGAAGAGGGAGGGGAATTCTTCTGCCTCCAAATAAAATATGTTTGAAGAGGTGTCGGCTCAGCCAAGTCTGGCCACAGAGCAGGCAGGTGGGCTGGAGACTGCTGAGTGCAGCAAAGAGGAAAGACCAGAGGTGGGGAGGGAGGGAGGCAGGGAGGAAAGGAAGGACACGGTAACATAGTACAGCCTGGTAGGTCTCACACAGAGACTCATGTCAGGGCAGGGACACAGATCTAAGACACAGGTACAAGACAGATAGGCTCCATCTCCTTAGTCCCTTGAACACCTCCATTTTCCCATCGGGTTGCCCCTTCTCCTGAGTCTCTTGAACACCTCCATCTTCCCGTCAGGTTACCCCATCTCCTGAGTCTCCCAAATGCCTCCATCTTCCCATCAAGTAGCCCTGTCTCCTGAGTCTCCCAGACTCCACATCAGGTCACTTCATCTCCATTTCTCCCTCTGAGCTCAAGCAAGGGCAACATTCATCATGGTAACATTCACTATCCCTCCATACCATGCTTGCACAACTGAGGTCTGGAGCAGCATTCCCACATGATGCTGCTGAGAAACACTGTGCCCTTCCTACGCATAACAGCTCGATCAGCAGGAGACCGGCATCCGATCCAGGCAATACGCCCATAGAGATGGCATGCCAGAAAACAGCAGCGAGGCAAAATGAGGCACATGTGGATCAGGGGCTCAGAGGACAACTCTTATATGGCTCAGTCAACTGACTGAAGACTGGGGTGAAAAGGCACATACATGTGGCTCCTACCCCTGAGAACAAGATATCTGTGGATTTGCTTTTGGGGGACTCGGTTGGACACTAAAGGCAGAAGCCATTTGGCCTTAAGGCATCCAGGGGGTGGGCGTGGCTTCCAGCCTGCATGGGCTACCCCGTCCTGGTGAGCTACATACCTGCATGACGACATGATGGCCTCCACCTGTACATTTCTGGTGTTGAGGTGTCAGGTGGAGCAATACTGTCAGCGCTCTCAACACACACTTGCAGATTTCAAAAACTGCTATCGTCTCTGGTACCTCGAAAGGAGGTCAGAGGAAAGGAAGGCTCCCCGTCTTAAGCCCGACACCTCCTTCACAGAGACAGAGCACACAAGCTAATGCATTTAGCGACCTACAGAGCAGACCATGAATTGGCAGGGAGAAAGGGGAAACTGCACAGCAAAAGCATGAGACATCATCAATAGTGTCAAGATTCTAACCACAGATATGCGAGGGGACTGCGTGTGCTCGCTGGTGCCAGGTGAGTCGTCGGAAGCAGGTCCCTCAGGTAGCATTAAGCTGCGCTAAACTGTGCTGGTAGAATTTTCTGAATGACTAATCACAGCACAAGACTTTAATGTGAAAATGACAAGAGGTAATATGACGTCAGCACTTGGACGCCATCAGAAACGCAAGACTCTCCAGTTCATGGCAGGATGAGACCATGCCCGACCACAATCCACTGCTGATATCATAAAATTCATTCATGTTCTAGGTTTTCCTTGTTCCCACTTACCACAGATATGAAAACACATCCGACATTAACATACAACCATGAAGAAAATGGCCACCTCCTCAAACAGAAGCATGAACCTGATCCCCAGCTTCTCCCAGGCTCCCGATTAGTGAGTCTGCCATCTGCCTGCCTACTGGACTAATCAGGGGAAAAATATCGATAAAATCAATGTGCCGTGGAGCGCTGCTCACCCGCGGTATATCTATAGAAGCCTCCAGAAGCCTCTTAGCTAGACAACAAGACCCTCCAATACACACACACACACATAAACACATACACACATAAACACATACACACATACACACACATCCGGTCTGCCGTACCAAAGCAGCTAGGGGATCTGAATTGCAAATCTACAAACACTGACCTCAATAATTAAACAGCAGATGATTTAATCCTACCCAGCTTACAGGACTCAAGGTCACATCTCAGAGGTGGGTGGTGAGAGAGGAGATTGAGGTCAGGAGACTAGTGGCTGGCTGGAGTCTTTCGAACACCAACCTCCTGGACGCAATTGAGCCCCTCTGATCAACCGTGTGAGCATGGGTATAAGCAAATGATCCTCCACAGAGCTGTAATCCCTTAGTCCGAGACACACAGACCCAGGTCACCATGTAGCAGACCACACCAAACTTCCAATAAAAAGCATCCACGAAGCACACTGAAATCTGCCACAGAGCACATTGAAATCGAGGTGGTGTGCAGCTTTGCACCTGTGATCAGAAGGTGGTCGGTTCAAATCCCATGGTCAGCAAAGCATTTCCTTGAACAAGACCCTTGTTAACCCAAATTGCTTCAGGGACTATCTGACCCTGCGTTCTCAAAAAAGTATGTGGTTTTGAGCAAAAGAGACTGCTAGATAGGTTTTGGAAATTAGGACTGCACGATACTGGGTGGGGGAGGGGGGGCAATTGCAATATTTCAAATTTTAATTTTAAATTAATAAACCAAATACGGAGGTTCAAATGAACCCAAAAGAAACTACTATCAAACAGAATATATTAGCAAACAAAAGTCACTGTCAAATATGTGGTGTTGCCTGCAAGTGACAAGCCACTTGCTTGTGTTCAATGTCATCTCGATATATAAATCCGTAATCTTTCCATATAGCATACAGCCTTTTGATGACCAGTTCTTGTTTTCTTTTCTCCTCTTCACACCTTTTTGTTAAATTTTTCACAAATGCACCACACTGTTTATGAGTGAGTCCAGCAGCAAGGATGAAAATGGCTATAATTGTCTCAGAGAGCATCCGCAGGGTTCATGAACTGGGCCTAGATAATCTTGAAAAAGAACTATTATTAAAATTGCTGAGCTTTATTTCCTATAACACAGTGAGAACGTCTCAGAGTACCATCGACTGGCCGGCTGACTATCGCGGTACTTCAGATGTGACGACTGCACTGACCTGTGATGACTGCATAACGCGCGACGTCAATATTAACATGGCATTATCGTGCAGGTTCCGCCAAAACACTGCAAAAACCCATCATATGCACGCTAGAGAAGCAAAATAACGTAGGAGCGGGGTGAGAAAGTACTGGCTAAAAGCCGCTAGACAGCATCCATCTATCAGAATAACTGCTGGGAGGTAGGACTCATTCTGTGACAAGCCTACGCCAGACGCCTCCAGCTCAAGCAAGAGAAGTGCTTGACCAGCATGGCGAGGACGATTTGAACCCAAAGGGGAAGCTGACCCACGCCGACGAGCACCAAGTTGCTCTTCCTGTAACTGCACACCGTGAGTACAAGTCGTACCAAGTAAAGTGGCAGATCATTCTTCCTGTAATGGCACACTCTTGTTTGATTCGCAAACCTTAAAAACGGCAACCCAACAAAGTTCACATTCCAATTTCAAGAGCAAATAAATTATATGAGGTGTCCCTAGCAGACTCAGATCTCCAGGCAGGATGAGACCAGAGGTAGGGTGGGGGGCATCTGACTTTCACTGAAACGCATCCCTAGCTTCAGAGGGACCATCCAGTCTAGGCCCTGGGGAACACGAGCATGATTGTGACGCGACAGAACTTTTGCCGCTTGTGCGGAGACGCCTGAATGAAAACATGGGGGGGGATACAATTGCAACTGATACCTCATTTGCAGGAACGCCACGAGTCCGGGCATGCAGACTGGCGTCGCTGTTGGCAGGGCACGAAGATGGCACGCATTCGGTGGAGGATAAAAACAGCCCTGCTCTCTACACGGGCCTTTCCTCTCTGGCAAACTGCCACTGACACTGTCGGTTTCAAATGGAACCAAAATGCATATCACGACCACCCAGCTGCTCACACGGGCCACATCACAGGAAGCAATATGACCGCGGCGTGTCCTCGGGCAGCCCACTGTCGCGGTGTTCGTTTACCATTTGGAAGCCGCCGCTGCACACTGCACGCAAGCATGTCCACGCGTCTCGTTACAGACGACAGCGCTAAGGCTGTCAGTGCGGGATATGAGGAGTCTGCTAAGACTGACGATCGAGAGAGTGATAAGTGGCTGACCATTGGCAAACCAAGCGAGACTGAATGCAGGGTTTTTTGCGCCAATGTGTGAGAGGAAGAACTGTTGAGACGGAGCGGAGTCGAGAGGGGGGCTGGCACAGACCTCTAACGCCTGTGTTTATTCACTTGACATGTGCTAGCCTCATCATCATCGCTATGGAAACCTGCCAGCCAATCGATTATACCTCTCAGACCCAGGCAAGACAAAGGCGGAGTGCCCCAAAGCGCTGCCACGGCAATCGGCTGTGAGGGCCCAATGAAACGCTACGATGGGCCTCAACAGGAATGGGAATTTCTAATTATGTGGGATCAATGCAATTAGATTAAGCGGCTGGACATGAGATTCAATGATGCTCCACCTATGTGCACCTACGGGCCCTCTCCAGCATAGTGCACTGTCACAAGGACAGCGCCCAGTAAAAATTTAATTTTCCTTTATTAGCCATTTGTGCAAGTACAGGTGCATATCAATTTGCACATCTCATGTCAACAGACAAACTTATAGAGGAGAGAAGCGAAGCTTGCAGTCTGATCACAGGGTCAGCCATGTATCCAGTGCCCCTGGAGCAGTTTTCAAGTTAAGGGCCCAACAATGATGCAACTACTCTGCCAAACACAGGATTTGAAACAACGACCTGCCGACTCAGGATTTGAACCAACGACTCATACGAAACACATGACCAACAGGGCAAACAGTCGGTCAGCATCACACAGAAGGTTTGAGGGCTTCAACAGAAATGGCTGACTAATGTTTTCAAAACTAAAAGCAGTGCAGAAAAAGGAGAAGAAAGATTTTTAGTTTAAACAGAAATCTCATAGAAGTGGGATCCCAAAACGTCTGAATTCCAAATGGAGCCAGACCATCACTGAGAGAGGAAGTCAAAATAGGGAATGGGAATTTCTGGGCCCCTACCTAAGCCTCTGTGTTCCTTTCAGCGTTATTTATTTTTAATATGCTGACCTCACCCTCACAGATCAGATTTGCTGTGTAAGTGCCATGGTGAGTCACATACAGGCTTACACTCTCAGCACTTTACAACACTTAGAGAAGGAGAGCGGAACGTTATTTACACAATTAGGGTTACTCAATCCAAAGAGGCCTGTGTTGGGGGGGGGGGGGTTCGTTAAGCCCCCCCAGGACACACCCCCACTACGCATGGAGATGCATGCTCTTTGCTCAGGTAAAGAGACCCAAACAGCACGTCTCTGCACAGGACTGCGCCAACGTCAAGCAAAAGGCAGACTGACAGATACGTACATTTCATCCCGGGGGGGGGCGCAAACGCTGTATGTGCATGAAACGCAGAGAGGGGCTGACAGCCAGCGTGGTGCAGACATGGGGGCGGGGGGAACCAGCCTTTTGTTCTTTCGGGTCTGTCACCACTCTCATCCCGCATGATCCATTTCCAAGAACCCGAACACCCGGTTTGCAGAGTAGGGGGTCCGCCATCAGCCAAGCCGGGTGCTGCAAACCACCCGAGACCAGGAGCTGGTCTATCAAACCCTGCGCCGAGACTCCCTGGATTTTCCCTCCGGATAAATGTAAAGCCAGCATCGTGGAAAGGCAGTCCGTAACAAAGAGCCCCGGCCGAGCTCCACCTCGCCGGCTGCCTGCCGATGTGCCATCAAACATGGCGAGGGAGGAGCGGGGGGCGGCTGGCTGTGCGAGGAGGGGGACCCGGGGAGGTGCGGCGGCGGGGCTCCGGTCCCGGCACTCGGAAGCCTATTGTTTAACTGCAGCTTGTGCCTGGGATAAGCAGCCGAAGGGCTTCGTGCGTTTTGAGCGAGCTTAGCCCTGGTCCGATATTCCGGGTCGAAAACCTCGGGGGCCCGCCGGTCCCGTTCGACTATACCCGACCCGGTTCGCACCGCTCCGGTCTGGCGCGTTGTGACCCACCCCCTCCTCACCTGAGAAGACTGGAGAGCGTGTGAGACGAGGAGCCGATACCGCTGCCGCCCGCTCCTCCGACTCCAGAGGAGCCGCCGCCGACTCCGGCAGACTGCCGCTTCGCGGACAGGAGCTTCTCCACGGCGGCGCGATTCCCGGTGCGGGCCGCCTCTAGGAGCTCCTGCTCCTTCCCCATCTCGGACGAAGAGAGGGGCAGACGGGGGGAGAGAGCGCAGAGCAGCGACGACGCAAGCAGCCTAGTTAGCAGCGACAGGTAGGGCGGCTGGCTCGCCACTCCCGGCGCGTCACACTCCCATTCCGCCGCTCCCCTCCGCGGCTCCGCCGAAACTTTCTTTCAGCACCACCGGGGGAAACTTCCTCCGCGCGCTACACGTCACGCGCCGCCTCACTTCCGCGAGACGACCTGCCCGCGTGACGTCCTCCACGAACGGTGTTACGTCACTCCAGCAAGCTGTGCTCATCAGTCATGTATAAAGCTGTAATAAAGCAATAAATCAAACTCTAAGAAGGGGCAAAAGCAACAAAAATGCATGTATCTACTTGTAATGCATGTATCTATGTGTGTAAAATAAATTTAATACGAAATATATCTCTCTAAATATGTCTCCATGGTGATATATAGTTAGGGTGTCCTGTGTCTCTAGCATTTGGGGGGGGGGGGCATGGACTGAAAAGTTTGGGAACCCATGTTCTAGGCTATGGCCTAATGCACTGGCACTGGTGGATGGAAACCCTACATTATGTAGTTTAAAAAAATTTTTTTTTTGGAGGGGGGAGGAGGGGGGGGGAGAGAGAATAATCCACCCCTGAATTTGGGAAACATGTAAAAAGACAGACATTGCAGTCCATTGAAAATCAGGACTAAACTAAATAGACATACAAATAATCAAAATTAAGTGCTAAAATGTAAAATGGTCTTGATTATACTGAAATCACGTTACTGGCTCTAGGGTTCAGTTAATGGTAGAAAGGTCATTATTTTATCCTCAGATGGATGAGAACCTGGGTGAATAAAGGAACTGTAAAATCATATGAGTCATCATGTAACAGGGCATCTTTAGCTCGGAGACAGTGATTAAAGCCACCTGTGTACAGATAGCCAGATGAATAGGCAGCCCTTGTCTTTGCTGTCATCATATGGTTCGTCTTGTTTAATAGCCCACAAATGGGATCGATCGCTGGTTATTCAGGAATCTGGATGCGAGACGGATCCATAACCGCTGACTGAACGGACGCGGCTCATGTTTCCGTCTTGGATCACAAATAAATGCTCCCTGAAACTGAATGGGCATTTCACAGAAGTAAAACTGCAGCAATTATACATGTAAATAAGACCAGAAAAGGTCAGGGCGACATCAGTAGTAATAATTACGATATGCAGAACCCCCCTCCCAGCACCCAGCCTCCAAGGATTTAAGTACCCTGCACTGCTTCCTATATTTCACCAGCTTAATCCACTCTTATTCACCTAACAAAGTCATGCCATTAAACTAAGGAGAGTTAGTGCTGACAGCTACTGTAGACTACAGACATACCTTATGTGTTTTGCAAAGAGAGAAAAATGCATTTGTAACATTTGTATTAAAAATGGCAATCCGCTCTGGCTTACTATATAGGCCTACATCACATTCAGCCAAACAATTTAGTATTTTGAAAGGGGAATGTGAGGATATTATGGGTGCAGGAACTGGGGAGTGGGGGGGATGTGCCCTTGCAACATCAAACTCTCCTCTACGCCCTTATGCGGGGGGGGGGCATTGTCTTCCATTCCATGCCACTGATACTTTGAGAGAGGAAGCTGAGACGGTGTGTAGTGTTAGGGGATCGATGGATACGAGACGCACATGAAGAGTATGCACCCAGGTCTCAATGGAGGCCACTGCCGCAATGATGCTCCAAATCGATTGCTATCAAGAGCCCAGTCTCCAGTGGGTACTCACCACTAGAGGGCGTACAGTGTTTCCCAAGCTCAGAGGTCCTCTAGGCCAGCCAAAGTGTTTGTCATTTCACTTTGTTTGAAACTATACATTTTAATAAAGTTCATCCTTATAGCTGAACAATTTGTATAGTATAACAAAAACTTGTGGACAAAGTCATGCTTTGATCTCTGCCCAGTGTTGACATGGAAGCTAAGAGACTAGATAATGCTAATATGAACTATAGTCCCCTGTTGGATTTTGTTGTTTCAGTTCATCACACCTTCCTCAGTCTCTCAGTGTGATTGTTATTCTGTACATTTTCAGGGCATTAGTGGGGAAACACTGGGGCAAAGGCAATGAGAGAATGAACTGGGACCTGTTATACTAAGTGGGATTTCTTTTCCTAGCCAGGTAACTTGTTGAATTTAAGGTAGTCTGGGCTAGATGTAAGTGAATGAAGATAAAGTCCATTTAAACTGGGGTACCTTAAATCTGACAAGTGATCTGGCTAAGAAATGCTGCTTCATGACAGGCCCCAGATTTTTGAAGAGAGCTTAGGTTCTGTCATGATCTCAGTCACTGAAGGGCTTATAGGAATCAGGTGGATGGAAGCAAATCGGCAGCCCTGCAAAGAAGCAGTCATTTCACTTACCGCTAATCAGCCAGGCCTATTGACATATTGACAGCAATGTTTGTCTTTTGACATTTGGCTGGTTTGTTTATTTTACCTGTACAAACCGAAAAATCTCTACACCATGTCTTGAGATCCAAATAGTATTTGGGTACAACTTTATTTTAAAACAGGCTGTTCTACACTCAACAGGGGAGTGTAGAACAACCTTAAAAAAAAGCAAAGATGACCTGCACTTATGTCACATGTCCTCTGTGTGGACACTGACCATCGAGTATTACTACCAATTAAAATACATTTTGGTGTTTAGTGTTTTCACTTTCAGTAGCTGGCTAGAGATGCCGTCAGCTGGTACCGCAGCCCAGGTCCAGGGAATGCAGGCTCGCGGATGTGCTGATTGGATACGAACAGGTCATATGACACTCCAGCTCAGCGGGCCCAACTAAGGAAAACCCAACTCGAAACACCATGTCTTGAGATCCAGCAAAGTAAAAGTGCAAATGATTCTTCGTTTTTATTAATAAAAAAAATCATTCATGACACATTGTGGCAGCCCTCTTCATACGTAGGTTTGTTTTAATCGCTGCCTTCGCCGACCTCTCTCACCGTAGGTCGATATTAAGCAATATCAGTTTTGTAAATGTTTATCTTAAAAGTACAGAACAGGCTGTAATGTTGGTGAAAACCAATTCCAACAAAATATTATCACACAGGATAAAAGCATAGGGTAAATCAGGGGTCTTCAACTCTGGTCCTGGAGAGCTACCATTCAGCAGCAGAACAGGTGTGGCTCACCAGAAGCCAGGTATGACAGAAAACCTACTGGACGGTAGCTCTCCCAAACCGGAGTTGAAGACCCCTGAGTTAAATTAAAGTGTCACAGCAGGGTCAGCCAGTCCCTGGAGCAAATGGGGTTAAGGGCCTTGCTCTGGGGCCCAATGACGAATCACTGTTTCAGCCTTGGGATTTGAACCCGTCACCTTCTCATTTTGGACCTGGAGTCTTGACCTGCAGCGTCACGTCACCCCAAAATAACCAGCTACATTTTAAAGCCTGCTGTGTGACATAAACAGACAGTAAACAAGTAAAAGAGCGGACAGTTATATTTATAAATATTCTAAGATGGCTGTGAACCTGCTTAAATAAATAGT
The DNA here is from genome assembly GCA_019775915.2 of Cyphomyrus plagiostoma. Taxonomy (NCBI): domain Eukaryota; kingdom Metazoa; phylum Chordata; class Actinopteri; order Osteoglossiformes; family Mormyridae; genus Cyphomyrus; species Cyphomyrus plagiostoma. Next base: position 383,557 of record JABFEA020000041.1, on the reverse strand, counting down.
GCTATCCCACTTGTGAACAGGCTGTCATGGTGGCATATTGTAGTGCGATATTCTCTGTGTTCTAAATGCTCTGTCCCACAAGTACCTCTGGAAAATGCAGCTGCCGAATTAATGAACCTAAATACAAATTCTCCCCCATTCAATTCCCCTACTCAAAGTAGCTAAAAGGACACTCACTGGACTTTCCTTTCCTTTTATGAATTAGTATGCCAAATGAAAAACACCAACCCTTTAAGTCAGGGGTGGCCAATCTTACCCGCAAGAGGCCGGTGTGTATGCGGGTTTTCGCTGCAACTCCCTAATTAGATTACTAATTAGAGGACTGATTGGCTGAAGAGTCCTCACACCTGGGTTTGAACAGCTGACCTACAGGTCATCCAAAAAACATGCATACACACCGGCCCTTTGCAGTTAAGATTGGCCTCCCCTACTTTAAGTGCTTTATCACGTGCCATTTAGTGAAAAGATGAACATGCACTTCACCTTCTTTGTGGTGTGCCTCAATGGACTAAGCCTCTATGCATGTGATCGGAAGGTTGCTGGTTTGAACCTGGCTTTGGCAAAATAATCATGTGTGCGAGCTCCTGAGTAAGGCCCCTCAGCCCCGGCTCCTTCGGATCTGCAATGTAACTGCCCCCACTCTGAGACAGCCAAGGTTGCTCTCACCTCTATAGAGAGGAAGACGAGGCAAAATGAGAATTTCCCCATAGGGATTAATAAAGTATCACTATTCTATTCTACCTTTCAGCACATGAATGCCGTCAAGTGAAGGATTAGCACAGGAAGACGGAGCGAGGAGTGTGACAGACCTTCGGTGCAAAGAGCAATGGGAGAGGCTACGACCTCATCTACATATTTATTAATCTGGTTCTGAAGCCGCTCACCCACTTTATGACGACTAATTCCGATTGGTACTGGGTACTATGGAAAGGGATCGACCTCATGCCTGGGCTTGGGGTCCAGCGTGAGACATCCATCCACGGATAAGGAGGACCCTCAGAGACCTGAACGGCGAGCTGTTATCAAGACCTACGGGCAAATACAGCCCAATACTGCCAGAAGGTCCACATGGTCCAGGGTTCGAAAGAGACCAGAGTCCTGATCTCAGGCATTCTGCCACTGCTAGCAGCCAATATCACAGTAACACTGGGATTCTCAGGGTTGGAGCAGATACTTCACTTCATATCCAACTTGGCCAGTAAACAAAAGGTTTTAACCACCTGCAGTTTGACACTGAAATAATTAGCCAGTAGTGCTTCAAATGTTTCAGCACATTTCTGCAATCTCGTTCTCTCTTCTGCCTACTTCCACCAAAATGACCGCTTACAGACTCAGCTTCCCGATTGGAACCATTTTTTGTTCATTTGTTGGCAGAAGTTTGTGCGTGATGGTTAATGACAAACCATAATCATAATACTGATAGAATACTCGACAAAATCATTTGTCAAGTTTGCTCTAGGTCCATGGTTCTCAGCTAGATTAGATTCAGGAGACACAAAGTCACAAACAAAATGGTACTGGTAATATTTTTCAAATGGGGCTGAGGCGTGCTGGCAGGAAAATAATTTAAGCATACACTCTTGAGAAGCACTCCAGTGTAGGCGAAACACTGTCATCAGCTGTCATATATGGTGGCCTTAGCGTCAAAGCTGAAATGATCAACAGAATCACAAATGGCAAAATAACACTGTGGGGAAAAAAAACTGAGTATTTGTGTTTCATATGTAAACATGGGAACCAAAAAGCCAGAAGAGCTCAGATCTGTGACATTGTTGTATGTAAGTGAGCTCTCCTCTTTCTGGGGGCACAGCCGGCTTCCAGAAAGGCTCGTCGGGGGGCCGGATGAGACAAAAGATGAGTCTCACACTTGGGGTCACAAATTCAGCAGGTTTCAGAGGAAAGTCTGCTGCAGACCAAGGTGAAACTACACCAGAGAGAAACTCCATGTGGCACTCGGTCCTCCGTGGCAAGACGGGGCTTGTTCAGTTCCTGATTGGCACGCTGCCTAGCTGGCCCTTGCCCCAGGGGAGCCATCACCCTCCCTGGAACACGTTTCACAGGAAACACAGGAAACGGTGAAAGCAGAGTGGACCGGGGGCGGCACAGGCCCTGGGGGCTAAGATCTGCTAAATACTACCGGGGTGTGTCACCATAGTGACCCTGTCAGACCAGAAAAGGCAAGAGAGCACTGGAGACACACTGGGAGTGTCCCGAGAGCTGGGGGGGGGGGACACACACTCTCCCTCCATAGTGTTTAACAAGACATGAAAACAAGGTCTGCCTTACGTCACAGAAAACAAAAAGCATGCTTAGGGGGTGGCAGCTGATGTGATGAAATTTCTCAGTTTATAAAATATCCTTTAGGTTCTCTCAGTGCAGGAAGACTCCGTTGTGTAAAAGACCTCATTCCAGAATGTACCGTTACATTAATAACTAGGAACCATCTTCCCACAAGGGTCTCCGCACATCTTAATAGTAATCACATCTGAGCCACTGCAGAATGACAAAGTCTGCCGCAGTGACCCCCTTCAGGCACCAGGGGGCCCGTTCCCTCTCACGACTAAGCCTCTCTCTCCACTTCACTTTACATTTGGCAACTTTTGCAGGATAAACAATCTGACAGCCTTAGAACCATTCCCCTATTTAAAGAATAGTGCACCATAATCTCCATTTACTACAGTGCGCTCTTCCAGTCAAAGGCCATGCGGCACTCTAGGCACGTTTTACCGTCAACATCCGCCTATCTGGGACAAAGTGAAAAATCAGCTAGCAAAATCAGCCCCCCTCAGAAGATGGCGCCTTCGGCAGCCGCCTGTGTCACCTGATGCCTTGACTGGAACTGCCAGTGTAACACATAACAGCAGTCTACTGGTACCACGTTCCCACTCCCAGACATCAATACCATGATGAAGCAGCTCTAGTTGAAGACACACACGAAACACACACAACTACAAAACACACTTGTCTGAGCCATTTTGACGGCCAGTGGTTAGCCAGGCGTCAACAGGGACCGCCCTCCAGCAGGACGCCGACTACCCAGTCACCGAGAAGAGCTTCCATGAAAATCCAGAGATCCTCCCAGGTATGGGAACACGGTAAACGTGACACCTGTCCGCCAACACACTACAGCATCTTTCTGGCTTCTGTCTTGTGTATGTTCTTCCCCGTTGCAGACACTGAAACATGCCCCTTACGACTGCAGCCCCGCCGTGGCCCCAAAGCACGCATATACACTTGTGACATGCATCTGCCACAACTTGCAGAGGCGCATCCAAACTACGCCGGTCACTGTAAGCTAGACTGTCATCTACAATCTCGGTCTAGTCGGGGCCTTGAAACATGGCTGAGGAAGTGAGGAAAATACAAAACGAAAGGGAGGTCAACAGCATCTTGGCAGTGGAAGTGGACCAATGTCCAGTTTTGGAAAGTGTTTTGTACCATGTTTGCTTAGAAAAATCATTGGCCACCTCCCTGTGACCTCAGGACACCCTCTCTGGCCAATCCCCCTCTGACCTTAGGAGACTCTCACTGACCACCCCCCTGTGACCTCAGAAGACCTGACTGGCCACTCGTTTTCTCACCTGACTACGGCCTTATGTGTTTCATGTCCTTGAAGGAATGAGGAGTGTAATGTCATGGGTGGGGTTTATACTGTGATGGAAATACCAAACATTAAAAACAAACGTGAACAAGCCTGAAGTGGGAAGGGGACTCAATGAAACCAAGGTGTGACAGTAAACCATTCACGCCCTGTGAAAGCATCTTGCCGCGGAGCTGAGTGCCTCATGGCACGGGCATTCGCACCGCCGAAGCTGGCATGGATTCACCGTGCTCCTCTTCCTCTTGGGAACGCCGGGTGATGTTTCCTTCTGCCTCGCGCTACCATGTCTGTGCGGCGCTGCCTTCAGACAAGCCTCCGCGGTGCACTGTTCCATCCCGGAAGGTGAGGGACGGCGCCCTCTGCTGGCTGCAGGTGTGGCGCTTCAGAGGTTAAACAAGGGGTCGTACTTGCGAACTTCTTGAAGGAGGCGCTGTCGGTCAGAGACAGCCTGGGCGAGATCGGCCTGAGCTGCTTGGAGCTGGAGCTCAAGCGGGGTGCACTGCACCTGACAGAAAAGAACATAAGGGCCGCCATGTATAACAGAGCTGGCAACTCAGCTCATAAAGATACGATTCCACCTAGTGGCCAAGCAGGGAATTTCAGCTGTAACTGTATCGCTTATAGCATGTGTTCCTATTTAACCGCATAATGAATCTCTCTCTGTCGAGAGGAGAGCGACGACACAAATGGCTCTAATAGCACCTCCTCGTATGTGCCATCAGCTCGCCGCCTGCCAAGCGCGCTCGACGCCCCACCTCACGGTTCTCCTGCTGTTGGACAGACGGAGAACAGTCTGACAGCTGCCAGCACGCCTCGGTCTGGCCTGTGACGACACCCTCTGCGGGGGATTTCTCCATATCGCTCCCACCGGCTGAGAGAATGAATGGAAACAAACTGAAACACGTCGGCGGCGTGGACAGCAATGGCGTCAGAGTCTGCAGGCATCTGCGCGAAGCTATAATCACACTGCCCAGACCGAGGCTCGGGCCTACCTCTCAGACAGAAGACCCCGTCGTCAAATCGTTCCAGGACCACCCCATTCAGCATGAAGACCACAGGCATCGGCTGGGGGGATGTGGGGTATATCTGCGGCCCGTCGTCCTGGGGGAAGAAGGGGACAGGGGTCAGGGAGAGTCACCCTCAGAAGGTGTCCGGCCACAGACCGACGGAAAGTGGACGGAATAAGAGGCGACGCCTGCCTTGAGCGTGATGGTGGCGTTATCTAGGTGCAAGCGCATGGGCTGGACGTCGGCGCTGAGCTCGTCCTCCAGGAAGGGCCCGAGCGTGGACAGCGTGGAAGCCAGCAGCTCGGCCCGGCAGCCGGCCACACGCATCTCCAGAAAGCCGGCAGACTCAGCCAGGGGCGAGTGGCGGCCCGCGCTCGGACCCAGCTCCATCCGCGCACGGACCACAGGGCCAGCATTGGCGGCAGGGGAAGTTGGCACTGGGGCTGAGGGTTGGTGACGGGTAAGGACTGCTGGGCAAAAAACAGAATTTGCAAAGTTAAAATGGCATTTATATAAGGACACTCGGATCACACTGCATCAGCGTCCCGATCTTATGTTACTGATACTCAGATCGCACTGCACCAGAGTCCAGATTTTTACGTTACCGGGTCTCTTATTGCACTGTGACAGCTTCTAGATGGTATGCCACTGGTGCTAGGATTACACTGTGATGCTGTATTAATGCTGTATTACTGTGCAGTGAGAGAGAGCGGCATTTAGAAACGACAAGTGGAAAAACTTGAAAGCCATGTTGGACTGGGTTACACCGGGCCGTCAGTCGACGCGACCCGATGGGCGGTGGGTTAGCAGGTCGTGACCCGGCCCAGCACTTGGCGATGACGGTAATGATATGAGTCTTACCCAGCAACTCGGAGAGCTTCTGGTTGCCCAGCTGCTGGGTTGTGAGGGTCTGTGCCTCCAGTGCCACCACCAGGTCATCGCCCTTCATGTCCACGGTGCAGCCGAAGGAAGACAGCTGCAACAGCAGCACTGCAGCCTGCGCAGGAAATGCAGCACTACCCCGAGTCACCGTGCGACCCTCCCTGACCCAGACCGGGCTGTCAGAGACACACCTGTAACACTGTCACCTCTCTCACACACACACACACGTCTGTTTCCGCTCCTCGCCTACACCTTAAAATCTAAGCACTTTCTGACTTTTTACGTTGAAGATATTTACTGATGCTGGCAGCTGCTACATTTCTAGAACAACATCTGGTTCTCCCTTGTGGAGTCAATGACTCCTCATTCACTGCTCAATGTGAAGAATGGATGGTACAGCCCGTGTAGCACTGGACCGTATCCCTGTGCTGCCCTGACAGCTCTCTCTGAAGCGGAGAGCAGAAGCTGACCGTGTCTTGGGCGACGTCCTCGGTGCTCTGTGACAGCGAGCTGCTCAGCTCGGCGGAGGATCCCCCCTCATTCCCAGGAGTGGCAGTCCCGCGGTAGACTGGGTCAGTGGGAGCACTGGGGATACTTTCTGGGCGGATAGACTCCAAGCCGGACTCTGAAAGAGGGGAACGAACGGATGGGTATCACTCCTGTGCACGTCTCTCAGGGATTCAGTTCACCTAATGTCCCACCACTGATGGAAGACATTTTGTGTTCGTCACAGAAATACAATTATAGTCAGTCCACAATGCAAACTGCAGAAAGGAAATCAACTAACTATTATATACAATATAAATGTGTGTGTGTGTGTGTATATATATATTTATGCATGAATGTCACAGCTCACTAATGAGACATCCAGACATCTGGAAATCCAGCTAAGCAGGCATTCAGGTAACTGACTAACCAGATATTTTGATAGGCAACTAATCAGACCTCTGGGTGTGAGGCTAATCAGACAACCGTCTAACCAGGCATTCAGACAAACAGCCAACCAATGAGATGTCCAGACGTGCAGGAATCCAGCTACCCAAGTGTCCGGACAACAGACATCTGCCTAACCTGACATCCGGACACCCGACTACCCAGAAACAGGACCAGCAGTCAGACATCCAGACAAGAGTGTCAGCAACAGCCACTTCCTTCCAGTGCTCTCTTTAGTATGACATCGCCAGATGTTGGCTGTGAAATCTTACATTATATTGGCATGAGTGGCCTCAGTTAGCTCAGCACATACTAGGTCCGGTTTACCTTTGTCTCCCAGTGCTGACGCCACTTTCAGGGAAGCCTCTCTCTCTCTCTCACTCTCTCTCTCTCACTCTCTCTCTCTCACTCACTCTCTCTCACACACACACACACACACACACACACACACACACACTCACGCGCACACACTCACTCACTCACTCGCGCGCACACACACACACACACACACTCACTCACACACACGCGCACACACACTCACACACACTCACGCGCGCACACACACACTCACTCACTCACACACTCACACACGCACACACTAGCGCAGTCACGCGCACGCG
>JABFEA020000041.1:336109-348498 GCA_019775915.2 Cyphomyrus plagiostoma | reverse complement strand
TAAACAAAAGGAACAGCAACAGATGTATGACATATGGGCTGATCTGCAAAATTAATATGAAAAGAAAATATTTTTTATAATGTTTTATTCAAAATTTGTGAACGCCGGCAGTGGAATTTACACAGGAAAATACACTTAAAAAGAAAAAAAAATTCGATGCGGGCTAAATTCGCCACGCGAGCGGGGATGATAAATTAATATTTTTTTTTACTGGGCCTTATATTGTACCCTGATGCCAGCAATGTTTTTTTAGGGGAACGATTCGATCAAACAAGCGAGTAACATCAAACACACAGCAATTCGTCTATCTAATTATGTCAATTAAGTCATTTTTGAGAAATCAGTAAACTCTTCAAAATTGCAAATGCAGCTTAACCTAAAGGTCTAGCAAACGTAGTACGGCAGCTATACGCAGCTAACCTGTTATTATAAAAACAATATTCCATGGGACTTCGGGGGTTAGGTAAAATGACATTGATTCCATATCAGAAAAAGTTTGAAACAAAGTTGATCTTCAGTCTTTCACTTTATATCAACACTGAATCAAGGTTTTGCCGCCATCATTTTTTAGTATTGAAAATCTGACAAAAAATCAATTCAGTTTCAACGCTGATAATGCAACACTGACCATAATTCAACGCATTTAACTATAATTCAACGTTGAAACAATAACATGGTGGCATTTGGGATGTATTTGTAACTTTTCCCTGTAATGTAATGGAAAAAACTACTAATAGATCATGCGTAATCTTTATATTTAAAAATAAATCGACGTTTGAAGAATAATTATGTAGACCTGCTGTCTGTTATGAAAGCAAACTACGCTCCACCTCAGTGAACCAGGGGCGACAGTGACAATCAAAGGCGATCATTATCTCCTACTGCAAAATGAACATGTTGCCATATACAGAAATCCTCAATTACGTCCGCACCTTTACACAATCGTGAGCTCGACATTATTAACATTTTATTTATTTCGCCAGACGTTTTTATCCAAAACTACGTACATTATTTTGTTAAGAAAGGTCAGACAGTCCTCGGAGCATTTACGGTTAGGGTTATTTAAAGATCGCAACCCTCGATCTATTTGCACAGTTCACATGCTCGTATTAATCGGCCTTAGCATCAGAGAAACATTTTTTTTCTGAAGATCATGGTAGTACAGAAGAGGATTAGGTTCACCATGAAAATATTATTTGACTTTTTTGACTGACTCATTTTTTTTCCTCAGAATTTTGATTTAATGTCTTTTCTTGTAAATTCAGAATTCTGTGAAAAAAGTCAGAATTCGGAGATTAAAGTCAGAATTCAAATAATATTTCCATGGTGGCCCTAATCCTCTTCCGCAAGGTAGCTATTGGTGTTGTATCTTCCACCTAAAAAGACAAGGAAGTGGATCTCAATTAACGAGCACCTGCTACAGCAAATCTAAATACGCCATTTACGGTTTGCGGTAATGTGATTGGTGCATTGAGATGAATTGCCCCGCCCCTTCCAAACAGTCCGATAGATGATCTCCAGAAATTTTAAGGCAGATCAAACGGTGATTAAAAATGAGGAAGTATCACTCTGCCTTTCTTAATGAAATATTTTCCTGAAAGGATGAATGAATTTTAATGTCAACTACATTTTACTGAGTTTGTACATTAGGTAATCCATTATCCAGTCACTCTATTGTATACATACTTAAAAGCATATTTGTTATTTTCCACTAGCCTATATGGTCCATGGTCATACATTAAAATACATTAGATACGTTTTTACTTTGTACTGATGCTTGTATGTAATTATGGTCACCTTTTTGACTTTAGTCTTGAGGTGTTACGTCTGTGTTACACACATAAGCAATAAATTAGTACTTTGTTTTTTTTTTTGGTTTATTGCAGGTAACAACCAAATAAACATCTTGTGAGTGCCAAGTAAAAGGCATTGTGTGAGTTAACTTTGTGTTTTATTTCATTGGGAGTCAAACTCATCGCTGTATGTTTTCTTACTTTAAGCTACAGTACTGTTCATGGGACCTCGGTACTGAATTTCGTTCCCTAACACGCTGCCCCCATGTTCTCAGAATGACAATACACCCAATGGAATCTTGAATCTTGTATATAAATATGATACTATGAGTTACCTTTCTGTTTTATTTTGCTCAAAGCTGTATAAATACTACACAGATTTAATACTGGGGGTTAAAGGTGTTTTACTGAGAGTAAAACTCTCAGTAAAAGTACTATTTGCATATAATGATACCCCAAGTCACATGACAAAGAGAAGGTCATCTGACAGACCCCAGCGGTTAACGTTTGAGGACCCATTATCATAATTGTCCCTGCCAGGTAAGGAGGACCCCCTGGAGGCTTCCCCAAACCGCTGACCCCTGACCATCCTCTGGTCACTGGTTTGCTGAGAGATCCCAACGGCTGGGAACGGGTCGCTGTCGCCATGGCGACAGGCTGGGTTGTTTGCCGAAAGGCTTTTCTGTTTAAACAGAGGTACTGGGTGAGGCTGGCGCCCTGCAGGGAATACAGCCAAGTTCCACAGCCGCAGGGCTCGCTGAGGAGGAGGAGGAGGCGCGGGGGGGGTGCAGGTCTCTGTTGGCCTCAGCTACACACAGCTGCTTCGTGGGGGTGGGTGTGCATGCCTGCCTGCCTGCCTGCCTGCCTGCGCGTGTGTCTCTGTGTACACCTGCCACACCATGAATGTCATATCAAAGAGTCACTTGCCAGTGGGGGGGGGGACTCTTAGGTCACTTTTGGCCACACTGGCCCCTTGGAGCACGCCTCGGCTGCACGGTGGGGCGATCTCTCCCTCGTCGCTCGTTCGGCTCCAGCAGAGAGCGGGAGGCCGTGTGGGCCTGTTTCCGCATCACCCAGAGGGAGGTGTCGTGACCTTTCACCCATTTGAACAATATAACGCACGTATGACTGTGCATTGGATAAGCAGTCATGGAATATGGAGAGAGTCAGCGGCTGGAGGGGCACTGTGTGGCTCGGTGGGTCAAATCCAAGCCTTTGCAGAGGAGCCCCATGTCCGCTGGGTCCTTTACAAACGTGCACATTGAGACCCCCAGCTTCACTCTCATCTGTGTGTCTGTGTCTTAAAAAGCAGAGCATCATGGGATATATGAACCTAACACATCCCGGTGTACCTGTACTTATACATGTACATATGCCAAATAAAGCTTAATTTCAGTGGAAGGCTGTGCAGTGTTATCTGTTCTTTTGCCACGCCCTCATTTACCTCGTGTGGAATCCTCTTGTTATCAGCTGTTTCTAGTTGTGTTTTATTGATTTGGTGTATTTAAGTGTGTTTCTGTGAATGTTTCCCTAGTTCAGTCATTAACATCTTAACGTCATTTCTGCCTGATTGTTCCGTGTTCCTGAATGGGTCTTACCCCGAATAAACTCCACGTTTACCAGACTTCCTGGACTCTTGCAACTGCTTGAATGTGACACATATTCACATACAATCCTGCATTCTGAGCCCACAGATTTGAGAGTGCTACTGTGGGTTGGTATGGGGTTAGGGTTGATTATGCATGAACACATTGTCCATAATGACTGAATGAGCACTGAGCACCTGTACTAAATGCAGGGTCCTCACTTGGACAAAGAGGCCACAGACTTGCACCACAAGGATGGGGGGCAGTTAACAGAAAAGTTAAAAACATTTCATAATCTTTATTAAGAAGAAAATATTGATGGCATACATGCCCATTAAAATGCTGTTAGTAAGCACGGCCAAAGGAGATTCTAAATATTTGTGAACTGCTATAGATAAAGTTTACGTAAAGAAGACTTTATAAAGTACGGCTGTGGATGGAGTTGAGTGTGGATGGACAAGTCAGGGAGGGAGTCGCCCGCCCCACGGCATGTGGGGCCTCCGGTGAGGGAGAGAGAGCCCCCCAAGTCTGCTTGCAAACACACGGAAGTACCCAAAGGTCAGCCGGCTTGGGGCCGACGTACGAGTGTCAGACGCGGTGGAGGAGCTCGCCGTGAGACGTTCTGTGAGTGCAGGGGGCCGGCCTCCTAGCTCCGACCGCCAGCGGGAAAGAGAGCCACTCTCCTCAGTGACGATTTGTACAAAGCTGTGCAAACACAATGTACGGGAGGCTCTTGGGGCAAATATTTATGTTCTGCAAGACTGCCCATCAGGAAGAGGAGGTGCGTTTATTTATCTGGAGAAAACGACCCATGGAAAATTATCTGATTCATTGGTAACGTACCCGAGGGACTTTAAATGCGCACAATAAACCGATCAATCAAACCCTCTATTCGTCATAAGCCTCCGTTTAAGCTGCTTTCTGTGGTCTGAGCCGCCTGAATTAGTTTATAGGGGTATTTCAGAGAAACAGTTTCAATATTCCTGTCCAGACATCACCAGTTAGTAATGGATGCTAATGATGCATGCGTGTATATCATTAAAAATTGTGAGCACTCATTTTTGCTGTGTTTGCCATGCGTTTACCACTCAGACACCAAGCGTTTACACGGCTGAGCACAGGACTTCCTGTGGCGCTGGTGTTAGTGCCGGAGTGTGTTAGGTGTGTTTGATAAGTGGGCACCTGCTGAAGCTCTGGCTCAGCGTCCCCCTCCACAAGCAGCCCACATGTTGCTCGCACTCAAACTGACCCAATTCAGAAGCTCGGATGCATCAGATTAAACGTAGCTGTGAACATTCCGGAACACCTTTCCTTTGAAGGGGACTCTGATTGGGGTTTGGTAAATGATTGATAGTGGTAACAGGAGCGGGTTCAGGAGTGAGCAGATTTTGGCACATTGACCTCATTAGCATCCTAAGCGCCTTCACTGTGCTGGTGGCCTCTTACCAGACTAGTTTCTGTGCTAATGCCTCACTGAACCGTATCCTAACACGGGAGTCGCAGATCAACTGGCGATTCCACGAACCGATCATGTGTAGCTAAAAATGTCCACGGAGGGATTCGCTCCTTTGCCCCCACCCCCTGCCCCCCACCCGGGCTGTGCAGTGTCCTGTCTCGTTGGCTGTGCCCGATTTCAGTTTCCAGGGCGATGGACCGCAGGAGTGAAGAAGCTTTTGTGTGGAGTTTTTCTAAAAAGAAGAGCACAAAGGGGTGTTAGAGTTTCGGATGTTTGGTGTGACGGGGGCCACAGAGCCCCTTCCAAACCATGACCTGATCTGATGTCTGGCTGCCCCATGTCAACCTTATTATAGAACCTAATGGACTTTTAGCTGAAACCTTGAAGCCTCACAGTGGGATCTGCCTTCTAACGTTACAGATTTGCTTGGGCTCAGGTACAGCTTGCTGGGTATAATCTCTGTTCTTCTAGAGCATTCTGCTGTATTTAATTTCTCACACATAAACGCCCACTGCCTTTCTGCTCCCCCCACATACTAGCATTTCAGTCCTGCATCTTTAAAATCTTTTGGAAACGTCAGTTTAGATCTTATCGAGGAGCGTGTGTCTCGCCGAGTGAGACTGGGATGGGGCAGTAGCGAAACCTGATCCCGTCTGTACCTGAGTCCATCTCCAACATGTGCTGAGGGGACTGCGACAGGCCCGGTTTCAGAAAATGTGGGTCTGAACATATAGCTTCAGCTGAAGCCACATGTCCCTGTCCCTTCTGGTTGGAGTCTGTCACGATGACAGTGACACGACCATTACTGGATGTCAGATGGCAGAATACTTAAGATCAGGCGAACTGAATGGAAGTTCTCTTCTCGTGGGTTTTGAAATCCCCCCATGAATCTCTGACTGAATAATCACATCCAATTCTGGATGGATAATAAATAACAAGAGAGTGTCTCTGTTCTTCTGCAAGAATGACCAGAGGTGAAACGTTCTGGTCCAGGAAGTACAAATCCAGACCAAGGTTTTGTTTCAACCAACCAGGTGACTGCTCTGTGAAGGTGACTCTTTATAATCCACTGGTTGGTTGAAACAAAATCATGGTTTGGATGACCGACATCTAACACTAGCTCTGCCATGACTTGGCAGCTCTGTCTTGGTTTAAGGTTCAAGCTGCTGGTTCCGTGCAGATTAGCACAGCCACCGAATCGGAACCACAGAAAACCAGCTTCATTTAAAGTAAGCGAGGGTACCTGTGAGCTCATGAATAAAAGGCTCCGTCATGCTACTGAGTAACAGAAAGGGGTCAGTGTGGAGATTGGTCACATGGACTGGGTCACGGCAATCAGTCGCGGTGTGTGGTCTGCTGCTTGTACCCAAAACTCAAAACACAAAGATCACCAGACACTTTGCTCCCAGGTCAATCAAGTCAGTACGGAAAAGCTGATGAGGGAACAGCCCGACAAAGAAACATCCACTGGCCCTTAGTGTCTGATCCCAGCACCTGGACTGTTTCCAGGCAGGAGAGAAATAAGGAGCTTGACAGCATGTTCTAATGTATGTGTTTGTATTAGCTGGAGTACAGCATCTGGAGCAGTGAAGTGCTTTTCAGATGAAAGCGTCCCCAGTGAGTGATGGCTAATCAAATACAGTGTGTTTACACTCCCCGCTTCTCCACAGCTTTCCATTCCCAAATCGAAAAGCAGTTAGCATTAGCAAGAAAACAGACACGACGTGAAACCGGTGGGGGCCTCAGATAGCCTGGCTTCAGGAATGGTGTCATAGAAGATGCACCTACTGAAATGATAGGCTGGGGGGTTGGGGGGGACGCCCCGCCCTGGAGCAGCTTAAATGCGGCCAGGGCTCTGCCAGGGTGCCATACGGCAGACGGGGACTGAGCTGAGGTAAGGCCACACAACGGCATGCGGTGCCCATGTGGGCAGCAGTGTCACGGGTCCAGTGGCTGCGTCAAGGCTGCACTGGACTCCACACTGGAGCATCGGGGAGAAGCAGGGAAGGCCTGCGGAGCTGGCCAGACACACAAGAAGATTTCTCAATATGTAGCTTACCCAATCGACGTGGGTATGGCAGCCAATCAAAATGGCCTCTACAGCTAATCAGCCCTGGCATTTGTTAAATCTGGGCATAGTAAAACTGCCAGTGGAACATGTGGGTGGCAATAAAGTGCCGGTTCTGCATAGGAATGTGGGGCCTGTGAACCCCCCCCCCCCCCCCCCACGACCATGGACTGGATTAGGGGCTGGAGGCGGGGTCATCATATCTAACCTCCTGTATGTTATGCTTTTATGGAAAGTTAGGGGACAAACACCACCAAGGGAAATCACTTGCAAACAAAAGAACAAAGGAAATAAAGATTAAGAGGCTGCAAATAATCTGTTTGCTGGCTGCATGCCTGTGTGTGCTTTAGGGGGGACATTTAAACTTTAAAACTTCAACTTTTTGCTAGTTTGCAGTTGGCAGATCTTGAATGAAATGTTTCGTTGCTGTGCTTCTTTATCCTGCAGCGCTCTGGCTGGCAGCCGCAGTGTAGAATCGGTCCAGTGCGTGTCGAAAACCACGTGCTATTTTGAGATGTCATTTCACTAAAACTGAAGCATTAATTTCTCCTTAGCAAATTATCTGTCGCTACCTGGCCAGAGACGCGCAGACATCCCAACTGTCTCGGACGTTCCGGGAATCCGCCACAAATTGACAGCAGCTCTGTGATGCACAGTGTCTTGGAAACGTGTCGCTTTGATATTCAGGAGCAGTGAAATTAGCGGACAAGAAGTTTTACTGCTGCAACAGCTAATGACAGTCCCGCTCAGGATCCGTGAGATCGACCCGATAGGTTGCGTACCTGCCCACAAGGACGAAAATGCAGACAAACGACATGACCCTCTGTCTTTCTGGGACAACGACCGTCTCTCTCCCTCATGTATCACCTTCACTTACAAATAGCCTCAGGTGTGGGCTAGACTGCCCCGCCATGGGGTTCAAGGGACACACAATAAACCCCATCAATCATGATGCAAATTTCTTTTCTTTTCCACAGCTAACAGTTTGGCTGTGACTGGCAGCTGCGGTTTGGGATCCCGCGGTGGCTGAGTGGCACGTTAATGTCACCCTAAAATCCCGTCATGCGGTCCAGCCGATTCCAGTTCACACTCACAAGCACAGTCTGCTGTCAGGCACTGGAGGTCCAAGCCACGGGAATCCCGGTGCCGCGGGACAGCCGCGGGGGAGCAGCTAAGGCTAACGCTAGCGGCACTTCTTCTGTGTCCTCTGCTTCTTCTCCTCCTCCATCCTTCATTTAAATGACATTTGCATCAGTTAACAGCAAAGGTGGTTTCAAGAACACATCTGTAAGGAAACTACAAGAAGATAAGGGTCCGAGGGCCTTTAAAGGGAAAAACCCGTGCTGACATATAGGGCGTGGGGGGAGGTTTACACAGGACACGGTGACAGGCCTTCGCTGAGGGCTGCATATGGCAACCGCGGTCTCTACCCAGCTCATGACTTTGTAGGAAGCTGACATCATTCATAGCAGGCATGGCCCCCACCGGGAGGGAACATACGGGGCGCACCGCCGGGCTTCTGGGTAAACATTCCCTGCGGACACCGCAGCCAGTCCACCTTGCGTCACCGAGCACCCCCCCATTCGCCCCACAGCGAGGTCACGGGAACTCTGCACTGGGATCTGAACCTGGCGGGGATGCCACTTTGCTGCGAGGGTCAGACTTTGTGGACCAGTGGAAAAAGTCACAGCCTGTTGCATGTGGTCAGCAGGTGGAGTAGCAGTTAATGATGTAGAATGGTGAGGGACTTCATTCCTGTGAGGAACAGGGGTAGTTTTCTCAGTAAGAGATACAGACACACGTCTATCGAGGCAACAGTAAGTTATGGCGCCAGAAGGGAGAGTCAGGCAGCATTTAGCATCGCTTCAACATGTCCAATGGGGGGATGGTGTTTCCGCTGAACATGAGACTTAAACCTACAACCTTCTGGACATGAGTACAGACCCTCTAACTTGCTGAGTTACATGCTTTACTTAAAAAAATACCGAGTCTTATAACAGGCAGAAGCCCAGAACTATAAATCACATACAGACTCTTCCAGATGCTATAAGTACAACTGCTATGCAAAGCAGGTTTGGAAAGGGACCAACGGAACCCAAAAGACTAAGAATAAATCATAAAACATGATGCTGACTGGTTTTCATGATGGTCAGCGTCCAGCATGGGAGCACAGGTGAGGTCAGTATCACATCACTGGCTGCATGGACAGACATAGCACATGGTCCCACCCACAATCCTTGGAGCCAGCGTCCAGGCTGCGACTCACACATGCACTGAAGATGAAGGCCTTTTGCCCTGGATACTGATCGGGTCATGATCTGCAACTGCCCCGGATTCTCTCGTGGCTGTTTACTGACCAGCTCGAATCACACGTGCCCTGCACAAGCTGTGCAATCCCAGGGTGTCTCACCAGGTGGCGATGTGCCCTCACACTGCCAGCACTGCAGACACTGCAGGGTGTGAGAGGGGTCTGCACTCTGCACGGTCTCCCCCTGTCCAGGAGGCTGATACCCCCTGCTGTTTGTGTGTGGTATCCCCACGGTGTCCTTGCCTGGATACATGTAGCAGATGCTCTCATAAAGAAAAAGGTCAGGCCACAGTTGCAAACTGTGCTAAGGGCCACGTCCTTTTTAATAAGGTGAATATAAGAGGGAGATCCACTGCATGATTGGCTGAAATAAACACGTTGCCAGGTTACCGGCCCAAACATAGCAGAGAGCATCTAATCGAAGAGCATAGTGTATGTGGTGGGAACTGGGTGGGGGGGTGGGAGCCGGGTGCGCCCCAGGGCTGTGCGTATGAGGGGGCGGGCGCAAGTGGTACTGTTTGGACTGGCGTGTCTGTGTTGATCCAGCTTTTGGGCTGGTTTTCCTTGACAAACACCGTAGCACCCGCCTACCCGCTCTCAAGCATGGGCGGGGGGATGGGAGGAAGGACAGGGGCACAGGGGACAGCACGAAGGGGGGAAGGAGAGCTTACTTCTCTGTCATCTGTACAAGTACATTAGAATGTGATTTTTATAATTATATACTCTTATATACCCTAGTATAATTATATATTCTTCTAAGACACACACACACACACACACACACACACACACACACACACACACACACACACACACAGACGTGAGAGTAAAGCTTGGGGTCTGAGCACATGGTTAGCCGTCCATCCAGCCCTCCTGAACCATTTTTGGGGGTTAAGGGTCCTGATAAGTATAACAAGGACTTAGCTACTCTTCTGAGTATGAGATTGAAACCAGCAACCTCCAGAGTACAGACAGAGAGGTTGGACCCACTAAGACACACACCAACCCCATCTTATTTTTGATAGTAAAAAACACAAACAAAAAAAGGCACTAATCTGTGTATCCTGCATTCCCTGGGATACTGTCCCCGTTTCATGGTGTTTTCAGCACTCAGTGTCATACGGAGCTTGTTGCATACCTGTACATAGTAGGCCAGTACCAAGGGGAGGGTTAACAGATGTTGTGCTGGCTAGGGGAGGGGCTTAGGAAGGGGGCGTGGTAACATGCTCCCACTGTAGCGGGTGAGACAGAAACACAGGGCCCAAATATCCAGAGCAGGGCGTTGGGGTTAAAAGCCAAATGGGGTATAGTTATGAGTATAAGGTGTGTGAGTGACCTGTTTGATTTTATTGGCCTGTGTCTGTGCCAGGAAACCCTTCCTGCTGACTGGGATGACGATGGAGGAACCGCAGTACATGGAAGCTGTACAGGCTGCGGGTGAATCAGCCCCTCACCACCCAACTTCCATGCCTCAGTCTTCCTTTTCCACACAGGCACTGAAGAGGACATCTATGTGCAGATCGCAGGACCCACAGGATCCCCCAACACCATGGGCTCTGCTTGATGGATGCTTGATGACCACCGAATAAATAAGGTTCCTTGATTGGGTGAAACCCACTGGATGTGAGTGGGGCCATCAGTGATGACCACACCTACCGCTCATAATCTGTGAATCTGATGGGGCCAGATTTAGGGCCTAACCCCTGTGTATTCCTCAACCTAAAGTGAAGCAAAATGACAGAGACAGGCCAAAGGTCCCACCGTGATGCACACAGGGCCCAGATCCCCCAGTGACACTCACTCACTCCAGTTCCCCCAGTGACACTCACAGGCTCCGGTCCCGCCCAGTGACACTCACAGGCTCTGGTCCCCCCAGTGACAGTCACAGGTTCTGGTCCCCCCAGTGACAGTCACAGGCTCCAGACCCCCCAGTGACACTCACAGGCTCCGGTCCCCCCAATGACACTCACATGCTCGGTCCCCCCAATGACACTCGCAGTGACACTCACAGGCTCCGGTCCTCCCAGTGACACTCACAGTGACACTCACAGGCTCCGGTCCGTCCAGTGACACTCACAGGTTCCAGTCCCCCCAGTGACACTCACAGGCTCCAGTTCCCCCAGTGACACTCACAGGCTCCGGTCCCCCCAATGACACTCACAGTGACACTCACAGGTTCCGGTCCTTCCAGTGACACTCACAGGCTCCAGACCCCCCAATGACACTCACAGGCTCCGGTGGCCCCAGTGACACTCACAGGCTCCAGTTTTCCCAGTGACACTCACAGGCTCCAGACTCCTTAGTGACACTCACGGGCGGCAGACCCCCCAGTGACACTCACAGGCTCCAGACCCCCCAGTGACACTCACAGGCTCCGGTCCCCCTAGTGACACTCACAGTGACACTCACAGGCTCCAGACCCCCCAGTGACACTCACAGTGACACTCACAGGCTCCAGACTCCTCAGTGACACTCACAGGCTCCAGACCCCCCAGTGACACTCACAGGCTCCGGTCCCCCCAGTGACACTCACAGTGACACTCACAGGCTCCGGTCCCCCCAGTGACACTCACAGTGACACTCACAGGCTCCAGTCCCCCCAGTGACACTCACAGGCTCTGGTCCCCCCAGCGACACTCACAGTGAAACTCACAGGCTCCAGACCCCCCAGTGACACTCACAGGCTCCAGACCCCCCAGCGACACTCACAGTGACACTCACAGGCTCCAGACCCCTCAGTGACACTCACAGGCTCCGGTCCCCTCAGTGACACTCACAGTCTCCAGACCCCCCAGTGACACTCACAGGCTCCAGACCCCCCAGTGACACTCACAGTGACACTCACAGGCTCCAGATCCTCCAGTGACACTCACAGGCTCCGGTCCCCCCAGTGACACTCACAGGCTCCAGACCCCCAGTGGAACACACAGTGACCCTCACAGGCGCCGGTCCCCCCAGTGACACTCACAGGCTCCAGACCCCCAGTGACAATCACAGGCTCCAGACCCCTCAGTGACACTCACAGTGACACTCACAGGCTTCAGACCCTCCAGTGACACTCACAGGCTCCGATCCCCCCAATAACATTCACAGGCTCCGGTCCCCCCAATAACAGTCACAGGCTCCAGACCCCCCAGTGACACTCACAGGCTCCGGTCCCCCCAGTGACACTCACAGG
>JABFEA020000041.1:285045-296410 GCA_019775915.2 Cyphomyrus plagiostoma | reverse complement strand
GATTGGTTGATTAGATAATTGCATTAATGAGAAATTGAACAGGTGTTCCTAATAATCCTTTAGGTGAGTGTATATAAGCGGGCCCTTAAGCATGGCCCTTAGCCTTAAGAACTGCTCTGGAGGGATAAATGACCCTACACTCAGACTTCAAGCTTTTTCTCTCACCTTTGGATGTTTGTCTCATAAGAGCAACCGAGTATATGCAAAACAAAAGTAGTCCTAAGTACTTGTGCAATTGGCCAGATTAAGTGCCATTATGAATATGTCAGCAAGCCATGCCCCAAGGAGCACAGACACCCCAGCTATAAATTTAGGGCAACAGCAGCCATTAACAGGATCTTATTGTAAGGACATCTTCCCTCAATACTACCTAACTGCGCAGCCCTGCTTATCACATTCACTATGCTTGCCTAGCTGGCCTCAGTAGGACACTGTGGATAAACATACAAGTCACGGCCTTTGCCCTCCACTGCCATGTTTTTCCCAGAATGCTCAGCATCCACGTTGAAAGGAGAGAGCCAATGAGGAAAGCTCATCGTTCATTCTGCCCTATTACCATGCAAATTACATGACAACAGCGGGTTACCATGTACCACTGCGAACCACTGTTCATGCCTGAACATGCTTGAGCACACAAGGAAATCACAGTCATTATGGGTTATTAGGACTATTTATCAGTATAAATATAAAACAAGGCTGCTGCTGGACCCTGAAGGGTTCTTTGTTCATCTCCCTGCAGCCTTTCCAGAGCGGGACAGTCACCCTGAAAGCCAACACCTCACCACTCGTTAAATATAGACTGCTTATATTGTGATGCTGAAACAAACCACACAGAGCACTAATGCAGCAGCACCAGCAGCCGGGCTGCATGGAATGCAAACTCCGTGATGCCACCCACATTACATCACTCAGCTGGCCAGCTCTTAAAGGGCCAGCGTCCCCAATATCAGGGATCCTGGGAATATGGATCTGGACTTTATTACAGAGGTGGGGCGCCAGAAGTCAGCTCACAAGAGGTCCAATCAGAAAGGTTGCCTTCCCCTGGCTAACTGGGTCACAGAGAGGAGTCACCCACACAAATGACAGGGAAGTGAGGACCAGCTAAAAGGTGCTTCCCGTCTAGATCGGCCCCCTGGAACCTAGCACCAGCAGAGTGTGACTCATTCTGTTTAACGTGGCACCACTAGAGCCCAGTTTGATCAGCATGACCCAATATATTCGTCTCGTCAAATATTCATGCAGGACTGGGCTGCCCTGTTTCAGGGAGATGGGTCACTGGTCACCAGCTGACCCTGTGACACAGGAGAGGTCCTCGACCCACATCCATCACTGCTGTAGGAAGATCAAAGACTAAACCAATAACAAGCACTGGTGTGGGACCCCACCAGAACAGATCCATGTTATTGGCTTACTAATTACTATTGTTTTAACAGAGTTTTGAGTCAGGCAGCTCATTGGCTACCTAGGGGTCTGTTAGGGTCCTGTTACTTTCCTCAAAACTGAAACGATAAACTGACTTGGCCAGTTGATGGTGAATCACATACAGTGTATCTCTTGGCAGGAGTTGGTTTTGGGTCCTCTGAAGCCTTCAGAGAAGAAGCCAGCATCCACAATTATGGAAGGAGTTACCCACTGCATGACTATTAGAACATGTAATGTCATACTCAAGGAATTGCTTGTTATGCTGATAGTCACTTCGTTGCAGAAACACCCAGCAGAGGCACAGATGGAAAAGGACAACGACACACATTTGCATGCACACACAAAAATGCACAACGTGAAGCCCAGCTTTCATACCCACAACTCTGGCCCAGTGAGTCACTACACCCAAGACAGTGATCCAGCACAGTAACTACACACTTACACGTGTCGTTGAATATTTCAGTCGCTCCAGATTACCGAAAACAACAAATTCCTTCAATGGAAAGAAAAATAAAGAATAAACAAACATGGATAAAGAAGAAGCCAGGCCCAAGCCAGCAAACAGAAAGAAGAAGGCAGACGTCTGCAGTGGCGTCGGCTGCTGTCGGGGCGTCCTGCCAATCTGCCGGTTTCTGTTCTCATTCTCATACCCCGGAGCTCACGGTACAGCTTTCCTCTCCATAACAGAGGAAAAAATATAAGACCAGTGTAAATCTGGCCGAAACCTATGCAGCCCAAACAAACAAATGGCCCTATTTCTGCCTGCAGGTGTCTGTGGAAAGGTCAAACATTTATGTAAATCCTGATTAGTTTGACCAGCCGTCTGACCGCAGGATGGTGACACGCGAACCGGTGTCGGGGCCGAAGGCAGCAGGCAGAACGTTTATAATGATTAACAGGTGAGGCAGGAACGGAAAACCCAAATTTGCTATGATACATGTAATATATACAGTGTGCTGAGTAGAAGGTAAGTCCTCACGGAAGGTTCTGGGTACAGACGCATCGGAGGTGCTGGCCGGCTCCACCCCGCAGGTACATTTCATGGAAACTAATGAACACTGGCTCATCTGTGCTTACAGGAAGGCTTCCCGGTCAGAATCTCAGCGTGTTTACGCCAAGATCTCTGACGCCCCACCAACTCAGGACTGACATACCAGTTTCCTCTTATTCTGCACATACTGAGATGGATCAAGGAACTAAAGTTCAAGCCATAAAACAGAAAAGTGGATAAAACGGTGAATCTGGGAGATCATTCATAAAGTTATGGGATTAATGACAAGAAATTTAAATACTGAGATCAAAACTCGGAAATGATGGAATCGATGCAGCATAAGGAAAGGTCAGAGGCCCAACCGTAGAGCCACAGTGGGAGGGACCTGAGATCGACACCCACTCAGTAGGACGGAGGGGGGTCTTTTACTCGCGAAACAATTACAACAACCATCATCCATCTAACCATTTTCCAAACACTTATATGGTTCAGGGTTGCAGGGGACCTGGAGTCTGTCACAGGAAGCGCAGGGTTGAGGCACATCCAGGACAGGTTGCAATCGTGTGCAATGGACTGGCAACATGTTAATTTTTTAATACAAATAGTTTATTAGATATTACCTGATCATTTTATTCTTAATATGTTTCAGAATTTGCTGATTGTACTCCAGGGACTACTCCTGTACTTCATTTACTTTAGGTGATGTTAATTGTATAAAAAAGACAGAAGAAAAAGCCGGAAGCAGGAAATTAATTGCTGAAGGAGAGATCTGCCGAAATAAATGAAAGCGGCCTCCAGGTGAAGCCGCTGCGTAGGGCAGCGCCAGTCAGCCTGCATACGGCCCGTCGCTGAGCTAACAAACCAGCTTCCCAGTTTTAAAGGGCCTGAGACCCGAGGACCGTGACTGGCCGTGGCAGTCCACTAGGGAACCACAAGGCTGCAAAAGGGTGGGACACACAGAGCTGCAAGCCATGCCGGGCCTGGAAAATCACCCTCAGTGAGCTACTGGCAGACACGAAAAAAGGCGGGAAGTTCTGGCCTGGGAGCCGGCATCAGCTGAGCAGCGACTATCTTTCAGAAGCAGCTTGCGGTTTCTCAGCTTCCCGAAACCCTCGTCTCAGCAGATGGCCTCAGGTGCTCAACGGCGATAGAACGTGCACTCTGCACGTCTATTCTACACACAGGGAAGTGAAAACACTTTCTGAAACAAGTGAAATGCATAAAAAATGACCCTTTATATCCCCAACCAGATAAAACACTAGCTAATTCATCTTATTTAAAGCTTAATAATCTTTATCATCTTATCTGATGACAAGAGTGCAACTTTTACCCTTTACCCTTAAATATGTCACTTAAGGGTTCAGGCCCAAAGCATATTTCCCGAGATGCTTATTGACTAAAAGCCTGGTTGTTCTTTCAGACCCGCAGGAGCTCCTCAGCTAGTGTCCAGAGTACAGACCAGACAAGGTGAACTGGTATTTGGCCATTATACAGGACTTAGCTCCACTTGGATACCAGATATGCCCCAAATGTAGGCAGTTTTAAAAA
Organism: Cyphomyrus plagiostoma; assembly: GCA_019775915.2. Lineage (NCBI taxonomy): Eukaryota > Metazoa > Chordata > Actinopteri > Osteoglossiformes > Mormyridae > Cyphomyrus > Cyphomyrus plagiostoma. The sequence goes on along the minus strand of JABFEA020000041.1, from coordinate 292,449 downwards.
AAAGTCCAAATGTATCCTGCTTTTAACAGCCTTTGATTAGTTTATGTGTGTTTTACGTTGTACCATTTTAACTCTTATGTTGTCTTTTTATTCAATTTTTTCTGTATTGCCTTATTATCAATCCTAAATCCGTAAAGCACATTCAGAGACCTCTGCCTGATGATGTGCTATATAAATACACATTGAAACTATTACGTAACAACTGGTTCCACTCTGTGACTTTCAGAGGGCGATTCCTCAGTCTTTAGTCTTCTCAGCATCTGTGGAAACAAAACCGTGTTTGTCGGGGGCACTCGAACTGGTGACACCCACTGGGAGATGGAGCGCTGGAGCTACGGAATGGCTTCCGTAATGCGGCCCGACGAGCCTACTGAGGAACCACACTTCAAAAGCGACGATCTCACTACCCGTTGGTGTTTCCTGGCCCTCTGGGGTGCTTATTAGTCAATAGTAATTAATAAGAGCTAAAAAACCACAGCAGGGTCGGGTGAGGCTTCCTTATTTGCACACTGCATTAACTGCAGCTCCAATGACAATAACGCTGAAGGGTTCGCATTGTCAGCAGTATCGCTAGCATGGCACACGAACACCCAAAGCAAACAGCACGGACACGGGCAGGAAGCACGGCACGAGACACTCTGAGACACCGAGAGGGCGTCCTAGTTTGCTTTGATCTCCAGAATCCTCCCTCCTCATGCGGGGATTTGGACATCCGTGAAGGACAAAGGCACAGCCCTCCTGCATGCGGGGGGGGGGGGGATGTCACACCAACCCTGGAAACCGTACCCGTGACGATGGCAAAGGTAATGCCCCTGCCTGGTACATGCCATGTGGGCGTGGCCAAGTTAGGGGCAGAGTGACCACATGTTGGGGGGGGGGGAGAAGATCTTCACCTCATGCCACAGCTACACGCCTGGGGTTGGCATGGACTGGGTGGCCTGGATGGAAACCATGTGAAAACATGGGGTCTTTGTGGCCTTGAAATAGACACCTAGACTCTGGGAGACACGTAGACTAAAGGGAGGACTGAGAGAAGCTGGCCCAGCTGCTTTGGCTGCTATGCTGAGATCAGGTGATGGCAGGCAGACCACCTGCGGTTCAGACCTGGTTATCCACCTGAAGCTAATCAGGTTTGGGTTTGCCTGGTCTTTGGATGGGAGACCATCTAGGAGAGTGTGTTACTGCTGGAAGAGGCGGTGTTGTGGCTAACAGGTCAGCCCATCCTGTGGTCTGTGTGGATCTCAATCCCCCAGTGATGTGATGGGTCACTGCACTGTAAAAATGGCGCTGCCCTTTGCATAAGATGTAAAACCGAGGTCCTGACTCTCTAAGGTCATGAAAGATCTCTGGGCTTCTTCTAAATGAGCAGGGGTGGCACCCCAATGTCCGGGCTGAAACTGCCCACTGTGGCCCTGTCAAGTCTGGCCTCCTAATCATCCCCGATATCTAACCGGTGAATTCTCTCCTGCCCCTTCACCATCTTGGCTGCTGTGTGGTGAGTGTGACTGGGGCAAAATGGCTGCCATCGCATCATCTATGTGGGGGCGACGCAGTGGAGGTTAAAGTGGCTCCCCATTGCCACTTTGGGTATCTTAAAAAGTGCTATATAAACATAGCATGAATTCGTTCAGTTCCCTTTTATTACTTAGGATAAAGGCGTATACTAAATATATTACATGTAAATTTTATGTGATGCCTGATGCACAGGAGAACCGAAAGCTTTCCAGCCATATGTAAACAGTCTGAGGCAGGAGAGAGAGGCCAACGATCCGACCCGTCATTCAGGCCCACGGAGCCCCATAAACACAAACACACACAGTGTGGCGGGGATTACAGCTGTGTACTAACATGTAAGTAGCAGCCCACGCAGACTGGGGAAAGCCTTCAGAGGACAGTTCCCCCTGAATGCAGTCTGGCCATCACACACTCTTCACCTCGCTGTATTTTTCCATCATGAATTCTAGCTTAAATTATACAGCTATCTGCGAATTCTTGTTGTGTGGACCCCAACCCCTCGCCACTCCAGTCTGCAGTTGCCCCGGCTTCCTGACAGTGCAACCTTTCGGCAGGGGAAGGGTCAATCATGTGCACTCGCCTTGGCCAGCATCTTAAAGGTCTCTGTCAGTCACTCATTGGCTCAGTGAATCTAAACCGAGGGCCGCCCTTGTGGCACCATCTCCAGTGCTGCGATTCTGCCTTTTGGGCTGCAGCTCCCATCACGACCCGGAAATTTGGTCTCTGGTGACACCTACAAAGTAAGAACTATGATATAGGAAAGAACCCTTTCCTCCGGCCTTACAGCGACCCAGCTCTCTACCCCAGCATGGTTAGCACTATAAATCACGATCACTGGTTGAAATCCAACACTTTAACACAACAGGACTAAAATGTTTCACCTGAGCGAGGCTCAAATGCTGTACTCGAACCATCAGAGACCCGGCGTCGGGCCCCGCCAGAACCGCGGCATCGACGCGGCATCAATCCGGTGATGGGAGGCTTATTCACCGCCTGGCATTTACAAAGGTCACGCTGATGACGATCCAGCAGGCTCACCTGGGCGAGCCGCATGGCCGTCTACAGACTGACAGGTGCTGAAGGTAGGGAGCGCAGAGGACAGAAAGTGTGAGTCATGTGACATGAGACCCGCGACCACGGTTTCTGCGTCTGGGGCAAACAGCCTCAGATGCTGGCAGGTAGAACACTGGTTTCCCAAGGGCCTCCTACTACTGAACCGCAGTTCAACTTGCAGATATATGGGGGAGGGGGCTGACTGCCCTCCCCATTAGACACCACAACACAGCAAAAGAGGGCGCCTTGGCGTGGAAGGTTACAGCTCCTTTTTCGTCATCTCGGCAGCCCGGGGTGACCTGAAAAAAAAACTGATCCTCTGCCCATGTATTTTAACTCAATTTCTGCTGACGTGAAACCAATGATGACGAGTGAAGGCCATATTCTTTGCGGTGACGTCGGGACCCTCCCCAGCAGAGCAGCATAGGACAGGGTGGAGGATTGGACCTTATGGCGGGAGGGTGGTGATATACTGCCACATATTCTCAAATAACCAGCTGTGCCAAAACAGTGACACATGCTGCATAAGAGGAGTGGTGTGTGGCTCTGTGGGTATGGGACACTGTGCCTGTCATTGGAAGGTCATTGGTTCAAATCCCACGGTTGGCAGGCTGACTTTGCTATTAACCTCAATTGTCTGATGTTTCTTTAGCGTCACTTGAGTGTAAAAATGTAATGTGAAGGTTCTGTGGGTGGCATCAGAGCCGGACCCCTCACAGCACGTCCACAAGGAACAAAGAACGCTAAACCAGCACGTGGTAACGACAATTTCTGGCGCCAAGGGTGGGACAGGGACAGCTGTGAGTTTCTCATACTGACAAACACTCCCCCTCCTCACCCGGTCAGCCGTAACACCTCCCATTTGACAGCTTGTCCTGGTTTAAACAACGTGAATCTCTTCATTTTCCCATAAAGCTGATAAGAGGGATAATTGTGGGATTTCACTGGGTTTCGGAGTGGTACAGTAACATGGACGGACGGACGTCACCAGCGAGACCCTCAGCTCGTTACGCGAGACCAAAGATGGCAGCTGGGACTGTGACCTGTCACTCTGTTTTGTTTGCTATTTACTTTAAAATGATAATATCACAGGGGGTGTGGATAAAAAACACCAGGAAAGTATCCACCCTGCAAGGGTAATTTTTCTCTTACCGATAAGAAAACGAGACCAAACAATAAGTAACCGCAAACAGACCTGCCAGCTGTGGGGAAGAATCACCCCCATAAGCACCTTGGTACAACCTTAGAGAGGCTGCATTATTGCACGGAAAATAATCATAAAAAATATATCTTTAAATAATGTTATGAACACGCAGCCCTGGTTTCTGGGGACAAGCAGCAGGTTTCCAAACGTACACAACATTCTGGGCCCCTCTTGAAATCGAGAGACCCTCTATACACGGTGCCATAAGGCAAACCCGACCCCAGCTTACCTCTGCACTCGGATCAGAACCACGGACAGCTCTCATGTAACACGCAGCCTCAAGCCAAGAGCCTGAAGTCATCTTTGTACTGTCAATCCGGCACCAGACGGCCCATATGGTACCAAGCGTGAAGCAGGGCACAGGAGATTTATTTACTGTGGTAGGTTCACTGTGTCTGTACTGCAAACCCCGTTTTTCAGACCAGCACCCTACATCAATGAGAGACCACAGATAGTTAAGATTAACGTGGAGCCCCGATGTGAGAGAGTGTTGTTTAGGTACACAGGCAAGGCGACCTGTCTGCTCTATCAGCAGATCACAGTCCGTCATTCTCGGAGCAAATCTCGGGGGCTCCGCCATAAATTTCGCCGTTAACTGATGAGGCTCCCATCTGCTGGCCTCTGTGTAACACGATAGCGGACCTCGATTCACTAGGCAATTTGAATAGAGTGATCAAGTACTATTAATATTACAGCTAAGTTCGCTGCTGTCACTACCAACGCGGTTATCTCCCTCTGTTTCAACTGCAGAGCAACAAACCTGCGCCACTTTTCATTAAAGGCAACACTTCAAAACAAATGACGTTTTCCCCGTTTTTGTAGAAGATATACGGGATAGTAATGTTAATAAATACGCCATTGTTGGACGTTTTGTGTACTGCATGATCGGACACTTATCTATCCTAATTAAACAGCACGATTTTGTAATAATAAAAATCAGGCAGGCCTATGCTATTTGATTTAATGTCTTCTATGAGAACTAATCTAAGATGTCACTAGTCGTATTTAAAGTGCCAGTTTTCGTGTTTCGCCGGGACGCCCTGCAGGTCGGGTTTGTTTATCCCGCCGACCCATGTGAGGGACCCGTGGTAGAGCACTAAGGGGTAGCGGGGCGTAGGGGAGGCGTGACGAGGAGCGCTGATGGAGAAGCACTGATAGGGGAAACATTGATTGGGGGCGGGGGGTCGCTAATAGGGGACACGCAGATTGGGGGAAGCGCAGACAGAGGAAACGTGGATTGGGGGGTGATCAGGAGACCGCTGATTGGGATCATGGGGAGAGTCGATGGACGCGAGTTGATCGGATGACCGCTGATCGGGGATGCACTCCGGGGTAAAACACTAGGTTGGTCACGGTCGTTGTGCTGTGATGCCATTAAAAGCCACGGGGTGTATTACTCGGAGCAGGCATCTTTATAATGATCAATAACATTTAGTCACTTAAGTAAATCGTTTGATAAAAAGATGAAAGGCGCTCGTTAAGTATGTTCATATGCTCAGTGTCAGCAGACCCGCAGAGATTAGCCCCATTAATACCAACATACAAGATGCCATTTAGCCTAGATACCCGATCCCTTTGCACTGACATATTGAATCCCATTTAGTTTACACCTGCATACCCGATCCCATTAACACCAACATAGAAAATCCAACCCCGGGAAAGCGTAGTTAGGGTCAGATTTACCTACTCCGCAAAATCTAGGTTAATGACCTGTCTTCCCTTTATAGAAAGCACAAGTCTACGTTACCGAAATACAGAACAGAGGTACAGGTAAATTAAGCGCCCAAAACGCCTGTTTTTAACCCGTCAATACGAGAAGTAAATAAAATCACCAGAAATAACGAAAACGTATTTAACTTTCCTGGTTCCGAATATAAAGGCTGTGATAAAAACAAATGAGTAAATGCAAACAAACATGCACATGCAAACCCTGTCATACGGTACACGGGTTATTATCCGAACAAACGCGTCCTGCTATCGCACATTGCTGGCCTACCTGCGGTCCTGCGCTGTCCCCCGCAAGCAGGATCTCGGCGGTCTGTCTGTCTCAGAGCGGCGATCGGAGCAGAAGGTGACCCCGATCCGGCACGTTTTTATTCCGGTCGCCACCGCGATCGGGACACGCGCGGGAAGGTGGCGCTGCCGAGCCTGCGGAGGATGGAGGAGGTGCTTTCAGCCGTTGCTGCTACATATTAATGAAGGATTTGCTGGGAGGGGTGTCACTCTCTGAATAATAATAATAATAATAATAATAATAATAATAATAGTAATAATAATATAATTTTCGGAGTATATGTGAATACGTACTGTGTAGGACTACTTTTTAAAGCTTTTATGGTTGTTTTATTTTGCGCTTTCTTTAAGCTGTACCTTGTGTATGCACAAGAATTTCCACCTGGGACCAATAAAATTAAACCCATAAAACATTTAATTATGACGTTTTTACAATTTAGTAAAACCTAGTAATCAATAGCCTATAAAAGCCTTTATTAATTAATTTATTGGAGGATCAATAATTTTGTCTCGAAGGTAGAAGATGAAGGAAAGTTTATATTTCTGGTTATTAAGCACTATTGTATTTGAATAATGTAAACTGTGGACTACTGTCATGTGATTTATTCGTTCAACAGAAAAGCATCATTATCGTCTAAAATGAAAACAAAGGCTTTAAAACACAGCACACAAAAGCTGTATTCGGAAGCCGTGCAAACTATACATTTAGGTCTACATTTTAACGAAATATTCAAGGACGCAGGTTTGGTTTCAACATTTTAGTAAAGGCCAAACCAGCCCCGAACCCCCGCCTCGGACAATACCCAACTGTACGCCCTTAACTGCAAACATTAATTATGTTTATTTGAAGGAAAATACAGTACTGCTCATCTGTTAACATACAAGTAAAACTTTAAAGTGAAAATATATTTTTTCAGCTGCCTGCGAAAGGTTGGCGCCCTGTCTTGGGTTGTTCCTTGCCTTGCGTCCAGCTCCGGACCCCCGCGACCCTTCAAATGGAGGGATGAGAGCGGAGCATGAGAGCAGCCCTTCCTCCCACCAGGCCTGTGGGCCTGACCCGGGTATGTAAAATGAATGGATGAATATGCATTTAGTAAAGTGGTTCAGGAGACTGTTGTGATGTTCTGTTAAAAGAATGGGATACAATCATCATCAACTAGAGAATCTACCCACACAAATCAAAACCGATAGCACCAACAGTATATGCTTTTTATAGCCTATGTACACAATATCCATCATTAAACACCATTGCTGCTAAGCAACTGACATAATCCGTACGTAGATTTTGGATCGATTCAAGACACGATTTACATACAAAATAGGCTATATTTTTAACAAAGTATCTGGGTATATTTTCGTCCTGTTGGCTAGGCTGTATTGTGCATTCTCAGATTTCTTCCCAGTTTCAAAAAAAAAAAAAAAAAAACACGCAGGTGGTTAATGTGGTAGCTGTAAAGTACCCATAGAATACGTGTGTGTTGGTGGACTGGCATCCTATCCAGCCTGCCCACTGCCTTCTCCCCTTCCCTTACTTCCGCGCTGCATTTAATCTATTGCATGTTATAAACTCGAAAAAGGCTGGTATTGTGTCTTTTCTTACAGTTTTTTTCAATTGCTAA
>JABFEA020000041.1:235951-249131 GCA_019775915.2 Cyphomyrus plagiostoma | reverse complement strand
CCTCTCCCCCCTCCTCCCCCCCCCCCCCCCCCCCCCACCCCCGGGGGGGGGGCCCGGCCCCCCCGCGGGATATGGGCGCGGTCCAGCTCTGGTCGACAGGAAGTCAGTAAGTTGAGTGATGAGGTAGTGCGGCATCCAGGTGGGTTACTGCTCCCCCTCCTCCTCCTCTTCCTCTTCCTCAGATGATTCCTGCGAACCCTGTTCCTTTGCCGTCTCCTGCAAGCAAGCCAGACTGAGGATGAGAGTGGGGCTCATATAGGGCACCCTGGTGGGGTGGTGGGCAGTGCAAGGTGGTGCAGGGAGCCCAATTGGAGGGGGTCAAAGCAGGCAGGAACCCATGAGGTGTAGAGCAGAGATACTCTGTCACCATTTCGGGGAGGGGCAGGATGATGGGTCTGCCCTGGGGAGGGGTTGGGCCTGGCTGCCTTGTCGAGTGGCAGGACTTAGCTGGGAAATGGAAGCCACATGTCATAGAGAAGGAATCCTCCGGAAAAGGAAACAGCATGCCGGATTTGGGGCGAGGGCCGGGCGTTGAAGGCAGCTTGTCCAAATGGACCAGAAAAGCATTTCCAGAAGGACATCTAAACCAAAATCATCACTGTCATTCCCTGGGGAGCATGAAGCGACAGGTGGCGCCTTTAAGTCAGCTGCCAATTTCAACAGCAACTATACCAATGGAACATCGACAGCGACCTCATGGGGGTCTTCAGATCGTGGGGTGAACTCCACCCTCTTTCTGCTTCCAGCTCACAGGTGACCCAGTCAAACATGCGAGTTTTTAAGTGGATGCTATTAGGAATGACTACCTCCATAAGACAGATCATGCATGGGACAAGCCCGGACTGTCCCACAGCCGGCACACGCCAACCTTCAGGACCAGGCTTACAGGGAAATGTGACACTTACTGCCTTCTTAGGTCTCCCTCTGGGTTTCGCCCCTGCAGATTCTGGTGTTTTCTGTAAAAAAAAAAAAAAAAAAAACACAGGAAAGAGTGCTGTCAGAGCCATGCACCTCCAGCCACTGCACACGCACAGTGCAGTCACTAGGGGGAGCCTACACTCAACCATGAGACAGATGGCATGAGGGCATCGAGTTCAGAGGCTATTATCTGGGGAGTCAACAGAAATCGTGCGTGGGCCACCTGGTGGGGGCATATGAGAGTGTGCAGTGCCAGCCCTGCACCGCAGTGCGGGGGCTGCACATCGCCATGACAACGGCCACTGGGGAGAGTGGGGGGGGAGGTTGTTAAGCAAGCATGTAGGCAGGGCACCTGTGCTTATTACATGCTGTTTAATCCCCTCTCCCCCATTCGCATCAGTGGCAAATAAAAAGTGAAACTGGAGGATCCCTTAGGTCACCTGACCAACACAGGCCAATGAAACGTGAGCAGCGACCGGGGTGTGGTGGCTCTCGAGTTTCACACACAGAGACAGATGCACACAGGCGGGGATGCGTGCGAGTACACACACACACACACACACACACACACGGTGACAGGGTGCCTTGGCGAAGGGCAGCCAGTTAGGCCCCTGCAGCTGCTCCTCCTGAACACCTGCCACCTGCTTCCAGGCTCAGGAGACGCCCAATGGGGGAGGGGGGACTGACAGCTGTTGGCTGCGGTGTAACCCCCCCACCACCAACACCAGCCTGCACCCCCAGCCCATCTCAGACAGGGCAGAAGCTCTGCTTACTTTGCTCTTGCTGGTGCTCTTGTTCTTGCTCCCCTTGGGCCGGCCCCGGGGCCTCTTCGGTGTAGGCGACCCACTTGGCTCCTGGGAACAATGGGGGGGGACAAGCAAGGTTAAGGAAGTTAAATGGAGGCGAGTGACTGGGCCGTGCCACCTCCTCCCCCCCAGACACTCCCACACTGAAGTTCTCACATTTCACCGAGTGGGGGGCTCACTGAGCTGCCAGCAGTTCACTCAAGGTCACTGGGGGAGCAGGACGAACTCCCAAAGCACCAAAGCACCCCCCTACCTATGACCTGACAGCTGAGGTTACAGGGAGAAGGAGATGTCCTACACGCTCCATGGGGGATGTACAGGCTGAAGAAGCTCCAGCTTGAGGGGGGTGACAGCTTTAGTCACTGATTACCGGCTCAGAATGACCCAGGCTAATACATACAGGATTCCTGCATGGTGACACCCTCAGAGTTTAAGCCCTAGGGCTGGGCAATATCATATCGATATTATATCGCGCATGTGCAATAATCACCATCCTGGTCAGATGACAGACGAAGCATTTGGCCGAATGCCAGCTTTTCTGTGCTATACAGACATTAAATTACGCCCATAATTTGGTAAGAGGATTAATAGTATGATTTAAATATTAATGAGATGCGTTTTGTCATACCCAAAAGTTAGTAATCTATATAAACTTTATGTTTCTAAAACTCGACTAGCGGAGTACCCCACATAATACTGTTTTGGTATACTACGGTTTGGTATACCTCAGCGCAATATGCACGGAAGTCATGGTGAAGAAGGGCAGCCACAACATCTTTTCAAAGAGGAGATCTTGTGGATAAACAAGGTAAAAAGACATTGGTGGTGTGGTGGTGCTTTTTGCAGTTCAAAGTCTGACACATGTATTAAACATAAGGATATACTGCATTTATACTAATAATGACATTTGGACGTCATACAAAGCCTCATTAATATTTTAGCCATACTACTTAACTGCTTAAATTGTGGGCGTAAATAAATGTCCGTATAGCACCGAAAAGCTGGCGTGTGGCCAAATGCTGTGCCAGTCATCTGAAGTCCTAGTGATTATTGCGCGTGCGCGATATATTAATATGATATCACCCACCCCTAATAAGCCCCCCCAAATCTAAAATGCAGCATGGGAGTGAGATTTAACTTGTCACGGCAAAATGTACAGGAACACAATCGGTACCCCACCCCAAAAATGAAGCCCCAGTGACTGCTGGCTGAAAGTTTTCAGCATCTGACAGCAAGCAACTGCTTTTGAGCCCAAGATGTGGTCCAGGACAAAGAGGTCTCTGTCCCAAGGTCAGGACAAGTGACACCCATTGCTGCTTTAAGACAAACAGGTGGTCTGCAATGCTGGGATGCCAAGTCACATTAATTGAGACAACTGCAGGAGGTCACATCTTATGTGTCCTGCCTGTGTTTCATAGTGTCACCCGGAGAGAAAATCTGCAGCCTGACGGGAGTCGATCTTTAAACGAGGGAGCAGTGGACATCAAACGCAGAGTCGGCAATTGCGCAGCGCTCTCCCAGCTCAAAGGTTAAGATTCCAGTGAAGGTCCTCAGCCCACATAAACGGAAACCTGCACGATGGGCCCGTTCGGGCAGAAGACCTTTAGCAGGACCTTGAGGTTCGAAGCTGCACTTACACTGTCCCAGAAATACAGCGAACTCTCGCGGCAGAGCTTTCTCCGAATGACGAAACCTGCCCATAAATAAACACAAGCAGGAGAATATTCGGAAGAGGCAGTGACTGCCAGGCGCATGGACGGAACACAGGAGCGGTCCAGTCAAATTACGCAGATAGTAACACTGCTCATCAAATAAAGGACAGCCATGGGAAGAGCGGGCTGGGAAGAGCGCTGGAATAAAGGGTTAGTGTGAGCCAGAGGTGTCGGTACTGAGCTCCCCGAAACTACATCCACCGGAGCCCAGAGGGGACCCCCGGCGTGTCATGGCACAGTCTCCACAGCGCCCCACGCTGGCCAAAGCCCCCGCCCTAGTCACGGTATCACCCGGCACGTTTTGCATGGACACCAGAAGACGACAGGCAGATGGCGGTGACAGGATTGGAAAGTGGGTGAATCAGTGAGGCTGGAGAGGGGCAAGTCTGCTGGCCACACTGCTGACATGCTGAGGAAGGCTGGAGCGGGACAAGGGGAATGCCCTGTTTGAGTTCCCACACTCTCCTCCATGAATGATCATGTTTCTACTTAATTCCTCAATGACTTTTTACTACGATGCTGCTTGAAACAACACAATGGAGTCCGGAGCCATCCGACTGTCCGGCCGCTTTACGAGTCGGTCTGTTTACAGATGCAGCCGTTAGCAACCCTGTAACCTGAGACCAGTGGTGACCTCATTGACTGACAAGTGGACCGACCAATCGCAGCTCACGTTCCGGTTATCACCAACCAATCGTCCGCCAGGAAGAGGAGTAAAGGGGTTACCGCCGGTTTAAAGCTCTTGTGTTACACTGGATGGAGAACCTGCTAGACCACCGGATGCTCATGCTCGGGTGGACAAAAGGCGGCCAGGAAGGAAACGTTTAACACCATTTAAAGGGAGAAATGCGAAGCTGGGGGGGCCAGCCTGGGAAAGCAGGGGTCACTGGTCAGCAACCACTGTGATGCAGATAATCACAGAAGTAAGTCCATAGCTACGTAATAGTACAATATAAAAACAGTCAGGGGTGACCCAATCATCCACTCTACAGTTTATACTTTTATGGGGATAAAAATATGATTTTAAAGCTTGGGGCTGACTTTCACTTTCAGCAGCAGTTAGCTCTGTCTAAACAGACCGTTTGTGAAATCGGCCCAACCCCCTCCTGCCTGCACACCTGCTGGGAACTGACCCCCCCCTCCCTCCCCCATTCAGATTAGTTAATTGCCCCACTTTGCAATTACCAGCAGAGCCTGTCAGCCCCCCTGAAATGCCCTTTTGTCAGAGCAGGGGGGAAGGGAATGGAGGACCACCCATGAGTACAGTGAGAAGGTTTCCCCAGAAGATGCATGTTAGACATGCTTTTCCATGCAATGATTACTGCAGAGACACTGCAGTACAGTCCTCTGGTCTAAACCAAATCGAACCGAACCCGGGTCCAAAGCCACGTGCTGTGTACAGTCACCTCACGGCTCTTCACTGGTGGCTGCTTCCTTGGTCGGCCACGCCCCCTCTTCTCCGCCCCGTCTTTGCCCTTCGGGGAGACAGACTGGTTTCCTTTGCCCGAGTCACTCATCTTGCCTGTTTATCCTTAGAGGAGAACACACACACGCCACACGAGACACCCATTCTTATTACTCTGTATTATTGCTATGCCCTTATTATTACTCTACTCTACATTACTACTACAGCATTATTATAGATTTGTGTTACTGTGACATTGGTATCACTCTGCATTATTTTTACTCTGCATTATCAAGTAGATATTACTTTGCATTACTAGAATTTCACATTATTGCTATGACATTATTATTATTACTCTGCATTATTACTATGGCATTATTATTGGTACTCTGCATTGTTACTATCCGGCATTATTACTATGACATTACTACTCTGCAATATTACTATTCGGGATTATTACTTTGAGATTAGTACTACTATGCATTATTACTATGACATTGTTACTTGACAGAGCAAGAGATGAAAGGGGGATGAGAGGAAGACAAGGGAATGGGGATGAGAAAGAAGAGGAGATGGGGATGACAGAAGGAGAAGAACCAAAAGGGAAAGAAGGGGGGGAGAGGAGAGGGCAAAACATTCGAGAAGAGAGTAAAAAGGGATGAAAGAAGAAAGTGGGAAAATGGGGATGAGGCATAGATGAAAGTAAGGAATGAGAGAGTGGAAGAGGAGAGAGTTGAAAAAGAGGGATGAGAGAGGAATGAGACAGCCGCCGACCGTGCGCTCGATGAGCGGTGTTTCGCCCGCATGAAGTCCAGAAAGCAGGGAGATTTAAACCCGCAACAAAACACAGGAATAATAACAATAATAATAGTAATAATAAAAATCCTGCTGTGACGCCGATCGGCTATGTGCGCATTGTGAGGCGGCTGTAGTTCTGGCGGCCGGGCTGGAGACCGCCATGACAAACCGAGCCGAGCCATGCCGGGGAGGGAGGGACGTCGCCGCCGCCGCTCCGTACCGCACCGTTTGGGGATTCCGACCGTCGGCTCCCGGAAAAGCGCGTACGATCCCAGCAGAGCATGCTTTTAAAGAGCGGCGTGCAGATGCAGCGTCGCTCCGTCCACTTACACGGAAGGCCGGCCGGTTCCGCACCCGCGCAGCAGCAGCGTCGGACCCGCAGCCCCTGGTCCCGTCCTCCGGTTAGATTAGAGCCCGCTCCGTGCGTGCGTCCGTCCGTCCGTCCGTCCGTCAGTCAGTCAGTCAGTCAGACTGTCTGTCTGTCTGTCTGTCTGCCCGCGCACCGTGCACCGGACTGAGTGACTGCAACCCCGCTGTCCCGCAGTCCCTTTAAACCCCAAATTTCCAGCGCAAAAAAATAATAATAAATAAAAGTGGGACGCGCCGCGGAAGCAGAGAGATAGGAGGAATAAATAAACAGATTACCGAGAGAGAGAGAGAAAGAAAGAAAAAATGCAGCAGGTCCTGGAGCCGCTCCAACCCGGGCTATAAATAGAGACTGGTGTCCGCCGAATGAAATAAAAAAAGAAAGAGAAAGAAAGAAAAAAGAAAAGCGGCGGCTGCGGAGGGAGGGGGTTGGGACAATTTAGGGAGGCTCCCTGGAGGGGGATATAACAACAGAGGGGAGGAGATATGGTAAGCAGGCGCCCCTCGGAAGGCTGCGCGGATTGAAACCACATAGAGGAAACGCCGTAAAATACTAAACACACGGCGCCTTTCAAATCACACTTTTATTATTTCGTAAACATTAATTTGATGTTACTGTGATATCGCTGTGCCACATGGTCAAAATCTAATTGTGAATAATAAGAATCAAGTCAAAAGTTAAAGTATCCTATCTTTATATTCAGCTATGGGACATTCACCAACATGTAACTTGTATTTCGCTGGTCATAGTGCAGAGAAAGTGTAACTGGCGGAATATAAACATACACATTTAAACATGACACATCGAGACGTGGACTTACATAAGAGAGAAAAATACAGATACAACGGGATTTAAGATTAGTGGTTTTTACAATATTTTCGGTTCTTTATGGAATAAAGCATGCGAGCGACAGTAACAAGTGTTTGTCCCGCTGGTTAATTTGCTACTCCTCCTGCTGAAGATTATGTTTAAATTTAAGTGGCTATACTATACACGTTTCGTCTTTATTATTTTAGTGTCAAAGTAAGCCTTATGCTGAAATGTGAGACTTAGGGTAAATTCAGGTATATTTAGGTAGCATTCCACATGGGCCTCATATGGGATAGCATTAGAAAACAATATTGTACTTCTGCCCTGGAAAGTGTAATTGGCATCGAGACCTTGCTGTGGAAGTAATGGCGAAAGTTAAATTAAATAATTCTTGGGACATCACGTGGGGTATTCTGGTCAGCATCAAACAGGAAGATGACCCCAAAAAATACGAGGTAAGATAGATGGTATATGCTTTAGCTTGATTTTAATATAAAGGTACAAAATATGAATGACTAATATATTGTAATTATAAGTAATATACAAACATGTACGATGTAATATTGTACCAAAATAAACATATATTGTTTTGAAATTGTATTTACTTTTTTAAATTAGGACATTTTCTTGGTGTTCCAAATCACCAAACATGGTTTGGTTATTCGGCACAACATGTTTCAGGTAAATTTGGACAATGTTAAAAGGCTATTTAAATGAAGTTTAGCACCAGTGTATCCATATTGCCTGATAAAACAAGGGACCTTGCATCTATGTCAGTGCCAAACCACAGAGATGTAGCCTGCAGCCAACTTGTAAGTAGATAGACTTTTCCATGATTTAAGGTCTGTTGCAGAATAGAGTAGCAGCCAGACTGAGGGAGAGGGTTCAAAGGAGAGAGGAAAAATCAGGAGGAACTGCAGGCTAGACGAACAGGCTAGATGAATGCACTATTACAAAATAGAAATCGACGATCAGTTGATGACGTTGGTGAATCGATAGGCTGATGAATTTATATAGGTTACTGTTGGTCGATAAGGTGATGAGAAGATGATTTAATTCTACAAAATATTTTAAATAAATGAAATATTTTTGAAAAGTTGTTGGACTCTTTAATTACTTAATCAATAGCTTTGCCTGTAGGGCTTAAGCTTATCTGTTGATGTAATAATCCATTAAGCAATTATAACACATTATTATAGGCTAGTGCATAATATCAAGCAACCTTATACATATTTAAGGTTAAGAAAAAACAAGAAATCAATTTAAAATGTCATTAGGGTTGAAAGCAGGGGCCATCACTGAAGAATCGGGGTCGCAAATGGCCAAATATGTCACTGAAAAATACTTTTGTGTCAAGAACAAAATGGTGATTCATGCTTTGTAGAAATATCTAACACACTCTTAATTCTCTTAATATCGCTTAATTTCTTCACGTCAATAAACACCTTGGGGATTTGAAAAATATATCATATCAGGGCTTATGCTTTTTAATTGATGACACGAACGCAATCACAATTATAATAGAATACAAAACTATATAGAATTACAAAACCTGTCGCCATGTGGCTGAATTCACCCCTATGTCTTAATATATATTACTACATAGGTCTAAATCGTATATGAATTAAGAAAATGTGCCATATTCAGCATAATGCACTGTGTGAAGTAATTCAGCGACGATGCATTGATGCTAGATGCCGTGGTAATGATTTTGCCTCGACACCTTTGAAGATTGATGCAGTTTCGCAACAAACTTTAAACGCGAGGAGTACCTTTTCACTGCCCTGCCCCTTGCTCCCCGGTGTGGTCTGCTCAATTTGGATGGGGGACACTTAAGATAGCGAGAGTCCCAGACTTTTTCACCCAGAGTGTCCAGCCACCCGACAGAATCTCACTGCTGGGTACTCCATCAATCCTTCTTATAGGCAATGAGATCACTGCACACTCTCAGAAAAAAGGGTAAAAATGTGTTCCTTTGCTTGTCACTGGGGCTGTATCCTTGTAGTCGTACCTTTTAAGGTACAGAAATGGAGTCTGAGGAACATTCCAATGGTACAAACAGCATTAATGTACCATGAATGGTACAAATATATTCCTCGGAGTCCATTTCTGTACCTTAAAGGGTGCAGTTACCTCCAGTTAAGGGAACAATTGGCCGACCCTTGAGGGTACAGCCCCAGTGACAAGGGAAGGTACGGATTTTTACTGAGCGTGTACGTGTTGTACCAGGAATTTCTTCTTAATTTTTCTTGTTATTTCCCATGCACTGTTTACATTAGTAAAAGTCTGGTAATGCACTTTGCCTTGTTTTGCACTTCTTGTTTGCTTGTCTGTGCTTCACGCAACAGGCTGCTGCATCAATAATGTCATTATCAGGGGGACACCTACCTGGGAGGCCAGCAGCTGCGATTCTGGGAGCTCGCTGGTGTTTGAGGGCCACTCTGGACCATCAGGCTTACAAGCAGCAGAAATATCACGCGTCTGTGCGTCCCACCGAGTAAAGCAGACGGCCACTTAAAGGTTCTGGATGGACACTCAACCCCCCCTCCCCCCCAACCTTGACTAGGGAAAGCATTCAGAAGATGAATGGATATATGAGCAGATCAGGAACCATTGTGAGCATATTGACTGCATTATTATTATTATTATTTATTGACGTAAGATTATCCAAAAAATGAGCGTAGCGCAGTATGAAAGAAATAGTTATGAACAGTTATTTGGAGGAAAGTCTGATGTAGGGGGGGTGTGAGGGCGGGGCCTAGACGGGCCTCTCCCTGCAATTTGTTCAGATGTTCTGCTGACCGCAGGGCACCCCAAGGCCAGCCCGGAAGCGTGGCGGGCCGCTGACTCACAGGGGTGGGGGGATGGCGAGGCACGAGTATGGCTTTGCGGTTTCCCACGGCAACCACAGAATCCCTTGTCAATGTACATGACATTTATTTAGTAGATCCTTTCATCCAAAAGCAATGTATAATGTTTTTGAGAAGCAGGGTCAGACAGCCCCTGGACTAATTGAGGAGTAAGCGGCCTACCGGTGACATCACTCTGCGGACCCTGGGATTTGAACCGACAACCTTATGGGCACGGGCAGTGTTAATCTACTGAGCCACGTGCCGACTCACAATATGTGTTCCATGACAGGGTGGAAAAAACAAACAAAATGGGCGTTAATGACATCAGGTGACGGGGTCACGGCTGACACACAAACAAACTGTGCCGGGAGCTGAAATCAAACCCCAAAGTAACTGTTCATTGGTGCTCATAGCTGCTGCAATTAATGTTAAATAATTAATTAGCCATTATTCTTGTGGAGAATGACTTGTGAGACTCGAGCGACGTGGAACTGGGAACTTTTCTGACTTTGACCAGAAACAGCAATCACAAAAAAACCCAAAAGAAATTAATTTTTTTTTGTAGCATATGAAAGAAAAGAGGTCAAGTATGGACCAGGGTGTTGGCCATTGTGAACCGGTCTGTCCATCTTTCAGCATGATGATTTACTACATAAACATGTACTTTGCACATTGGTGGGTGTGATGAGATCTGCCATTATGAGTAAAGGTGCTGACAGCCTACACCTCTGTACATCTCAGTCCAGAGCTGGCAAGCCCATCCTCCGAATGTCCCTGGGATCTGTAACTTTGATCCCAACAGTGGGAATTGGCAGTACTGGATCGTAAGATGAAGGCATAAAAACCACAGAACTTTAGGAAGACTTTTTTTTGTCATTTTCCTCCATATTATTCCACAGTGGCTGGGTAAATTAATCCCCTTCACCTGTACTCAGGTACTGACAGAATCAGTCCGTGACCCAGCTAAGAATAAGCGGCAAGAAGATGGATGGATTCTCTAAGGATGTGTCAGGCATGCTGAGAACGATGGCAAAAGGTGATGTCATGGATAATCTGAGGATTTGTTGTTTTTTCTCTCCGGTTTCCTTCAGAACAGAAAAGTAAAGCCCTGCCAATACACCTGAGTTACTCATATGTCATGATTCATTCAGTGACTATCCAGTCACAAAAGTAATGCCTATACACTTCCCTGGGCCACAGGCCTCTGCCAGATGGTCACCTACTTCACCAAGCCCTGCTTCAACAAGCCCTGTTTCTCGAAACCCTGCTTCACCAAGTTCTACTTCACCATACCCTGCTTCACCAAGCCCTCCCTCAAGGGCTCAGAACTAGGACCTGTGAGTCCGTGTTAACTCTCCAGGCCTGAGGTAGTCCATGGCTGGTCTGATTTCCTCACAAACTGGAGAATCCAGTAACAAATAATGAAAATTTATAGATGAAAGGAAAGGCAAGCTGGATGTGCACAAGTAGGAGAGTGTAATGCGGACAGTCAGACAGTTATTTTGAAGAGATTCTTTATCTTTGGGGTAACTTTGGGGGCAGTTTAAGTTTAAAATGATGGCAGGGATGGGGTGAGTGTGTGTGTGTGTGTTTGTCAAGTAAAGTCTTAATGTCATCTCTTAGATTTTGATGATCAGTGATGAAACACCACAGCAAAATTTGTGCTCTGCGTTTAACCCATATGTGACATAGCTGGGGCCAGCTAAGTCAGCAGTACCTTGCTGGTTAGGGATTCAAACTAGCAGTCTTTCAATTACAAGTGCACTTCCCCAACCATTAAGCCCCCACTGCCACTAACCATCTCAGCCATGGACAGTAAGTAGTGAAAGGAAAGGACCGTACTCCTTGGCATTATAGTGCTAAAAACAGAGTAACGTAACGTGACAGCACAGCATGGCAAACATGAGTGTGGCCACATAAACAGCTGGTTGTGTGTGTGTGTGAGGGGTAGCTGCCCATGAATGAATGAGTAAGGGAGGTGAGGGGGTGGGCACATCCTTTGTGTGTTTGTGTTCCTGGCGGTCGGCAGTGAGTAAGAGATGTGTGTGTGTGGGCAGTGTGGGAGGAGGGGGAGTCTGCGAGGGTGGGGCTGGGCTGCTCTTCTCAATGACTCACAAACTCTGCACAGCATGTGTCCACGCCAACCCCCCCAGCCCACCCCCCAGAGGAATGTGCCAGTGCTCGGGGGTTAGCGGGATCAGGAGGTGTCAGTGCTGGCTGGGGTTGAGGGGTAGGGGAGGGGTGACGAATCCCACTGATCATGTTACTTGATGGGTGGTGGGCAGGGGCTGGATAATATTCCTGCTTCCTGTGTGGGGTCTTCATGAGGGTCCTGGAGTCAGTCTGTTACCACCAAGACCCCCACTGAATGAATGAATGAATAATAATAATAATAATAATAATAATTATTATTATTATTATTATTATTATAATAGATACTTTTATTGATCCCCATGGGGAAATGCTTTTCACGCCTCCCCCAGCTTGCTCTCTGTAGATGGTTGTGAACGGCAGCTACCCACAGCAGCGCCCAGGGAACTGAATAAATGAATGAATGAGTTAGTGAATACGGAAATGATACGAACAAATACATACATTGTTTTTATATATTTCATACATCTTTTTTATACATAATCTGTTAGCATGTGTTTGTATATCTGAAAGTGAAGCATATGGTTTTGTACCCTCTGGGGGGGTTGATCACCTTTAAACATTCATTTTAACCATCCATCATTACAAACCTGTGACTCTGCAATGCTGGCCGGACAGGAGTGGCTCTTTTTCTGTAACTTAAAAACCAAAGATGCTTAAAAACACGGTGGATGCTCCGCTTAGACCTGATAGAAAGCCGGACCCTGACAACCAGCAGAGGATCCCGGTCATCCTTCTGAAGTAGAGGTCAGTAGGTAAAGTCCCCCCCCGAGCTGCCGTAAGCCCCGAAAACACTTTGAAAAAGTAGCTTCCTCTCCCTCCTCCTCTTCCTCCCTCTGATGACCCGTGGCTGTGAGGGACTCCCTCTGCTGTCCTACACACACACACACACACACACACACACACACATGTGTGCCGCTTTTAGCCTCCGCAGACCACAGGGACCTATGGCCAAACCACAAAGCAGGTCCTGTCACAAACAGCCCGTCCCTGGGTTTCCCCTGCATGTGTGTATAGTAGCTGTCCTCAGTGACTTGGGACGTGACTCACACTCAGAATCTGGCGGGGTGGGGGGATTAGGCAGGGGCTAGGCCAGGGGAGGGGGCCTAAGTGCTTTCTGGGGGCGGGAAGTGTGGTAGGGGCCCGGCCCACCATATTTAGGGGGTGATTCATGGCATATGAGCAGCGGCTGAGTCACGGCGCACAGGAAGTGCCGCGTGCTGCCCGTCCATCGCACAGTGCCGTGTGTTTACCCAGAACCAAAACACAGGGAGAATCAAAGAGTACCACAGGGGGGGGGGGGGGGGGGGGGGGGGGGGGGGGGGGGGGGGGGGGGGGGGGGGGGGGGGGGGGGGGGGGGG
>JABFEA020000041.1:211512-222507 GCA_019775915.2 Cyphomyrus plagiostoma | reverse complement strand
GCCTGATGGAAAATAATATTCTCAGCAATCCTCTCCTATAACCATTTTATCAGACCTCGTCAAGGGAAAGAGATGGAATGTACCAGAAAGATGTTCATATTCAGTCTCTTATACCAGGGACAGAGACTTCGGGTAAGCTATGAATACGGCTAAGTAATGATCCTTTGCTTAGAATTGAAGAAAATGAGCCTCCAGATTAACTTGTACCTCCAAGGCTTTCTAATGAATGTAAAATACCTAATTTATTTGAATTATAAATGTCCTATAGACTTCGTGGACATTTTCGGACATTTCTTTGCTGACTACGCTATGATGCGATGTGTATGACGTGTGTGGACTGTGGAGCATTGGCAGTGTCCATTGAAAAAATGTATACAATGTGACGTTTTTAAAATAGATGCATCTGACTTGTTGCATTTGAACTGAGGCGCGTAATAAATAATGATACAGTTCTGTGAGGATGTGCTGTTTTCTCTTTTTTTCCCCATCCCATCGAGACCGCTATGTCCGAGACCAAGACAAGACTGAGAGTAAATAGAGTGGGGACCAAGACAAGACCAAGACCAAATGGTGTCGAGACCAAGACAAGACCGAGACCACAAAAAACTGGTCTTGAGATCGGTCCCGAAACCAAGACCAGTCTCGAGAACTACAGCACTAATACCCTGTGATTATGACTCTTTATGCTCAACCGATTAGTTGAAACAAAATCCTGGTCTGGACTTCTACCGTCCGGATTTGAATTACCCAACTCTGATAGCAAGAAGGAAACCACTTCAGGTTGCAGTGAATGCCTGAGCATTCATCACTTTACACTACGCTAACTCTTCAGTACTCCCCACTGCACTACTTCATGTGCAGCTGTGAATAGGACACACAAAATAGTTTGAACGCAGGTACATCAGTGTTGAAATGATTAAACATAAATGTGATTCAGTTATAATATTATAAATAATACCATCTTAAAAAATAATACATAATCTGGTTATCGTCAATATTGCCCACATACAGCATCATAAATCATACCACATGTCTTTGTCTTTAATGATATCAGCTTAAGCACTCGATTTCTCGGGGTTGAGGTTCACTAAAACTTTTTCCTGAGATAATTTAAGCCTTATATAAGATAGAAAGTATATTCTAGAAGGTGATTCATGACAGACTTTTGAAAGTTATGCGGATCTATTGAAAAGGTTAAAGTTAATTAGCTCACACACAAACCTGACAGAAGACATGTCTACCCTCTGCACAGATAAAGGCACCTGGGAGAACTGCTGTTCCTATAAGAAGAGATGGAGTATTGACGGCAGGAGAGAATGATGGACATATTTATACTTTTCCTGTGGCGTGTGGGGGGGGGGGGGGCGGGGGCTGTTACAGATGGGCACGGCAAAAAGGACGGACGATTCGCAGAAAAGGAACATAAAGGGACCGCAAGGGGTCAAAACCAATGCAAGTATATGAAACCTTAACTAAATGAATTACAAAGAATACAAACACTGGAACTACAACTGGACTCTGGGCAATACGTAGGACAACTAAACTACGGATAAAAAGGGCAGAGCATAGCTACAGAAACAAGGTACAAGCAGGCTAAACGATTCACAAAAATGAATCATAACAGATACTGAGGAAAACAGGTAATCATCAATATTAAATAATAGGTGAGGCAAGCCTGTGGCAGGTCATGAACCGAAGACTAGAGGAGTTCAGCATCTGAGCTGCATGCTTTACCTATCGATTGAGCGATGTGGCGACCCAGGGAGCTGGGAAACACACGATGGATGGATGGATAGATATCTTTATTGCCACTTGCAGAGGTACAGGTCAGTACAAGTATATTGGAATTGTTGTGTGTATCTCCCAGAGTGATTTTTCAGTGAAGTTTGGGTGCCTACTTATTGATTCCAAACTTGAGGGCTGTCTTGATCGGAAACTTTCACAGCTCCTGGTCACTTTCGTGTTGCTTTCACACCGCAACACAGGACCTGGAACCTTTATTGTACATAAGCACATAAAACAATGGAGGATGAACAAGTTGTTTGGTTAATTAGGTCTTAGTTATTGGTGGCACTGCAATGTTACACAAAAGTGTTTCGGTTATTGATGGAATATGGGAACTGATATGAAGATGCAAGTAAAAAGGTATTTATTAAAGCATTAAAATGTACAAAGTAATTCCATCTGCTCAATTTTTTGTTCCACTACTTCTGTCTCTTTTCCCCTCATTTATGTGAAACTGGTAATCTCTCAGGCATCCATTTTGTTAGTGGTCATAATCACGTAATCAATGGCTCGTCAACATGAAGCTTAAAGCATCACTGCAGAACAGTAAAGTCGACGAGTCTCTTTAACTCTTATGCCTCTGTGGCAGATCTGCGTAGGAGCTTCAAGGCCATCAGTGGGCACCTGCCCGTAGCAGGCTAGCTATCACCGCTAGCTGGTCTTCACCATGCTAACGGTCATTGTTATGAAAGTCTACACTGTATGTATGAGTGGACTGGTTTGCAAGACCTCGCAGGAGATAAGCGAGGAAAAAAATAGAAACCTCAAAAAAGATGTCAGGTTTGATTCTGAGCAAAAAATGTGAGACTGCCTGGCCCCCTTGTGGTGGTACGCTGTTCTGCAGGTCGGGTCTGGAGGATGTTGCACAGTTACAGACTCACCACAGTGAGGCAAGACATCCTACACTACAGCTTTGGAGATGGGGGCTTTGATGACTAATATACAGTTTTTAAGCAATAAACCTGATGGAATCATTACTCCCCACTCTCACGGGAGAAGGACTTTATTTCATTTTAGCTGAAGGTGCACAGATGGAGCTGTGTGTCAAAGACATGCCCCCGCACCCCCCCCCCCCCACACCTTCCCCAAACTCTTTCACTTCTTTTAATCTGCTGAAGGCATTAGTATTGAATCGTTTTTGGGGATGTGTTCAAGAGACCAAAGACCTTTCACTAATAGAATTACTGCTGCAATGATAGCCTGACTGCGTGTGTTTAGAGCCAGAGGAAGCCCACAGCAGAGGGAGAGCATGCAAGCCCCAAACACAGAGAAGAGGAGAGATTCAAACCCCAAACTCTGGAGGGTTAGTTACAGTAGGTGACCCTGCAAACAGCGCAGGTCAGATGTCAGTGACTCTTTAAGTATGTTATAATGCATTTATAAATGATAAGCATGCATTGACCAAAGCTTTTCAGGAGTTCAGTTATGGCTGCTTAAATGGAGCAGCGGTATCCTAACGCAGGCAGTCCCTTGGTCAAAGTCATACATACAAATGGACTCCCATAAATCTCATTGTATTACAAATTTGAGTTGAATACTATGGGTCATAATAGACACGCGCTACCTTTTTGTGACACTCGTGAAAACACTGTAACTTCAGGTCAGCTCTAAGTACGGTTCAGTACTGCATGCAGTTACTTTTATTATTACAGTATAATAATGAATATAACTTTTTATTATGTACTGTAATATAATTTTTCCAGCTTAATTACCGATTCGACTTAAAGACAAACTTAGCGAATGGATCTCATTAATAACCTGGGCACCGCCTGTAATGTACACCTGCTCTGTGGATGGTGAATGTGGGAGAAACACTTTCTTTACCACCTATGGTCCTTCTATCAGTGTTTCATCGCACTATGCACCACTATCTATTAGTGTTTCTTTGCACTACGACCAATGAAATTGAAATTCTATCTCAGTGTCTGACCCATGGATCGCAGAGCTGAAGACAGCAATAAAGACACTTTGACTTTTGGCTAATTTTTACACCCCCCCCCAATTCTGACTGACACTGAGCTGCTTCTGCTGTTTTTTTTACCATCTCTCTGAGTCCCTCCTGACTTAGGGTCATTATCTGTCTGACTTTGAGCTCTCGGTGCCTGTCACTCTCCAGAACGCCATACTGTCAACCTCCCCAGCCTCAACCGTGATTTGCTTTGGAAGTCGCTTGGTTCCGGCTCAGCGATGTTACCTACCTTCCCGTGTCTGTGGAGAGTGACCGAGTCATAATGTATAAATAATTCAGATACATTTAAATAACGGAAATCTGTGTTCTCAGATAAATCCACAATGGAAACATCACCAGCCTAAATTGCTGCTGAAAGAGCATGAACTATAGACAGACACCCTCTAGCTGAGACACTCAGTGTTTTCCCGTGACCCCAAAGAGTGTTTGTAATTCATAGAGTGAGTTCGAGATATGGTTTATGTGGTAGGGAATCGTGTTCACTGCAGAATCGATGAGAATGAAAAAAAAGCCGCCTTAATCTAAGGGGAAAAAACACAATGTGAGGATGGTGTGTGAATCTATCTGCAAAACGAAAGGGAATCCTACGGATTTCAAAGGGCTAACCTTCTCACTCCGGCCTGAGTATAGGGTCTGTATAGCAGCCACCTGGGGTAATGGCTTCAGGGGACCGACGAGTGACTCTCTGTTTGAGGTCAGATTCCTACAGCAGGGGGGAGAAGAGACAAGATGGGAAAATTCAGAGTGGTTGGATTTATCAAGCATAAAAGTTGGAAATCCATTCCGGTACCGCAGCCGCCAGAGCTGCCCAGATTCATATGTCCACGGATTGTGTAATTTTGCAGTTTTGTATGCCAGTGGGCTTCCGATACAGTCTGTTTGGGTCCTCCCTGGGGGAAAATCTGAATTATTTTTGAGACGAAGGTAGTAGAGGAAGACAGCTTGGGGGTTCAAGGAGAGTGGAGGTCGCTGGAGGAAGTGGTAAGGTGCCATAAGCACCCCCCCCCACACACACACCTGTATCAACCGCATTGCTTGGATTGAACAAATCTGAGGGAAAAACTGTACCACACCACATAGACACCAAAGAGAGTAACCAAGAGGCCTGTGAGGGAACAGCTCAAAAGGAAAATAAACTCTGTAACTGTCCCGCTTCGTCCGATCCTTGTGTGTGCCACGCCCACCTCATTACAACAATGTGAAGTTGGATGTATAGAGGTAGCCTGGTGGTGTGTGGCTGTGTATATTAGGCTGCTGTGTGTAGAAGGTTGTTGGTTCTAATCCTTGAGTTGGCAAAGTGATATTACAGCCAAACTATCAGGGAAGGCCCATAACCTCCAGCTGCTCTAAGCGTCTGTCTAATCTGGGTTTCTTAATAAAATGTATGCCGCTTTGGTTAGAGGCGACTGACAAATAAATAAAATGTGAAAAAGAGTGTATTTCTTTAACGGAATCTGAGTCTGCAGTGATTATGCATCACTGACCTTAGATGATGCGTTTAAGGACATCCTGGTCATCAGGGTTTGATGTTGGGGCTGCAGTGGGCAAAGAAATGATTTACGATTAACTAAAGCCCTTTTATCAGTTCTAAGCTGGTTACTGGATTTGGGATTTGGGGCTGTCCATCGCATTAGCTGGATTATCTAGGAATGGTATCTAACACATCACATCTCTGGATGCAAACACGCAACCGCATGTTACCCATCATACTGTGTGCAGGGTTTCTGTCACAGATGTGGATTTTCACTGTAAGTGGGTGAGAGACCCACAGTCCATTTGTGAATTGCTTGCAACCCACCTTGCCTGCAAGCCTCCATCTCAATGTCCCTCAAAACACGAAAAGCCTACACTACCTTCTGTGTGTCACCTGGTCTGTCTAAATCTTCTGAAACTGTCCAAACAGGAGGTCTAAGTCAACATCAATGTTGGGGAACTAAGAGTTCTGCAGCTCCTTCCTATGTTCAGGCCTCCTTTGTGGCAAATACAGCATCAATATCATTTTTGGAATGACAGACACAAGTACAAAACATTTCCTGACTCGATCCTTGAAAACACCCCAAAGTAGCTCAATAATATTCAGATCTGGTGACTGTGCAGACCATGGGAAATGTTCAACTTCATAGTTATCAAACCAGTCTTGCTGTGTGTATTGGTGCATTATCATCCTGATACATGGCACCACGTTCAGGGTATAAAGTTTGAACCATTAGGTGAACATGGTCCTCCAGAATGGTTCGGTTGCCTGTGACACTGACACGCCCATCTAGAACAAGTAGTGGGCCTAGGGGATTCCATGACATTGCAGTCCAAATCATCAAGACCCACCCCCCTACAGTCTGGGTACTCAGCAGTCTGGGTGGTAAGCCTCTTTGGGGCTTCTCTACACATAACTCAGTGAATCTGAGAACAATACATGTTTCATATTGTCCACATGCCAGGTTATGTGCTACTGGCACCACTGAGACTGACATTTGGCATTGACAAGTGACCAAAGGTTTGGCTACAGCAACCTGACCATGAATGTTGACCCTGTGGAGCTGCTGACGAGCAGTTTTGATGTTTAACAGGAGAGTCACTAATTCTTCAGTGAGTTGGGCAGCTGTGGTTTTATGCTTTTTGGATGCACCCTGGGTTACTGCCCAGATGTCCCATTCAGACATTGTCCTCTTCTGTCCACAGTTACTCCATCCTTCATGGTGGTATGCCAATATTACCCTGGATACCGTGGCTCTCGGCGCACCACAAAGACTTGCTGTCCTGGTCACAGATGCGCCACTGTGATGCGCTCTGATACGTCTCCTATCATGTTGTGCGGATTGCAATATTTAATGTACAGCTGTCCTGTTGCTCTGCTAATGCAACCATCACACTCTGCTCTTACTCTTGGAATGTGTAATTAGTAAAGATTCGCCACAGCTGGCACATAAATAGGCGTGAAACAACAAACACCAGTTTGGCCAGTGTTTCAATTTCATTGTCCAACCCTTGTACATTTGCAGATCAATTGAAAGTAAGAAGCATGACTGAATCCCATGATTGATGATCCCATCATTTTCTGTACCCGCTTATCCTATTCAGGGTCATGGGGGATCAGAGCCTACCCCAGAAGCTATGGGTGCAAGAGAGGGAATAACCCAGGGAAGGACACCAATCTATCACATTATCCCAATAATCAATGACACGCGTTTATAATATGATCCTACATTTTACTAAACCAAAAATCATTTAAACAAAAGCAATGCAGGCCTAAATGAATGTACGTAGCCCAGGCATGATCACTAATTAATCTCGGCTATTTCTGAAATTATTACGGACTTTGAAGTCGTTTTTTTGTATTTAATCAAAAATACATTTTCTTAACAAAAAATGTAGCCTATATTATTGTATCAATTTGTATTTTGTCTTACATAACCACCATAAAAACGTGTCCGAAGGTTACGTTGTTTTACTTTATATATAACAAAATAAACCCCACCAACGACATATTTATTATTATTTATTTCATTTATCGGTCGAAGTGAAGCGACATTTGGACGCTAGGGGGCGCCTTATACCCTTTGATCAAGGGGACTAAGACGGTAAGAGCGGCTTTGCAGAACCTTTCCAGCCCCCAAAGCGCTGTGATCGCTAAGCCAAGGCTGCAAACAGAATATTATAGAACTGTAGAAATCCAATAGTGTCCCCCTAAATGGGCAGCCCTAACCAGGCGGTCTGCATCACTGCCGCAAATGCCAGTCTTTTAATTTCAGAAACTTGCGCATACTCCCTTTTTATGAAGGATGAGTCTATGTAACATTACATATAAATTCCCGGAGAGGTTGCGGTTCGCATGAATGAAATTCAGGCGCAATTCCAGAAATTATGGGATGTTCCCGTTTCATGTCGCACTGGTCTGCTTTTAAATTTTTGAAACGTAGCATTAGTTATTATTACACTAATCCTGGATTTTAATACAGATGAATGAATGGCTGCAAAGTCTCCCTTTAAGTGAGGATGTTATGCGGTCACTGCAGACCGTCTCCCCGTCTCGGTTTCCTCCGTCGGAGAGAGTGCGGGCTGCTGGTTAACTCTAGAAAACACACCGATTTGAGATTTATGTGTATGAGAAATATTGAATCGTATGCAGTAAACGAGTACCTATCAGTCTAATCAATAAAGGCAGAGCACCCGCCACACATGCAGTCTCTGCATTCAGAGCCGTTTGCTGAGGGGATTAAATCATTACACCAAATTAATAAATGACGTTTGCATGTCGCCCTCGCACAGGAAACCTGATCTTTAAGTGCAAAACTCGTTTCGTTTTATTGCGCATTTCCTTAAAATCCACTCGTGCTGCCTGGTACACTTTTTTCTCTCTTTTTATTATTGACCCTCTGGTAGATACTTGTTTGTCCTTTTCATTATGTTTCCCCACCTTCATACCAGTTTCTTCATAGCGTGAATCCTATAATTAAAAGACTGAATTACTGGCGTTCGTCCCAGGTTCCATACAAAGAAGTTAACGGTAGCTGGAGACCGGGAGGGGGGCGCGCCAGCCAGGCTCCGGGGCACTGCGCAGCGGGAATCCGCTGCCATTCCGCCCGAAAGCGGCTCCTTTGTGAAGCCGCACACTTTTCTAACGGAGCCGCACATCCACATGAGCGGTCAGTGGCCACCGGACGCTGAGAAACGCGCTGCAATAGGGCGCTCCATCTTTATGGATAATGACGGCTCACTGGGACATTGGCTACCCACAGTGAAGCTCCTCCTGGCTGGTGCCAGGTGGTCCAGCCCCTTCCAGGCTGCGCATACAGAGCCACGATCGCTCATCCGCAGACAGTATCTCACTGCCCGCGGCAGCTGCATCAGCCTGGCGCTTCGGCAGCTCCGGACCTAGAGTAGTGTGTCTGCCCAGTCCAGAGCCTGAAGACCCCCCACGGCACTTAATTCTTTTTTACGCCCTGAAACAGTGTCACGAAACCGCCAGAATCGGCTGAAATTTCATCGCTTTTTCTCTCCGGAGTATTTAAATAATGCGGGAGAAGTGTCTCGACTTGCAAACTATTTGCTGTATACAGAAACGCAGTTAATTCTTGTAAATACGGCTTCCGTTCATTATTAAGGGATCGAGAAGAAATGACTTTTCGACGGAAGGATGAATGTGAATTTGCCGTGGGATTTACTTTATTCTGTCCGTACAGCCGTTTTGAAAAGACACCTGTGGGCAACAGCCTGATTTGAAGATCAAACCAAATGACTTGAAGCATGTCTGGCTGCCTGCATCTTCGAACAAATAATCGAAAAGCGACACACTATTAAATATTTTGCAGGTATACGTCGAATCCAAAAACTATAACACACCAGTCAGTAATAAAACGGGCTGGTAATTCCTAACCATTGTACCTGCATATCACAGACCTAGAAACATGACCCAGAAACACTCGTACTTAGATATAACGGTGGTTGCAAATCGTCTTGGAGCGCAACTGAATTGTATGAAGGTGGATTTAGGAGCAGGCTGCTTTTCCAATGGGGTGGTGCCACATGCAAGTGTTAGTCATTTTCATTATCACACACCAGCAACACAGGATTAAGTGCAGCGGCATTTTATCGCTACAGTAAAGCTGAAAAAGACTAAAAAACTGGAAAAAAGGCAAGGCGGCACTTTATTTGAACGTTTCCAGCACCACTTCAGTATCTGCACGAAGAAAAAGGCTTTTATCAAGGCTGGCAATGCAGGACTCATGGGTTTTTGCAGTGTTTCGCCGGTTTGGCTATCAGGTGGTTCTTAATTGAGCCTTTGCCCAGCGACCACGCGACGGGACTGCGCACTCGGCTTCGATTCCTACCTGTGGGTCCCGCGTCCCCACTAAGGGACCCCGTGAAGCGCACAGATACACCGGATCAGTGTGAATCAAGAGACGCGGGGCTTCCCTCCTTCCCCCTTTCAAAGGTTTGGGTCTGCTTTGAAGGTACGGTGCCTTTTACCTTTATCTTTCTGTTCGTGCGCACCAAGGCGTTAAAAGGAACTTTGAGGCTATTCTTTTTAATAATCTGTGTAAAGCACAGCGGACAAAGCAAAACCCTCAAGTCAATATAAAACATGAAGTTTATCATGCAGAATTTATAGCAGTTGATTATAATCCATTGTATTTCTAAATAATTTCACATTTGCTGTACAGACTACGAGGATTTAGGTATGTGATCAAATTTCTGGTGTCTCCATATTTACGCACTGAGTAAATGTACAATGGGATTCGGTGCCTTTTCGTACGTGCGATGGCATTTGCTCCTTCTACAGGTCCCGCTATGTTATAGTGAAGTCTAGTTTACTCTATGGGAACTTAAAAACATCCAATTCTATACTGTCCCCTGGGTCCGCTGTAATTAAGGTTTTATGGTGGGGTCATACTCCCAGTTTTTATTCATAAACGAGAAGAAAGCAGTTTCTCTTAATTTGGTATAAAAAGAGCTGATGACATTAAAGCTTAGTTTATAGTTTATTGTCGGTTTTTATTAGGAGCTCCGACAGACTGCACCATAAAAGTGCAATATAATCGAGGGAAATCCCAAATAAGACGGATAATATTTTAATAAATACTGCTGTTTAGTCTCACGTCATTATGGGGGATACCGTTTGCTGCAACAGGGAGACTCATTAATTGTATAAAACCAAAAAAACATTATTGCTCATTCTGTATTTACCAAGTGTGAATTGGTTCTAGTAAATGGCATAGACAATCTTGTTCAAAGGCTATTTAAGAAGTCATTTTAATCCCGTATTTTAATTAACCCCTGAACAAGTGGCGGCCCTAAATCGTATGTTTAAGTCTGAAAATTGAAGCCTGAACACATTTAATTGATTCATTAACTAAATACGGGAGTAGTGAATTATTAAACACGTTGCGTAACCTTACGTGAATCACTTTCCCCAATATCGGGTATCCCCCATGCACACAGAGCAAAGCCCCACCGAAAAGGCCATTAAAATACGGTGATTTCCTTTAAAACATTCAGTAAATTATATCATGGCTCCCATCCCTCTTTTCAACAACGTGTTGTTTATAGTCCTGAAATGTCAGCCCTGCTGGCTCGGTCGTCTAAGACGCGCCCGCCCTCTGGTTTGTATTTTACGGTCATATTCACGACAGATTGGTTTTTATTAAGAGCCACACATTGCTAGTTAGATAAGGCCCAGTAAAAATAATTATTAGTTTATCATCCTTTCAATCAGAAACAAGTGATGAGGGAGGGCGATTTTT
>JABFEA020000041.1:190056-202700 GCA_019775915.2 Cyphomyrus plagiostoma | reverse complement strand
AAGGTGCCCACCCCGGGCACCATCCGGACATGTGGGAAGGGAGATGGCATGGATGGTCAGAGCCCGTAATGGCACACCGATGGACAGGCGTAATAATATTTAATATTTAGTATAGTGACTGTTTGTGGCCAACAGGGGGGGTCCAAACCTCGGGGCCCACACAGATTCCTTTGTATGTGTGGTGAAAGATACACTAGTTTTAATGATATGACTAAAATGTGTCTTATGATCTGATTGGTCCATTATAGTGATGATACCATAATCGAATTTGCTGATGAAGTCTGTGGTGAATTCTGATTTGCTCGGAGGTGCTGTCCCCAGTTTCTATGTGTACCACATCCTAATGTTGACAGAACAGTTCAGAATGCCTGCAGCGTTCAGTGCAGATGTCATTAAAGCTATTATATTGTATAAACAGCGCACTGGGGAACCTTGAGGCGTCAGTATTACAAAATATTCTGCCCGGATGTTTCGCTCAAGGGGGCTTAAAGCAGACTAAAGACGTCGATTCTCCAGAGCGCGTCAACAAGTGCAGCCGAGAAGATCTCTGGTAATTATGTGAGTGTCACAGAGTGACGGCGTGGCCCTAATCTGCTGAAGCATTCCAGTGGAGTGCTGATTCCGAGGGAATTCCGTCTCCGTCTCCATGATCCGTCTTCATTAATAGCAGATCTGAAGAGGGCCCTATTAATTTTCCACAAGGATGTGATGATGGAGAGGGAGGAATTACACACGCCTGAAAGCGCCGCGCCCCTGCCGGCTTGGGAGCGCTGGTGACATCTTAATGAGAGTAGGCGATCCGCTGGCGATGTCTTGGTGATCTACTGATCGTGCGACATCTTCTCGGCACTTGAACATATTTTTTCTAAGGAAATAGCGAGTTCTGTCATCAACCACAGAGAGCCTTTTAGATTTAGGGGTTTGTGTGTGACTTTGTGGGATAGGATCTAGTGTCTGCGATCAGAAGGTTGCTGGATCAAACTCCGGCGTAGGCAAAGTGATGTCACCACTGGGCAAGGCTCTTTACCCACATTTGCTGCAGGGACTGTCTGACCCTGCCCTCTCAATTGTATGCTGCTTTGGATAAAAGTGTCTGCTAAATGAATAAACCGAAAGATCCACAAATACAAGCTGAGCTTTGTTTATGAGTGTTTAACAATATCCCTCCACCGTTACATCGTTACAGTACTCAGTAACATTACAGTAAGGTTAATGGGCATGCAATACTTGTTGCTAGGGAATTTTAATAGTTGCTAAGGAGTGTTTACCAGAATGAGCCTCTTTTCTGAGTGATTCAGTCGTTCTGTCCCTTTAACCTTTTTGGGAAAACTATGCATTTTATTCTGATTATTGAAGTTTAACATCAACTTGAGGAATTTTCCAGCTTCTGCTGGTGTGATGGGGGTAGGTTTGGTAGGCAGCTCTTGCCTACCCCCCGCCTGCAGTGTTAGGAGGATCTGGCCAGGCATGTAGCCGGGTAGCAAAATAACATGTTTGAATCCCCATCGAAATTCTCTCCTGGCCACTGGCCCGGATCTGGCTCCTGACTCGCACCCAGCCAAGGCCTGCTGTCCTCTGGGGTGATTTTCCCCTCCCATTTGCCCTGTGCAACCTAGGATAGACTCTAGTCCCCCCCTAGCTTGGACATTCATTTGCTTGTGAGGGGGGGCTGATCTTTCTCCCTGCTGCGCTGAGGAAGGGCTACTGTGGTTAAATGGGTGCAGTTTTAGCTTCAGGGCCCCATATACACGCCTGATTAGAACGATCCAGAAAGGCCACGAGATGCTGGGCGACAGCGGCAACGCCAGCCCCGGGCCAGGCCATACAAGCAGAGCCGGCGAGCTGGCGAGCAACGGCCTGCCTGTGCCCATCAGCGCCCGCTTCACCACAGGGCAGGCGGGTAATTAGCATGATTAATAGCTGTGGTTATAGTGGCCGTTGAAGCAATTAAGAACTCTGAGGCCAAATATTTCCATCTCACTTTCAAAGGGCAAGATGGTGATCATTCAGCAAGCAGCTTGGCTGCCTGGGCGGCTGTCGGTGGTGGGGGGGGGGCTGAATGGTAGCCAGCCACTGCGTCTCCGTGGAGCTTTTCACAGCCGAGCCGGCTGACGATGAGTCGAGCTGCGGCCCCCGCTCCGGCCCAGGATGGAGCAGCAAGATCCAGGGGCAGGGGAGCTGCTAGTTTGGGGGAGGTTGGAGAGGAGGGCTGGCCTTGTGTGGGGGGGGGGGAACACCAAGGAGCGTGTGCCTCCCAAAAGGAGTCCTTGACCCCTGAAGCCCCTGAGAAATGCTCCCCTTTTCGGTCTCCACAAGCCTCCAGAGACACTCTGTCTAATTTACAGCTATGTTTAATAAACCTGATTAGTATTAGTTCTGGAAATTGAAGAAAGTAAGGAAAATATAGTATTTTACCCTTTAAAAATGAAACAAGTTCAGGGTATTTCTTCAGTCAGTCCCTCTTACAATAATTATAGGCGTGTTACTGGCATATTCCTGGTTTAAGTGACATTTTTATCCTTTTATTTGACCATCTATGAAGCTATCCATAAATGATTATTTGCACAATGAACAAAGGCCTTGCGTGATTGCTCAAGGACTAACAGTGATTGGAAAATTAGAGGGGGTCCTCGGATATGTGAAAAGTGTTCAGTTTAATGTGATTTGAATAGTGCTACTCATCCAATCAAATGTTCAATCAGGACTAGTCAAATAAGAGGGAAAAAGGCACACAAGGCAGGTCATGGGGATTAGGATGAAGAATCCCTGCTCTGGACAGGTTTGCGCTGATTAGGACTGGTCTGGCCTGGTCTGAACTGCTCTGGACTTGTCTTTCCTTAGACAGATAAGTTAGACAAACCCAACCTTTTAGTTGTTGTAACGTTGATACAAAATGTAAGTGTCTCAGTCTCCCGTTTCCATGGAAATATGAAGGATAAAGTAAAAAAGAGAAAAGGAATGCTCGACAGCAAGTTGCATGATGGGTATGGGCCCGCAGTATATGGAGAGGACACCCTGCCAGTAAACTAATTTGTTTGTCCTGGTCAGTAGTACTGCTGAGTTATCCTGCTTGTGAACAGGGTCGGCTTCCCTAGGGCATCCATTATCCAGAGCTGGCCGGGTCTGTCAAGCCCCACGGAAATATCTGCTGTATTTTCCCATATGCGTGGCCATATGTCTGTGATGTAAAAAATGCTCAGTGTGCGATATGGAATATGCGATAAACATTGATGAGCACAAATATTATATTTCAGCAGTCATTCACCATCCCGGGATAAATGTGGCCTGACTAATGGACTGGAAATCCTAGAAGAGATGCTTTAGCTTTCCGCGCACAGCTGAGCGAGTTGCGTCCTGGGTGACACACGGCCGTCAGCTCGTCGGCCTTATTTGTGGGACAGACACCCATGACGACCGCAAGCTGACTCACAGGCCCGCAGAGGCTATGTGTTCACAGTCATTACTGTGGTGGACTAGCGTTTTGTGTCCTGGGTCATGAAACCCTGGTCACATGACTAGGGCTGGGCAATACAGCTAAAAAAAAATATCACGATATAATGTTTCATATCATTCGGTATCGATAATTATTGAATATTTTTTAACAATCCATTTATAAAATTACAGCATAATGATTAAAATCCTGCAAAGAGTGCAAGAATAATTGTCTATTTGTTTTAACTGTGTATTTCTAGTTAATTTTATATTCATATTAGTGTTCATACAAATGCATCCATGATTATGCAACTATTAAATAACAACTCTACTCACCTATAGCTGAGTGTAAGCGGTGGCCAAAACACTGCAACCGAGTCCAGTTGTTGAGTGAAGCGGCTCTCACTAAATTTGCCCCGCTGTCAGTCGTGATGCTCACTTGGTTGCTTTCATTCAGACCCCATGAGAGCAGCGCATCCGCCAGGTTTTGCGCAATAAATTCACCCGCGTGGTCTTCGGGAAAATATGCGGTTTCCAAGCATTTACTCTTTCGATTCGTCAATGAAATGTACACTTAAGCTGATGTACAGGTCACACGTGCGGCTTGTCCAAATGTCTGCGGTCGTAGCTAAATATGACATGGTGGACAGCTCGCTCTCCACTGCTCTCCTACACTCCGCGTAAAGTGCTGGAATTTTTGTCTTTGTAAAATACTTGCGCCCCGGGACAGCATAGCGGGGATCAACCACATTAAGAAGTCTTTTGAAGGCCGACTTTTCTACCACGCTAAGTGGTAGCATTTCTTTGGCAATGTAGAACGCGATCGCGTGGGTTATATCATTGTATCGCTTGGAGGATTTTTCATAAGGCATTGTTGCCGAGTACCTCTCCATCGTTGACTGCTTGTGGGCTGTATTTTGAGC
The DNA here is from genome assembly GCA_019775915.2 of Cyphomyrus plagiostoma. Taxonomy (NCBI): domain Eukaryota; kingdom Metazoa; phylum Chordata; class Actinopteri; order Osteoglossiformes; family Mormyridae; genus Cyphomyrus; species Cyphomyrus plagiostoma. Next base: position 198,345 of record JABFEA020000041.1, on the reverse strand, counting down.
TAGAGGGACGACATGCTTCATATTCCAAACGGTGGAAGTGATTAAGATGATGAAATAAATTTCTTGTGTTTCCATACTTGGCCGGGACGGATTTTTTGCAGAGCTTACACACAACATTGTTCTGGTGTTGGTCAGAAGAAAAGAAACCAAAAAAACTGCCACACTGGCGAGCTGATACGTCCTTTTTTGTTTACAATCTCCTCACTACTGCTAGGCACGGCACTCATTTTCGCGTGTTATTCTGCCCCGAGGTGGCGATGACGCAACACAACCCGAGAGCAATGCAGCGTGGCGGCGTAAGCTCATTGGCTGTTTGGTGGTCACTCGTAGCACGCTCATTCATCGGTAACAGCTGTTGAGATTCATACAAGGCGCGTGCTCAGCTAGCCGCTGTAAAACTACAGCGCTTCACACTGAATATTTTTTTTTATCGTTATCGACAATGGTGTACCGTCAATAAATACCGATACCGTTTTATCGCCCAGCCCTACACATGACCACCCCACCGCGTTCTCCTCACACCTGCTGATATTTCACTAAGCCGGTTCTCTCCCTCTCTTTGGCTGGTTTTGTGGTGGTCAACAATGGGCCTGCTTTAGTCACTGAGGTCTCACCCTTGCTGTAGATGGTTACGGGGAAGATCACTGAAATGCTCTTCAGGGTTCTCATGTGGCATCACTATCGCAAGGCCTCATACAGAGACTGACGGCCCTTCCTGTGCTCTCTGCTGCCTTATTTCAATATTTACACATCACGGTCATTTTCATAGGACAGATCACGTTTTATATGGGTTTGAAATGTCATTTTATTATACTAAGATTAAATAAATATGAAACCTTAATGAAGATATTGCGTGGGAATATATCCATTTGGATGTATGTGATTTAAAATGAACTGCATTCTCTGAGGACAATGTTAATGATTAAGACAGACCCCAAAATGTAGCCATACAGCAGTAGGTCATGTTATGCAACATAATCACAGCTGTGCTATTTGGGTTTTCAATATCACACCGGATATAGATACAGCTGATATAGACTGTAACTATCTCTTGTTATTTTCTGGTGTCACTATTGCATATGTCTCAGAATTTGATATTATGTTGAATATTACTTCTTTGCAAAGTGCAAGCAGAAGCAAACAGGGCAGGCTAACATGCTAACTCGCTACTCACTAATAAGCTAACAAGCCCAGCTCACTGATTCGCCTGTCACCCTGAATGTAAAGGGGAATTGTCTTTCCAATATACTTCTGCAGAATATTATTTTTCTGAAGATGAGAAAAAAGACTCAGTTCAGGGACTCAGGTGAATATACCTCTTAATTTCCTCAACCTGCATTTTTCCCTAAGATAAGACTATTCCAGAATTGGATTGGCACAATTTATGTGGTAATTAAAATGGCTAATTAGACCCTCTGTGGGGAAAAAATGCACAGGCCCACAAGACTTCTCTGGCTAATCAGGCTCCTAAGTTTGGTACTCATCTATTAATTAGCAGCTTGTTAAGTGGAGAAGGGTGATTTTTAATGGTAAGAAAATGACAGGTTAGACTAGGCTTAAGATTCATACTGGGCAGATACTGGCATAGCAGTTCAGCTGACTGGTCAGCATAGTCGGTGGTTATTGATTCCTCTGCCTTTTATCAGTTTTTTTCTTCTTCCAAAAGACTTATTTCTAAAGTGTCAATCGAGGGATAAAAATTTAAAAGAATTCCCAGTAAGGATCTCATGCACTGTACCATTGTGTACCGGATGTGTACCTTTGTGTACCGGATGTGTACCATTGTGTACCGGATGTGTACCATTATGTACCAGATGCTAATGAGCCAAGATATATTACACTCTGATTCTGGAAAAATGTTACAAAGGCAGTAGTAATCAATTAATAGGTAATTGTGCTTAATGGTAAGCTTACAAAGTGCTGTAAAAAAAAAAAAGGGGAACCTTTTGTCTGGTATCTTCCGAGAGGATAACCGCGGCCGATTAAGCCAGGTGCTGCATTATGGTCGTGTATCAGCCAGCTAACAGACCAATAACTTGTTCTCCTTGTTCTTTTTTCAGTGGCTCCAAATGTGGCCTCGAGGCTCTCCGCGGGGGGGGGGGTGCTTTTATCGTTTCTAAAGCAAAGCGATCAGTGGAACGTCTTCTCACCTCTGCTGCACATTTAACGATGTGGATTGTTACTAAGCAGCGGTTCCAAATGCCATCACTGTGCTTGGCCGTATAGGGGTCAGTTTCTTGCTCTTAGGGCCTCACTCAAAAATTCACCTTTGGAACCCCCCCATCTCCCCTGAGATATTTAAAAAATAAAATGAATAGCTAGAGAGTTAGAACATGGTAGATGGGGAGCTGGTTAGCAGTATGTGCTTGTTCAGCATCTCCTAAAAAAGGAATGCATTTATTTTATATTCAGTGTAGTAACTGTTTGTGGCCAACAGGGGGGGCTCCAAACCTTGGGGAGCCACAAAAATGTGCTTTCGTGATGGTAAACTCTGCCTCCAGATGTAGGCAGTTAGCTCACGCTATCCTTCGGGGCCCCATACAAGTTCACCATTTGAGGGGGGGTATGCAGTGCTGCTGGACCCATCCACAGATGACAGCAGGGTCCATGTTTAAGAGCAGCATGCTCAGAGGCTTGGTGTGGGCACGCACTGCTGTCTCACTGCTCCGAACAGGAGATGGTGGATGGCGGCCATTTTGAACTCCTCGATTGGTAGGCGACCGAATCCCCCAGAGTGATTCTCATTACCTGAGAGGTCTGAGGCGTTAATGGCCAGAAAGCTGATGGAGATGCTGGGCGTAGCATCAGTGGCATGTCAGCGCACAGCTGAGCGTTGGAGGGGAGATGCAGATCGGCAGCTTAGCGTTCACGTTCTAGCACGACACTGCCTGATGGAATGACATCTCAGGAATGCGTTATAGCACCACAATCTCCAGATATATTAGCATAATTTCACATTAACCAAAGCGCTAATATGTTGAAATATTTAATGTTAACCGGAGGAAGTACATTAGCACAGATTGTACTTACATTAATACGTGTATATGTGTGATGGATGCATATGCAATACCAGTCAAATTTGGGCATACCAAGCTGCTGACAAAAGACAGTGATCACATGACCTGGCCACCTGACCATGCTGCATCACATTTCCTGGCCACCTGACCGAAACACAGTACAGATGGTTATGGAGGAGTTTGACCTGAGAATGAGGAAAAAGTTGCTAATGAGAGCTCAGCATACACATGGGACCTCCTACAGGACAACTGGAAAAGCATCCCAGGGGGCTACCTCATGGAACTGTCATAAAGGAGAAAGTAGAGACAGCCAGTCCCTGGAGCAACTGGGGTCAAGGGCCTTGCTCAAGGACCCAATGGCGAATTTGACCCGGCAACCTTCTGAATCCCAACCCACTTTGAGTGTAGACGGGTTGTGTGCTCAGAGATAACTTTCTGCACATCACTACTGAACTGAGCTGTTACTTTTACACTTGTTAAAGTCTTTGCTGTCAGTTTTAACAAGTCTGGCTATACTCCTCTGATCTCTCTCTTTTCGTTCATCACACCATTCTTTGTGAACCCTAGACACTGCAGTGTGTGAAAATGCGAGGTTGGCGGCTGTTTCTGAGATTCTCGGACCACCATGTCTGGTACCAACCATCACACCATCTTTAAAATCACTTGGGTCACACATTCTTATGCTCTTCATACTTAGGCCCACAGTATGTGAGGATCCAGACCCTGTCTGTATGCTATTCATGTTGCATCTTGACCAATTAGCTCAGCCTCTGTGAATAGCATAGAATCGTTGGGAGCGAGGTAAGCGGTTTCAGGACTGGACAGGCTTTTCATGTACCCGAGATCAAACTGGTGTGAGGACCAGCAAACTAGACCACATCCATGACTAGGATCTGGAGGTCTTCTGGGATTGGAAGGTTAGTCAAAGGTAGTGCATGCGAGCATGTTGAGTATAGTGTAAGGGCTGTGAAGGGGGCAGAGATGAAGGACATGGCTGTGACTGGAATCACTCTGGCGAGTTAGCTGCCCCTCTCAGCTTCTGCTGTTTGTATGATTCTGTTTTGCTGGAAGGTTCTGTATGAGTTTTTATACCGTTCATCTAGTTGGCCTCTTTGGTAGGTGATCTGCGAGATGTCAGGAGATTTATCAAGAACCTGGAGCCAGAGTATAACTTGTGTGATCGATGGCACCTCAGGTGGAAACTATTGTGCTGCCCACCGGTCGTGTTAATGGGCTGTTTGTTGCCGGGTGCCGCTCTGAACCGCAGTCTCACCTAATTTCCTTTTTGCAGGCGTGGGGGCGTCTGGCTCCTTTTAACTGCATCTGCACTGCGGGCCATCTGAGCAGCCAGTGTGTCCTGTCACATGGGCGGAAGTGATGTCAAGGGACTGGGCGGCCCACAGCAATGCAATCAAGGGGTTATGGGTGGTGTAGGGTGAGCAGAGGGAGGGCAGGGCGGATGTACTTCGTCAAGCATCCTCTGTGTGTGCGTGTGTGTATGTGTGCGTGTGCGTGTGTGTTTGTGCGAGCTGGCATGCTGAAATTTTTATCCTGCAGTTTGTGGGAATAGAGGGCTATTTGGCATTTAAGTGCTATCTTGACCTCTGGGATGGGGGGGGGGGGTGTAATCTGAGAGCTGTCAGGCTCAGTGTGAAGATTTCCAGGTGGGTGTTTTGCATGTAGGGGAGCCTTTAATTTACAGATACGTTGCAGAAAAGAGAGGTGCAGACCGGTCAGATCGCTTGGCCGCATTTCCTGCAGCAATGAGACTGCAGGGTGTTACCTGGCACTGCTGTCACAAAGCCTTTTGGCCAATGCAGCATGAACAGCAGTGGTGTTTACCACCACCCAAACCACACACTTGTGTGGGGCCCCCTGTTGGACACAAACAGTCACTACGCTAAATATCAAATAATGTTCCTCATTTAGGAGATGCTGAAGCAGCATGTAGCTAGCTGCCATCATCTGACTTTACATGCTAGCCATTTCTTTAGCTTTTGAAACATCTGGGGGGGAAAGGGGCTTTTTTAGTGGGGGCCCTGAAACCTGAACATGAATCACTTTACCCACCAAAAAATAATCTTGAGTCCAAAGTCCTCATTTCTGCAGGAGGAGGCAGCGGCAGCATGGCTGGATGGATGGAGCCAAGGGGGCCGCACACCATGTCCTGGGGGGCCTGCAGAGGCTGCCTGCTGTTTGCCCGAGAGACAGCCTGTAGACCAAGCAGGAGGGATCATAGCTGGAATAATGAACTCCTTTCTGCTCAGGCTTTATCGTTCCTGTGGCGTCTCATTAAACGCTGCGCTGCTCACAATTAATTTGATAATGTGGGGTGGTGAGGCTGGGTGTGCAGGCCCACTGGCCTCTCACTGCGCTAATTTAATAACGCCTGGCTTTAATGACACACACCTGTTTATGCAGCCAAACTGGCAGCTATGAAGCTATCAGATGGGCTGTCAGCTTTCGATGTACAGTATCTACGATCTGATCCCAGGATCAGCAAAGCCGTTCTGAGTGTGGAGAGCGGGTAAAGCTGTCTTGTTTCTGGTGGTGAGAGTAGTCAGAGGACTGGGAAATAGCTGTTTGATCTTCTGTTTCCTTTTTCTCTTGATGCGATTTGTTGGGCGGAGAGGCATCCAGGGTGAGTAGAGCGTGACGCAGGGCCCCCTGTCTCAGCCTGCGTCCATTGTTTCCTGTCAGGACTGTGAATCCCCACGGAAGCCAAAGGGGAGGAGACATCCGTGGATGACAAAGTCATAGTGGGATCAGATGGTGCACTTGTGCTTTTAATTGGCTGAAGCTTGCAGTCACTCTGGGGAACCACAGGATCAGCTTCTCAGAATACGCTTCTTTGACTTGACCTGTTATTTCTGGGTGGTGGGAAGCAGCTAATTTTTGCTCATCCCTCGTTGCTTATTCTCAGCTTTCACGAGGCTCGAAGTTTCCGTCGTCGGTGTGACTCGGCGATGTGAAAAGTCGCAGAAAGCTTGTGAGGTGTGGGGGGGGGGGAGAGGTGGTGATATCGTGATGAATGCTTGTCAAGACTGCAATCTGAGTGGAAACCTGCGAGATTGTGCCCCCCACCTAAGTGCCACCTCACCTTCCTGACAGTAGCAGAGAAGTGCATCCTAAATTTGAGATTGTTAAGAACTTTAGCGGGAGTGCGTGGACGCGGAGAAAGGACAGCGGTGGGGTGTGGCTGAAAAATCTGCGTAGCTTTGGATGAAGCGTCTGGCGAATATGTAAAGTGAGAAGATCTCAAGAGATGGAGCAGAGTCCTTGAAGATGAACCGTGCTGGACATCTTGGGCCAGAGATATCTCGGGCTACCACCAGGACCTCCTCAAACACAACAAAAACAAAATCAGGCCCCCTGGGTGTGCATCACGACTCTCCGTCTGTTCCCACTGCTCGCCGAACATATGTCCTGAGCAGGGAGCATGCCCGGCAGGGTCATACTGGTGCCAGTAGGGCAGTCTGGAACTCTTGGACCATCAGCAGTCAAGCAGGACATTGGCGAGCTTCAGGATGTCTGCCCTCCTCAGCAGGTCACAGGCAGGTCCTACTGACCAACCCCCAGGGCAAACTCCTAGCTGGAGTTCCAGTTCAAGAACACTGGGCCCTTTTTGCATATCACATCAAATATCAGGAATCAGTCGTTACCAGCTTCTTTTGTCAACCGTACCTGGCATGATTTTGCCTCAATGAGGAACAGGCAGTTTTTCTTTTTAAGACAAAAGAGCAGACTGTGGAGAGACATGAAGACACAGCATATGGCCTCCTCTCCTGACGTCACGCACCTGCCTTTTGCTCACCGGGACGTTCTGGCTTCGACTACACAACTGAGAGCGAGTAAAACACCTCCTGCCTCAGAGTTACTCATTCCAATAACAGGCTTAGAGTCAATTTTAGATATGTGGTCCTCACAAAGGGAGTATTTAAACCTATTACATTTACATAGATTTTATTATAGCAGATGCTTTTGTGAGGCAAACAGCCCATTAGACACACAGAGCTGTCGAGGAGCTGGGCTTCCAGTGAATGTTCATGTGTAAGCAGTATAGGAGCAAGAGCTACACAACATCTCCCATATAAGCAAGAGCTACACAACATCTCCCATATAAGCAAGAGCTACACAACATGTCCAATATAAGCAAGAGCTACACTACATGTCCCATATAAGCAACAGCTACACAACATCTCCCATATAAAGGAAGAACCAAATAAACATGAATTCTACTCAATCAGCAGAAAGTGCGACATTAAGAACGTTCGGGCAACATGGAGATGCACCTGGCTTGTGGAGGTGTTCCTGGGAGAGATGGGTCTTGAGGCCTTTCTTGAAGGTGGAGAGGGAATAGTGATCGTAGTCACTGAGTGTGTGTCTTGTACCTCCAGCACAGCCTGATAAACAGGCGACGCTCCATAACCAGGTTCTCGTGTCATCACAGCAACGATGCTGCCCGAGTTGCCGGAGAAGACATTGACAAAACACGAAGTCAGGCACCAACTCGTTGCAAATTGCTGCTGCAGTGCTGGCCTTCCCTCTTAGAGTCTTTCCGCACAGCTGGAAAGGTGCCAGGCGGGGGCGCCGGCTTCATCCCGTTTTTGGCGTGATCCTCACCACCTTGGCGCCGATGCTTTAGGGCTCCTCGGGGGGAGATCCGAAAGGATGGGGTGCTGCTGGAGCCTATTGTTCTTATTTGTCTGTAATTAACTGTAATTAACACTGTTATCCAGATTGCTTTGGCCACTGCTAAATGTTCGCAGCTACATGAATGCAGAGGGAACAGTGGAGCTTTGTTATTTATTGCCGTTTTTAATTAAACAGAACAGGATTTATAAGGAGCTGAAAGGTTTGTCCCGTCGCTTGAGTTTTTCTGGCCCCTTTTTATTACAGACATTGTGAATGATTGTGACAACTTGGAGCGTGGACTGCGGACTAATTGCTATCTAGTGTTTGTAGTTCACATTGTGACGACTCTGAGTGCTGTCGCTATACCTGTGAGCTGGTTAGACTTGCTGCTCATTAAGGCTATAGCTGATCTGCTCCTTTTTAAAAAGGCCTGGCTTTGGGGGGGAAATGGCTGCCCGTGCTCAGGCGCCTGTTGCACGGTGCCATTTGGTTTGTTTCTGTTATGGTATGATTTTCTTTTCCTGCATTTATTTTCCACTACACTAACATGGCATGCCTGCACCACCTACATTACTGATTACTGACAACCATGTATTATATATACACTCACCTAAAGGATTATCGGTCACATATACAC
>JABFEA020000041.1:168912-181522 GCA_019775915.2 Cyphomyrus plagiostoma | reverse complement strand
CCCTTAGGGGGGGGTTTTTAAAAACCCCCCCGCCGGGCCAACCGGTGCAGGCAGAAGCCGCGTACCCCGCCCCCCCCCCCCCCCCCCCAGTTACGCTCCCTGATGCCCCTGGAGACGGCTGGTGGCACTGAGGGCTGCTCCTCATCCCGGGCTGTTTGGTAACTGCTCAGCGAGGAGAAAAGCTGAAGGTGGAGCTTAATCTGCTCTTATCTGGCGCGGCTCTGGGGAAGGACAGGAGGGCGGCCTTTGAAAGAGCTTGGATTGAAGCACTTTGAAGTTGTATCCCCAGAACAGGTTTGTTTGGGCTTTTAATTTGAAGAGATTTCGAGCAAAAGTTTTGTCTGCCACTATGGCGCCACCCACAGGCTGCTGGAGGGATCGCACTGGCCAGGTCTCGGCGCTGGTCCTCATCTACTGCTTGCTGGCCCCGCTGGAGGCCAAGCCCAGGGCACCGGGTCACACGTACCTGAACTCCATCCGCATCGACGGGGACATCGCACTGGGGGGGCTGTTTCCCGTTCACGCCCGCGGGAACGACGGTAAGGCCTGCGGGGAGCTCAAGAAGGAAAAGGGCATCCACCGGTTGGAGGCCATGCTGTTCGCGCTGGACCGTATCAACAACGACCCCGAGCTCCTGCCCAACATCACGCTAGGCGCCCGCATCCTGGACACGTGCTCGCGGGACACACATGCGCTCGAGCAGTCGCTCACCTTTGTGCAGGCGCTCATCGAGAAGGACGGTACTGACGTCAAGTGTCTGGGCGGCGGCCCGCCCATTATCACCAAGCCCGAGCGCGTGGTCGGCGTCATCGGAGCCTCCGCCAGCTCCGTCTCCATCATGGTAGCCAATATCCTGCGGCTCTTCAAGGTAACGACTCTCTTTCTTATCGACAAGCGGCGCTCACTGACGGTTCCTCTCGATAGGCTGGTTATGTTGCCCTGAGAGTTTGATCAACCTCCGCTCCTCTCTTCCTCTCGACGGCACCCCCATCAGAAGAGAAAGGCAGGGGTCCTTTCGAGCCCTCCCATGTAGTGATTATTTGTGACCAGCAGGGGGCCCCCAAACCCTTGGGACCCAATGTAAATGTGTGGTTTGAGTGGTGGTGATCCTGGCTGCGGGTGCAGGGGTCCTTTAGAAGTGTACGTGAGCTCAGCTCAGTGTCTTTGAAAAGGCTTCCTAATAGGATATTAGATTTATTTAATGCTCTGCATCGCTTTGACACCAAACTCATAAAAATGGAAATATGTTTCTTTTTATTCTCTGTCGTCCCATTTTTTTTGTCCGAATAAGAGTCTTTTCAGGTCTTCCAGGAGAACATAAGCATTGAATCGTGCGAGCAATTCTCATTATTTTGAAATCGTGCACCTGAGGAAAGTAAAGCCTAAACTATACTGCACACATACAGAAGGCGGGAGGCAGAAGCTTTGCTTTTTCTGGGTCCCCATTTAAAAAGTCAATTTGGGCCCCCCTGCCTCTCCTAGTGTAGTGACTGTTAGCACCAAAACAGAGCCACGAACCTTGGGGTCCCACACGAAAGTGTGATAAGGGGGGTGGTAGACACCACCGCTGCCAGCTCCGCCAGGTGGCGCCGTTGCGCCTGCCTTCTCATTGGCGAGGGCTCGCCGACCGCTCCCTGTGTTCTGTGGTTCTAACTTTTGTCACATAAGCAGTCCAGCTCACAGATTTCCCCACCGCTGTTGGCTGCGCGTGACCCTAAAAGCTTCCGGTGTCAGAGCGTCAGGGGCATTGCTCTGCTGTCAGACTGGCTGTGGCGTTTATCTGAGCGGCTGCATGAGATCCGTCACCTTCCATCTATTCCGGAGTCCAGGAAAGCCTGGAAAACAGCGCGTCAGCCATCGTATGTAATGATATTCAATTGGGCATAAATCCTTGACTTCTTCTCTCTCCTGGGCTTGACTCTGCCAGGGAAGTCATCAAGAAATATAAGAAGTAACAGCACTTTCTGTTCTTTGTTTTTTTGTTGCATCTTTTGCCTCATTTGCCTTAAATTACGGCCAACAGACTGTAACGACTCACTAGCTTGTGGTGTGTTTACGTGTTGACATGCTTTCACACACTCGCTACAGGCTCCCTTCATGTTTACATTCCCAGTATTTACTGATGCTCCTCTGTGCTCCACGGTCAATTTAAACACGGTCTTGGGCTTCAGACACGGTGGGACGGCGCTCCGTGGTACCTTCCGGAAAGCCGGTACATCAATCACAGGCGAGATAAGACAGAGGATTATGCGGCATCTGATGTAATCCTGTGGTCAGGCCGTGGGGGTTGCCCTCTCGGGGTGGGTTGGGACCCCATCGTGGAAGCATCACAGCTGAGCTTAGTGAGGCTGTTGTGAGGTGATAAAACTCTTCTAAGCCCTGAGCAAATAACCTTTAAATATACAAGCAGACAGTGTGACAGACATCATAAACGCCACAGGACTGTGATGAAGATCAGCAGAGCTGCCCATAGATTTGTTACATCGTGCCTTAAAGATGCACTTCCCTGTAGGCCGTCCCTGTCGAAAGATGATGATTTTCATATCGCCATGAGTTTTTTTGTTTAGCTGATTTCAGATCTTTAACCAAACGAACGGGGAGGTGAAACAGAGATTGTAGGAAAGACTCTAATCCGTTTATTCGACGCAGTCGGTGTACCGGACAAGACGTTTGGATTATCAACCAGTTAAAAGCTCAGAGATAATTCTGGCTTTCGGGACAAGATAGCAGACTGCTGCTGAAAGATATATAATTGCACATCCTTAGTAAATTTGTTGAAGCTTTGTGGTCGGGGCTTGTAAAGGATTTACCGTTGGTTTGGGGGTAATTTTTAGCTTAGCAGAAGAAAGGGAGGGATTTCATATTGGGGACAGACATCGCGGAGGCAGGACGGGGCTAAGTTTAATGTCAGCTCATCAGCAATGAAGAAAATCAAGACCAATTTAGCTCAAATTGCAAAGGAGAGGTTTTGGGAGTGGGGGGGGCAGCCAGCATATTGGATGTCATGGTAACCTTGCCTAGATGCCTGATTATCTGTAAGTGAGTTCGACATGACTGGAGGGGATGAGACTGAGAGGTTTTCTTTCAGTTTCACTGAAGACCCACCATGTTTGAGTTGGCGGGTGTCTGTCTGAGGGTTTGGAGAAGCCTGCTTGGCCGGTGTCTGTCTGAGGGCTTGCAGAAGCCTGGTAGGTGTGCTCCCTCACTTTAAAGGCTGGTGCTCGCTGCTGCATGAGGGCCGCAGGCCGATCCGAGCTGATGCCCACAGTCTGAGCCCACTATGCCAGCTCAGCCACTTGACTCGACGATCCGAGCCGCTTACCAGCGGTGCTCCCTGGCTGAATTATGTTAGTGTGATACTGCTTCTGGGGTGGGCTCCACCCCTCCTGCCCATATTCTTGCCTGTATTCTCTGGCTTTGTGGGTCTGGCACAGTTGAGGAAAATCACGCACTTTTGGCGGGGAACCTGTCTGTCTTCTCACAGTGGGGGTGTGTGACCTTCCTTCCATGAACATCCAGGTATAAAAATCCACAAACCGTCAACGGGACAAGAAGTGTTTAAGATGCGTTTGTCAGAAACATCTGGCAAACAAGTGTGGCAATCCGTCACTTATCCTGGAGACGCTCTTATTCACAGTGACACAGCAGAGTGTGTGTGGAATAATGTTAGTTTACCGCTAGTGGAGCTCCAAGACTTCGGTGACCTGCTCAGGGCAGATTAGTGACCTGCTCAGGGCAGATTGGAGGGAGGTGAAGAAGGAAGCTCAGCCAGGCCCCTGGCTCTCCCCTCCAGGAGCAGCGACCCCCGGCTGCTCTCTCGCTCTTCCCTCAATACCATCCGGCATGCTGTCCTCCTCCGCCTGTTTCTCTTCTCCCCAGCACTCCCCTGGCGCTTGGAGGCACTCATTGCCTTCCCGACGGTCGACACAACTCAGACATACAAACATCTTTTGTGTAACTGACGGAATCATGGCCCCAAGATCGTCCAGTGTCTTTTCATGCAAGCTGATTTCTAAATTTTTTTTCTGCCATAAATCCACATTTGCTGCCTTACATCATAATCGAAACTGACTGAAGATGTAGTATTTGGGAGCCGTGGAAATGGTTGCTATGACAGGAAGGGGGAAGGGGTGTGGCCTGGGCCATCTCTCGGGCAACGATCAGGTGGCCTGGTCTAGTTGTGCTGACTCCATCTACCTACTCCTCTTCCTAATTTGTGAGTCTAAAAATGGGTGTTCACCTTCTTCAGTTCCAGTAACCCTAACAATTTTCTTCATACTCTGTTTAATGCCATAGTATTCTATTGGAATATTGTAATACTACAAGGTAATACTCAAGTTACTATTATAACAGCACTTTTAAATACTACAAAGTAGTGTTTCTCAACCCGCCGGACTGTGCGGGGTTCCCTGAGGACTGGGTTAAGAAGCGCTACTGCAGAGTAATACTCTATTTACTGCTCTAACACAATCTTCAAATACTGCAGTACCATGATGTAATACTCAGTTTACTACTGTACTGCTGTTCTCTCTATTACTGTCTCTATTATTGTAATACAATAGTAGCTGTAATATTGCAATGCGATAATTGATTTACTATTGTACTACACCTTTTCAATATTGCATAGTGCTCTGTTTACTACTGTGGTATTCTGTTGCCATATTGCAGTCCTGCGGAGTAAAGGTTGTGGTCTGTATGTTCACCACGATCATCCAGGGTCAGAGTATTACTTATAATGAGCAGCACATCTCTCCTCTTCCTGGGTGTCATACCCTTTTCACATCCAGGTGCTCAGGTGAGCTGCTGTGGAAAGTTCTCAGCATGTGCGTGTTTATACTTTCTCAGCTGTTGACAAAAATCCTCGGAGAGCGGTTACTACAACAGGGTCCCCGAGACAATTCCCCTCCAAGCCTCTGGGGACGCCCTCTGAGTTTCATGCCCCTGCCGAAAGTGGTTCTTTGGTGCAGGGATTTTCCACATGCAGGCAAAGCTATTTCTTTTGTGTTCGGAACGAATAATCACAACACTAACGCTTTTTCCCCACACAATTAATTTATTTCCGTGTTTCTGAAAATAATGAAATGAGTCAGAGGATCTCCATCTTTATACTTTCTCATACAATTTTAGCTGAGTCTCTCTTGGCAGAATATTAATAAAACATTCTGGATTAATCTGTGGCTCAAGTAAGAGGGTTTTTGTAGAAGGGGGGTCCTTCATCAGGCCTTGTTGTTGGCAGTGAAGGGCAGTAATTACGATCTTGTCATACACAGCTACTCGCAGGGGGCTGCATGCGCTGTCTAATCAGTCTGCTTTCATGTAAAACCCCTTTTTTGTCATCTTTCTATGTGTCAACAAGTTTTTTTTTCCTGGGAGAAATTTCTGCAGGCTGCTAACCTTGCCACACTTTCATAATTCAGATGTTATGCCGCTCGCTTCGATGCATATAGTAAATATTATATGTATCATTTTGTGAGAAGTACCTTCAATACTAAGTCCCGATCTATACTGGGTTGCTGGTGAAGTATTTCCTTAGAACATAAAGAGAATGATAAACATCTGTCTATGTGTGAGGTCAACATATTGCATCTGAGATGATCAGGTAAGGTCTGACATAAGATGAACTTTATTGATCCCAGGGGAAAATTCTAGAAAAAAAAGGTGACGTCCAATCCATCAGGGAATCGAACGAACCTTGGTCTTCAACGTGACAGGTGTGGATATTAACAGTTTACTAAAAAGGGCAAGGTTAACTGTTTGCAGGTGAGGTCTGTTTAAATTAATTCTGGAATCAGTGGAAATGGGATGAAGTGGAGAAATCAGCAGAATTTAATGATTTTTATTAATCAAAAATAAGGCAACCGGATACCTACAGACCTCCGGCTGCCTCTCACACTCTTCAAGCGGCAGCCTGTGAGAAGCTTCCAGCATCGTCAGCCTCCGTGGCCAGCAGGCCAACGAGCAGAATGACGTCCTCCACGAGGCATCATCCCAACACAGATTTGTTGTCATGTTTTCTTAACCACATCCGGCAGAGATTCAATGGTAAACAAAACCGAAAGCGACGGCTTCCTTTGCTCGCGACGGCTTTCTTTGCTCACCTCCCATGCGTTCTCTGCATCACTAATGACGCAGTATACCCTGACAATGAAAGGGATATGTGGGCCCATCGCTGAACATTTCTCCTGAAGCAGGTCTTTTCGGGAACATCATGGAGTAAATCAATAAGGGGTTTTTAATGAGGACTCCTCCGTCGCATCAATCGAGGCCCCGCAGGAGCTGCACGAGAGAACAGAGAAAAATTCTACGCTGCAGCCACTGGTGATGCAGAAGCTCTGTGTTTTCTACTAATTAGCTTCTCCGCGCACCTTACAGCCAGGCTGGAAAGTAAGACCCCCAGATCCGTAAGTCATCCTGGGCTGGATTGGGCGGGAAGCACAACAGTGTCTGCCTCCGGATGACATTCGTGTTTCCATGGTGATTTATCACTCAGCTCTTGAGAGCACAGGTTACTCATTAATGAATTCCCTCTGGCCTTCTTTGGATTAACTGCTTCTTTAAGGTTTTCCTGGCCTCGGCTGGGTGGATGGGAGCAGTTCGCTGCAGGGCTGGAGGACTTCTCTGAGATTTATGGCGTTCCGGGGTTTTGCACGATGGGCTATTTTTTTTGTTGGGTAACATGGTGGCTTGGTGGTAGCACATTGTATCACACCTCCTGGGTTGTCCTCACCCTGTGTCCAAGGAATTTCTGTCTTCCCTCCTAGTTAGGTGGTCTTCTGCTTCCTCTTGCAGTCTCCAGACACACAGTCCAGTCAGAGGGTGCCTCTAAATGACCTCATGCTCAGCGCTGCATCAGATCCAAGCTGTATGAGATAAAGAACTGAAAGATAGAGTCACGTGTTTGTCTTTGCATTTCTTAAACATCCCTCGTCTTGCCGAGATGCAGTAATAAAGTACAGCGGTCCTGGTTCTCTGTGCTGCCTCTAATGACTCCATGACCTTTTGTAATGGCTTGTGGGAAATATTGCAGTCCTGTGAGTCTTTCGTCTTTTAGCTACTTAAAGATTTAAAGGCAATAGAAGCTTGTCCAAGTGGGTATATAGAGGACTTGATTGCAAACTGCCCAAACTACATTTGTGTCCTGTCCTCCTTCCCTGGGGTTTGTGGGATAGTAAAAATTACCTAGGAACAATGCTGAGTCGCATCTGCATTGATTGAACTTGTTGTCAAGGAAGCAGCGGCTGAATAGAGATATGTGCTTCTATGCGGGATCCACTTGCTTTTGCAGGAACTCCTCCTTCTCCGCGATGAAAATCCCCCACACTCTCGCTAGCACTGGAGCTGCTGTATGTAGTAGTCTAGTGTAGCACATAGCTAATCCTGCTGGGGCTGATCCTGCTATTCTCCCCATGTCAAAAGACTAGGCTAATGCTAATGATAATGCTAGGTGAATGTCGCGTGACTTGGAGTGGCTAAGTAGGGGTGTGTGTACGTCCGTCCTGTTGCCACCCACAGCTGCGTGCTTGGCTGAGTAAGCGGGGGCGAGTGGGAAAGTGTCCGTCTGGCATAGACACTGGCCGCCCGTGCCACTATAACTGCTGAATCAGATGGGAGCCGGCAGTTAAGATGCCCCAGGCTGTTCCTGTGACTGCGGCCATGTTTATTAAACCACGTGTCCCCTTGTTCCACCTTAAGGAGGACATGTGGTACCTAAACGCAGGAATAGAATCTGCTGGGGCTTTCAGACGTTTTCAGGCGTATCCTGGCTGTGTTTAGTACCTCTCCCAATGACATGGGGAATCTCACTGCTTAGTCTTCCCCGGTGGGTTAGGCCTCTGAGGGTGATCCACGGTTCCGCCTGAGTCTACTTCCTCCACACGCTTCGCTGGAGCGAAGGCAGCCGTAAGCCATGAGGCACCACCAGCCCCGAAGCTTGGGCTCACACTGAAGACTATGGCAGGAGTCCACACATGCTTCTGGGGGATATACAGTTTGTTTGTGGGAGCTTGAGGACCCCTTTCACTGCAGGGTTCATCCTCTCCAGGGGCTGGTTTGTTGTTCCTGGGACCCCTCCCAAGTGTAATGACTACTTGTGGCACAATCCTTGAAGATCCCAAACAAATGCATGGTTAAAGTGGAGGCAAACATGCTTAAGAACCCGGGCCCCCCTACCATCATAATGGAAATGTTGCAGGGGGTCAGTGGGAACGCCCTGACACAAATCCAATTAATGTAGTGGTTAGCCCAGTCTTCGCTGAGGCCATTTCTACAGATATTTATCTCTTTCTGTCAAAGAGCTGTTAGTGCCCCTGCTGACATTCTTAGATGCGGAAGGGGGGGGGGGCATAGAAGATTAAAAGATTAACGCCACAATTCACTTCCTCTCTCTCTAAGAAACTGCAGAAAATTCAGTGCAGGCATCTCCAAAGTCAATGAGCACTGAAGATTACAGAGATCAGCCGTAAATCACCTCTGATTTTTCTCCTTTTCAAAGTTATATTTATGATGGAATAATCACGTATTGAAAATGGGTTTATTGTAAATGAACATCTTTTAATTTGTAACACAAACCACAGACATAATGATGTATATGGAAGTCAGTTGTGGTGTGTGAACACAGAACAGATTCAAGCAAGCGGAAAAATAACCCAGGGAAATGTCATAGTTGTCTTCACCTGCCCTTCTCAGAAGTGACATCGGCTCCAAAAATATGACAGCACGTTTTGACATTAACAATTGCCAAAACAAAGTAATAATCAATGAGAAGTTAGGGACAGGGGAAAATAAACCCCTGGCACTTATCCGTCTCCCCGGCTGCTCCGCCTGAATCATTCAGCAAGGCCAGAATTAACAGCAGTGTTTTGAACTCTGGAGAAAAGAGGAATCCGCCTGATTGGTGGTTCAGCTGAAAGGCTCATTCTGACTGCTGTGACAGTCCGCATGCTGTTTTTTTGAGTCCCTGGGTTTAGCGTTTTCTCTTGGAGGACGGTAGCGAGCAGAGAGAAATATGCCCCCACTTTCACGTAGTTTCCCTGTCAGGAGGTTCCCATACTCACCCGAAGTTCTAGGGCCAAATCGATCAACAATTAAAAGGTGACTCAGAGAAACACTCCTGCTTTCATAACCCCAGCTTTGGAAAAAACTCCAATTATTTCTCATCTACTTTTGTTTCCGACCTTTGGTGAGGAAGTTTGGCTCACCGTGACTCATTTTGCAGGGAATGAAGAAATCCCCACATAAACGTAAAATAACAGCTCTAGGGGCCTAATCAGAATGTTTTATCTGCATGGCTGGGACAGACTAGCAGTAATCTTCAGCTCCTACCCTTGGTTTGGAGGCAAATGACGCACCTAAACGTGGAAAAAAACACTTCAGAGACATTTGGAATGATTTCCGCAATTCGTAAATGTCAGTAGAGGGCCGGCTTGTTGTTCGCTGCCTGGAGTTCGAATGGGCTGTTTCTCTCCGAGTGGATTTTCCTTCTTGGTCCTACCCCTTTGATGTGTTCCGGAAGAAGCCTTGCAGTGAGCGGCCCCCAGATGTGCACAGCTGTCACTGCAAGCTACGTCTGCTCATTTATTTGTTTTGCTATCTCCGTCTAGCACACTGGCTCAGGTTTAGCTTGGCACATCTGGATGACGCCAAGGGCAGCTTAGTGGCCACACCCACAGTGAACACAGGCAGAAAAGTGCCACCGGACCTGATCTGCACTATTTCATGGCTGATGCAGTTTACATTCTGGGAAAGGATTTTATACTTATATATAAGTACAAAATATAGAAACCTGGGGAAACAGTGTAAAGCAGAGCATTAAATGTTTCATTTGATTAAATGAGTTTTAAAAGTATTGTTATTTTCTTTGTGAAATATGTTACTTTTCATCGAATTACAGAATCCCAAGTTAAAGTTAATAGGTGACCCAGTAGTTAGGGCGATTCTTTTGCACTTTGTGGGTTTGAATCCCGCCTATGCGCTTTGCTTGGAGTTTGTGCGTTGTCCCTCTGCTGTGGGGGGGTGATGGGGGTGGGGGTTAGTGTGCCGGTTTCCTTTCGCAGTCCAAAGACTGATTAGCCTGTTTAGTGTTTTAAATTGCTCACAGAGCATGAGTGCATGTGTCCCCTACTATGGCCTGGCAGCCCTGTGCCCTGTACTGCCTGGGATAGGCTCCAGACCCCCCACACTCCTGTTCAGTGTAAGTGGATGGAAGATGGATGAAATCATTAATGGTTCAGTCTCTGTTTGAGGGGCAAATTAAACAGGTTTACAGGAGTGCTCCCCATGAGGTCCACAGCCGGACTTTTGGACCAAAACGTACATTTAGTGATGAATTTGCTCGTATTACCATCTCTCATATACAAAAAAAACAAATTCAGGGTTATGCAGCTGTTTATGCATCCTGCCCATACTTAGACTCTCATAATCTGTACTGTGTTTTGGCATTTGTTACCGTCAGATTTAATTGTTATACGTTAGCAGCCAATGTCACCTCTGAGCAGGGCAGGTGCGGACAACTATGACGTTTCCCTGGGTAATTTTTCCGCTTGCTTGAATCTGTTCTGTGTTTACACATCACAATCCACTTCTATTATATTATCTAAAAACCACATGAGAATAAAGGCTGAGGCTTGTATTGGGGAGTTAAAGATGCGCATTCATTTCACAGTGACATGAGCTGTCAAACAGCTCAGGTTTGGTACCGGGACGGCCATCTTTCACCCCAATGAACCATTTAAGACTCATCCCTGAACAAGACCAGGCATCACATCCACTAGCTTTTCATTTGAGAACGGTCTGTGCTCTTCCCAAACCTATCAGAGTCATGGACTCCTGTAGCCATGGCGATGACACCTACTCACAAAAGGCATGACTCGCCCACATCCTATTACTGTATGTTGGCCAGTCTATCAGAGTCAAAGCCGGGCTACAAAGTCAAGGATGCTGGAGGAGTTAACTAGCTCCGCTCACTCTGCGGTCGACCCTGGCAGGAACATGCAGACCAAATATGCATGAAAGGGAGCTTTCAGACGATGGGATTGATTGCGGTCCAGGAGATGGGTCATGAGTCGATATCAAACTCACACCCCTCCGGTCGTCGGTGAGCGAGGTGGGGGGTGTAATGGAGAAGGTGATAACTCAGCATGTCTGCAGTGAAGTCATTCCTGGCTCCTTACACCCCACTACCCATCCCCTCGTGAAGTCACCACTTGGCCTTTGTCTAGCATTTATTATGAAACCAAAACTGCAGGAACCTTTGAGTTGTTTCTAATGTGCTTGGGTAGAGTACATACTCAGACTTCCTTGCTATTTAAACATTACACACTGTCCTTCTTCATGGCAACATCAGCTGGGTAACAAACATTAAACTTCTATGTGACTAGAGTATTAAAGTACTGTAAGCCTTCTGAAATTTTCCCCCAGTCAGGAGAGTCAGATGCTGGGTTAGAACTGGTCTGCTCTCATTGGGCTCACTTTCTGAAACTGTCTAAATCTACTGGATGGAGACCAGTAGACTGAGTTGGACCAAACAGTGGATCTCTCTGAACATTGAAGATCCACTGAAGCTCTTCCTGCTCAAGAAAATGAGGCTGTGAACTTCAGAAGTGTGTTTAGACCTGAACATGAGAAGCTTAATTTGCATATGGGCCCTGTAGCGAGAAGGTGCCATCAGCCTATAGGTGAGTGTGGTTTAAAAGGCTTGACAGACACTGTGAGATTTCTGTACTGCCTATTATATGCATGCCTATTAATCTACCAGCGATGTACAAGGTGAGGATCACTTGGAATCAGAGAACCTGGGGTTAAGGACCTTGCTCAAGGGCTCAATGGTGATGTGATTACTCTGAAGGGATTCAAACCTAAAATATTCTGAACACAGATCCTTATCATATTGAGCTACAATCCACCCCGCAATAAAAAGTTGATGAATGATATATAGTTTATGTTAGTAATAATACAAGTGTAGATAAAGTTGCATTTTTAGATTTCTTTGCCCATAATACAAGGAATACCACAAACTGTAGAGTGAAATTTGTGGGTTTTGTCTTTGCATAGAATGAAGCCTTTTTCTGACCCCTTTTCAGAGAAGACTGTAGCACCTAGTAGCTGTTAAAATTGAATTTCACACACTGACAGTGTGCTTCATTCACTTTTTGAACTTCAAAGATCTTCACAAGTTCAGCTGACTGGTTATTTAAGGACTGAGAAGTCAGCAGTCTGTGAGTGAACAATGAGGGAACTTAGAAAAGGTGTGTGTGTGTGTATGTGTGGGGGTGGGGTGGCGTGTGCGTGTGTGACTAGTGAGAGGATGGCCTGGTTTGTCAGTTTGGTTTTAAAACACTCTGTTTAATTAAAAAGGGAAGAAATGGTTAGTGCACACATACTTTGTGGTCTCTTAGCATTCTCTGGTGCCCCTGTTTTGGAATGTGTTCCCCACACTTCCTCTTTAAGATAATTTAGCTATCCCCAGATGTCCTGTTTAAGTTAGATTGACTATCAAACACTTCTTGTTTAAGCTATTGTATCATTGCCACACTTCCTCTTTAACCCTCTGATGCATGAATTATTTTCTGTTTGTTGTTACTCTTCTTAAGGCATGACAAAAACAAATAACTTT
>JABFEA020000041.1:145789-157807 GCA_019775915.2 Cyphomyrus plagiostoma | reverse complement strand
CAAATTTGATTGGGTTTTGCTGGCCCCCCCCCCCCCCCCCCCCCAGAGGCTAGAGGCCAGAGGCTTCACAGACAGCTTGGAAGTCAACACATGTGAAGGTGCCCTTTGTCTTTGGACTGGGAATACAGGCTCCAAAGGTTAAAACGTAGCACTCGGTTTCCAAAAAAGAAAAACCATAACAGCTAAATTAAATAAGGTTTAGATCACGGTTTACTCTGATATTGAAGCTCCTTCATGCTTTTCTTTCTGCTCCTGGAGATGAAGCGATGAAGCCCACAGTGCTTTGATAATCTTAGAACATCCGCACCCCAAGAAACCAGATCCAGTCGCCGATAACACGTTAAAGCCACTCCTAGTTATATTCTTTAGTTCAGTTCTTTTGTTCAGCAGAAAAATATCTAAGAGCCGGAGTAATACGGGGAATCAGTGATCACTAAATACATTTAGGGAGACAGGTGAATGAATTAGCATCCCAGCCTTTAAGGTCGGTGTATTCCTAAGCAGGACTCTCTGGGCCCCTGGGATTTCTCTGTTGACAAATGTGGGAATTAAATTAGGCTTCCCTGTGTGGGGTATACGGCAAGAGAGGTGTGAGCCGCCCCACATCCCAGAGGCAAAATCCACCTGGCTGGGCTCCCAGCTCTTAGAGAAACCAAGAATAAGCATCGGACCAGCTCCTCTGGGCTGTATCTCGAAGGGAATCATGACTGGCTTAGTGCGAGTGAAAATATCAGCATGTAAAGTGAAAGGTCCGTCCTTACGGGGTGTACGGGGGAATAATCATTCACCACTGATTACTTATTGCTACTGCAGGCTTCAGCTCTGTCATGTTGGGGGTATGAAGTCTACAGAGAGAAAAATTTCATTATTTATCAAGATATGTAAGCCACAGTCTTGATCGAGTACTTTTGCTGTAGCAACGGTCTGTCTGTGTGGGCAGTTTATTTTGTCTGTTACAGATTGTGTTGTAACATCACAATGCTTCTATAAATTCTGATTCATAGAGCAGCTATATTCTCCTGTTCCACTAATAAACAATGATTTGGCGGCTCACAGAAACTGGCAGCTCAAATTACCGCTAAACAACTAAATAATAAAATAACCTCTTCATTTGTCCTTTATATATGTTCTGCCCGGGATTACAAAATGCAATTTACTCAGTTTTGAAAGGCAGGACAGAAGTGCTTCTAACGAGATTGCCGAGATGTGAGGAGAAAGTCCTCCCCCCGTTTCATGTTAGTGGGGGGTTTGCTTGGTGGGGGGGAGGGGGGTTTGCAGAGACACCGCCGGAAAACCTTCGGCCTCTGGGCCTCTGATAACACGGCCGAATGAGTAGGGGCTAGAATTCAAACGATACCATCCATTATTATTTAGAGCCGAAAGCACTGTTTACTTACAGCCATGCCTTAATTTATGACTTACACTTAATTGCCTCTTAATAATGAATGAGTAGTGCATGGTGAGCTGGTTGCGGGTATCTGGGTGACCTGCACTGCCAGCAGGGACCGGCATGGTACAGCGAGACTCCGCTGCTGACTGGCGCTCCATTAAGTTTCATTACACCCCATAATCCCTTTTTGCCGTGACCGACCTCATGACAGGTTCTGGCATCGGCCGCTTGCTCCCGCAGTAATTATTCCGTCTGAACGGACGGCGGCAGATATGGGCGCCTGCGGAAATACAGGGCCTACTTATCACGAACGTGCGTTGGTGTGTCGCATATTGGCGTATAACTCGAAGAACGATGGGGAAGGAGGGGTGCCGTGGTTAGGCTTAGGGGTCGGGGGAGCCGGCCAATGGGAATGAATGGAGCCCGACAACACTGTGATTTGCGACGTCGGCATTGCTGTGCCTGGTCGTCATGATTAATGACCGGCGAGTCCTGCAGCCCCAGGCTCATGGGAGATGGACGGGATGTTGGTGTAGGTGTACGGGGTGGGGTGGGGGGCATAATGGATGTGCTGGCATTTTTCTGCGTGGGCCGTGGGCTTGGGGGTCCCCAGATTATCGCTCCTGATGTGTTTCTAACGTGAATCTGCCATGTAACTAAAACACCATCCATCTATTTGTCCATCCACCCATGCATTCATCAACCCATCCATCCCTCTGTCCATCTATCTTTCCATTTTTTCATCCATTGTCCCTATCTGTTTTCCCAGTATAGGGTCAAAGTGGGTACGAAAACTAATTACAAGCCTATCTAACTGGTCTGTTGTTCAGCAATGGGGGTTGAACCCAAACTCACATGACCAGAGGGAAGATGCAAACCCATGCACCCCCACTCTTCCTGTATGAATAGGGAATTACACCGGCAGTCATAAAAAAACATGTAACTGATTCCCTGGGTTATAAATGGCTTGACGTTCATGGCAACTATTAGTTTTCATTATCCAATAAAATCAGCAGGTTGATGTGATGCGTGTGAAAGATTGCACTGTGATTAAAAATGCATGAGTGTCTTGTGTGAGGATCCATCACGTTTTATTTACTTGTACTGGCACGGCCTGAACGCAGAGAGCAGCCCTGGACACCGCTGGGGGAGCTGCAGGTGCTTTTTAAAGCTAAACTGGGATCTTCACTGTGGTGCTGAAGCCACCACATCTTACCTCAGTTCCAAAGCTGTGATTTATATATTATCTTTCCCTCAGTGGAAATGTCAGACAGGGCGTGTTTGTCTTGTCTTTCCTGGGGGAGTTTGTGTATCGGTATGTAGGGAAATTCTCTCAACCGAATTAATTTGTCTTCTACACCCACGGAAGGGAGCAAAGCGGCGGTTTCCTCCGTCGCTTGGGTGCCGCGCACAGGGACCACGGCGTGACTCAGACAGCTGGAAAAACGACTTAACAAGCTCAGATACCCAGACTTAAAATGACGCTACTTTATTGTTTGTCATGTTTACTGCGCTATGATCACCCCCAGTTCTCACCTTTACCTCGCAAAGTGGAAAACCCCACTTCACTGTGGACAGGTGGGATTCTCATGCATACAAATCAACTTATGCTCATCATCTCATATGCTCATGCTTATTTGTAAAACTAACAAGAACAAAGCAAACATGCTTCCTTTGCCGTTTCCACAAGTACATCGGAATGCTTTTCTTCGCTGACCCCATCTTGCTCTCCATAGATTAGGGGTCACAGCGCAGAGTCATGCTAACATGCGCCCCCACTGGAGCTGGGGGTTAAGGGCCTTGCTCAAGGGCCTGCAGTCACATGACTGTTCTGCCAAGGCCAGGGCTGGAACTAGCAATATTTTGATCACAGGTGCAGAGACCTAGCAGAGACCTAGCCTGCTGAGTCACTCACCACCCCTGGAAGCAACAACTAAGACTCAGAAAAGTTCATTGAAACAAATACTAAATATTTTGTGCTTGTGGGAAGAACAACTTAAAAGCCCTGATCTGACCCCCGAAAGTCTGAAGCCGAAATGGCTCCCAGAAAGGTCCGCTGATCTGTCATTTTGAGGACGCACACGTTTCTGAGTGCTTGTCGAGACATCCAGTTATGCTGTGAATGTAAACTTCACTGTTCGACACCAATGAGAACATCTGCCGCTGCTCCTTTAGGGGAACACCGGGATATGGCATGCTGAGGCTAACAGGGCAGCTGGCTGTACAGGAACGGGGCTCCAAGCTGGCGTCTCCTGGGAATCCAGCGGACAGAGAGATGGAGGGGAGGGGCAGCGGTGACGTGGCAGGCCGACCTCGGCCTGCTCTCTCACAGACACTGACAGTAGAGGTTATTGTCTCCGCTGTTCAGCACCGCCATCCATCCATCCTCAGGCTGGTGGAAATGCTAACAGCATTAGCATTATCACTGCATCAGGCAGCAGTCAGTAGGAGATCGGTACAAAACTGCAGCCCTTATACACAAGGAAGCCTATTCAGGCCGGATGGGTTAGCATATCCTGCGATATAAAGTTTCATAAGACAGAATATAACTTCTCTACGATCCTGACCGGCATATATGGTCCGAAGATGGATGTATGGATGGAATCTGACTTAAAGAGTACTTTAAGCTGCTGCCGTCAGCACATGAAAGTGGCTCCTGTGGCTTGGAGAGACGTGCCGGGCTGCAGGTACCGACTGCAGACGCCGGAGCGATGGAGGAAGGGGACTATGTGTGCGGTTTGCCAGTCTCCCTCCCAGGGGGCCCCACGTCCTTGACCCGGAGGCTTAAATCGCAGCACTGATAAATAAGACAGAGAGGGAGTCTTTTCATTTACGATCGGCTGATGAATTATGCATGAGTGAGTGACAGGCGACGCTCTGGCATGGCGAGCCCAGCTTCCTGCGTTTGGTGCTTCACTCCTGCCCCAGATTTCGGCGTGGGTGGAGTTTATGTGTGGTGTGTGTTTCCACTGAAACTAAAATAAGTATATCTGAACTTAAGCAAAAAAAAATCCCCTAATATGTCGAAATTATGGAAAAGCTATTGTTAGTCCCCGCTAACGCCCACCTTCTGGGCCGAGCTCAGCATCCCAGCGGGCTGGACGGCGCTCTGGGCAGCGCTGATTGCTCGCTGGGCCTCGAGAGCTGCCAGTCTGGGATCAGGGACCCTCCGGATTCTGAGCTGCGTTTCCCACACGACTCGCACCAGTCCTCAGGTGGACAGTCTTGTGCCCGGATGGCGGGACCTGCTCTTCTAAGCAAGCATGAAAACACAACATGTGGGATATAAGTGGCTTGTGTCGCTACAACCTGTGTACCTGTAAAGTGTCAAGTTCCATTTGTCACATGCACAAACATACACTGTGCTTTTGTATAGTGAAATGCTTTTTCCACCGGCTTCCGGAATTATGCTGAAGGAAGAATGCAATATGAAGGAAAATATTATAAAAAAATTAAATAAAAAAAAAAATTGGAATTTAAAAAAAAAATTAAATTAATAAGACGTATGTGTGATATATATCTAGTGGTGTATAACAGAATCTGCTGTATGTCCCTGAAATCAGATCAGTGTCCAAATTTAAATGAGCTCTTTGATACAGACCTGAACTACAAGAGTGAGTAAGATAAACACCTACATAGTTCATGTCCGGTAAATCGGAGATACAAATGAACTTGTCAGACGAGGGGGCTGGATTTTAATAAAGGAGACAGCCATAACATATTTTTATTTCACTTTGTGGACTCATTAATAATGGAAACTATTTTCGTTTTTGTTTTTAGTGCTGTAGAGGTGATGATGTGGGTGTCTTTTGATTGGCAGGATTCCATGGGCAACTCCAGCCCCCTGTGCACTGTGTGTTATTTAAATCCGCTAGATGTCAGGTCCCAGCGACTCAGGAACTTGAAAATCACTCTTCTCCGTGAGCCTGTTAACCCCCCCCACCCTCGCACCACGCCCATCCTGGGCCCCCTCCTTATCCTGAATCCATTATGTCACCCACCTGTCTGCTAATCAATTATTAGTGATGTTAAGGTTTATAGTGCTCCCTGTGGACAGCTGTGGAAGTTCTTCTCAGAGCCAGTGTCAGTGTATACCATCTGTTGGCCATAAACAGTCACAATACCAAATATTAAATGCATGCATTCCTAATTTAGGAGATGCTGAAGCAGCATGTTCTGCTGAACAGCTACTAGCTACCATCTTCTGGCTATACTGGCTATATTTATTTCGATTTAGGAACATCAGATCATCTGCAGGAGGCCCCAAAGTCACTTTTTGAGTGGGGGCCCAGAAACAACAAACCAGCCCCTGCTCTAAGCACTGACCCTCCTCTGTGCTGGTGTCCTATAACACCATCTGGATCTCTGTGCACCTCCCTATCCGCTATCAGCAGGCTGTAATTAATCAAGGTTGTGTCACTGCTTCCATGGCAAAGAGCTTTTCTCCCTTAATGTAATCTTATCGCTGATTAATAGCTATCATTTGAGCCCGACATTTTGGGAGTTTAGAGTGGCCCTTCTGTCTGATTAATATCCCTCTCTGGCTCCATTTGTTTGACTGGGAACAGTGAGGCATGCTGGGAACAGTGAGGGATGCTGGGAACAGTGAGGCATGCTGGGAATAAAATTGCTCTTCTGTTTTGTTCAGGTCCTAATAAAAAGATTATTATCTTAAAGGTTATTGTGCTATTTTAAAAACTTATAACAGAAATAGGATACAAAGCAGCATTGATTAACCTCTGACAGGTATCTTAAATTTCGGTGGCTGAAAGAATTCCCTGGGATTCTGTGGCCCCCTTTTCATAGAGGGTTGAGGTGGCAGTTTGGGGGAGTTCATCGCTGGTCTGTACATGATGGTTTGACTAACAAGAGTCTGGATTGTAATCTACAGTCCCAGAGCTTATAGAGGATTAATTCCGGCTTCCCCAGGTTTGAGTATGGGAGATTCCTTGGAGATGAGATCGCAGTTGCTAACAGAACTGCTCAGGAAAGCGGCTCATTGCGGTCCTGTCAGTACTTGAGACCTGATGGGTCTTGATGTAGAGTGAGATGAGGTCTACCGCAGTGATGATCTCCTTGCGCCTCTGACACCATAAATGGCCATATTTTGATATTTCAAGAGCACTGTAATGGGAGAAGAACCGAATCCCGGCAGTAACGGGATCTGGTGGCCACGTGGAAGACGATGGATGATCTGTGACCGTCGAAGCATTGAAGGCCTGGATGTCAGCGTGGAGTCTCATTGCAAGGTTTGACAGGCATGCTAACAGACGCCCGTCCACCCGGAGGGTCCTACTGGCATGCTCACAGAAGTCTGTCTACCCGGAGTGTCCTATGGGCATGCTGACAGATGCCCGTCCACCCGGAGGGTCCCTATGGGCATGCTGACAGATGCCCGCCCACCAACAGGCATGAGGGTACCACAGCTCGTGCCCCCAATAAGTTTCCCGTTCCCTCTTACAGAGATCTGCCTTATCCTACACACAGCCATGTGGGGGAGCATGTTTAGACAGCTTGGGGTCAAAGGGCAGAGTCCGGCAACATCCTGAGGGGCAGTTTGGTCTAATGTCCTTCTCAAGGGTCCAGTGGTAATATGTTTACTCTGCTAGCGACAGGATTTGAACCTGCAACCCCCTAACCTGCTGCAATATACCAAGTTCCTCCGGCACAGTAGGAGAGAGTGGCATCAATTTCTCAATGTCCCCGTGAGCCGAGGGGGCCTTTCTTTGATCTGCAGTGTTTGAACTTGTGTCGCATTACATGCGATTATCTCACTCGCCTGCCATTAGTGGATCATCATTTTCCCCTGTGATACAAGAGGAATCCTGAAAACCTCTCTGCATGGTTAAGAATATGGTTTGGTTTAAACAATTTTTTTTGGGTCCTACTTAAAAATACACTTGTGTCTCCTTAGTAAGCAGCATGTTTATTAAATAGTCAGTGTGGCAGCTGGGGGTGGCATGGCGGTGTAGTTGCTTACAATGTTGCCTCACACCTCTGGGACCAGGGTTTGAGTCTGTGCTGTGCATGTCTCATTGTGGAGTTTCCTCTGGTTGCTCCTCACAGTCCAAAAACATGCCGAAGTGATTTGGAGCTACCAAATTGCCTATAGGTTTGAGTGAAAGGTGTTTGAATGTGTTCTTTGATGGGTTGGCACCCCATCCTATGTTATTTATTGCCTTGTGCTCATAGCTTCTGGGATAGGCTCCAGACCCTGAATAGGACAAGGGGTTACATAAAATGGGTGTATAGATGGATGTAGTCACTGTTAGTGGCCAGTAGGGGTCCCCATGCAAATGGTGTGGTTTGAGTGGTTATAACACACTCCCCAACCCCTTTGAGAAATATAATCAAACAAGGTACTGGGTTCAGCTGATAGGTGTCACGCTAGTGCAGAGCTGCACCCTCATGCACACCTTTGCCATGAGCTTCTGGGTTGGTGTGGTTCATTCTCCTAATGCTTCACAGACAGTCTGAAAGACACACTGGCTCAGCACAGAGGAGATGATCGAATAGTGATGCAATCTGCTTGATAAAGTGAGTAGGATGCTGTGCAAACTGATTCTCTGGGACAGGACATTTACTTTGCGATAGAGTATCGCCAGAGTCATATGCTAAACAGAAGCCAGTTATTTTATCTAGAGACAGAATAAATCTGGAACAATCCGTCTCAGTTAGGGTCTGTAGCCGGCTAATGTTTCCGTGTAGCTGCTGCCTGGACACGTTCATCACCTCAACCTATTGTGTCTGCGATGTATGATTTTTTGCCTGTTCTTCTCCTGTGTGAATTTTACAGAAATCCCGACATCATACCTTCCCATTGCCTCTACAACTCGAAAAGACTGTGGTGACCAGAAGGGCACATTAGAAGCTGAACATTATTCAAATACGCCTTGCTGACGACTTAATCTCGTCACGACAAGCGGTAAATATTTACAGGGAGCGGCGGCAAACAGAGCAGCCCAACTGGCTTTTTCCCTGGTTTGGATTCCACTGGCTGGAAAATAAGCAAGCAACATTTTAGAGACGAGCAAATTTTATTATGCACTTATTTCCGTATTCAGTGCTCAGGGTTGTAGCTGGTGTGTTAAGTTTTTATGTATATTTGGTCCTACCCATAGAAAGGTTTATTTGTATTTTTACATTTTAGAATAATTATAAAAACATATATGGAGTTAACGCTTTGACCATTTGTTGGGGTGTCAGCTCTGTGGGTTGGGACTCAGAAGGTTTTTGGCTCCAATCCCATGGTTGGCAGAGTGATCCCACCATTGAGTCCTTGAGCAAGGCCCTTGTCATTGTCAGCATGATCTTGTCATTTGGTTGGGAATAATTTTCTTTGAGCAATTAAAGTACATCTTTACCTTAAAACATGAGAATTGTAGCCATCAAGTAACTGAAGTTAAATGCTTATTTCAAATGAACGCAAAGAGACTTGGAAAAGTTGATCTGAGACTAGCCAATGCTGTTGGTGATGTTGGTGTTGTTCATACCAAAAACACGAGCTATGAGGCATTCTGTCTGATGTGTTTTGGGAGTGTATGACTCAGTTGCTTACAGCTCTGTACCTGTGATCAGAAGGTTGTTGGTTCAAATCCCAGGGTGGGTGGAGTGATTTCGCCATAAACGATCACCGTGTATGTGACTGAAACATCAAGGTGGTGTCAGACAGGATCCCAACTCGACCGTGCTTGGGACCTTTTATCAGTCACTGCTCCTGCTCCTAATGGTGAAATAATCGCCAGGATTTAACATACTGCTTTTCCACGTCGCAAGCTCTGAGCCCCAATTAAAATCCATTAATGGGATAGAGTGCACTCATCTGGGAGAGGAAGAGTCAGATTGACTCCCAACCGCCGAAAGTTCAATCATCTTCATAAATGAATAAGGCCTTTAACATTTCAATAACACGGCCCCTTTGTGTTGTTTGCACAGTCATGTAGAAAATAAGTTTTTAATGTGCTTTCTCTCTCTCTTTTCTCTCTCTCCCTATCTCTTCTGCTCTCTTTTTCTCACACTCTCTCTCCCTCTTTTCCTCTCTCCCTTGTGCTGCCTTTCCGGTATGTCTGACCACTGAGAGTTCATTACCGGCTTTGTGGTTTTCGTCTCTCTTTCCCTCTCCCTTTCTTCTGCTCCCCCCCCCCCCCCCTGTCTCTCTTCCTCTTTCCCTTGCACTCCATTTCCGGTATGTCTGATCACTGAAAGTTCATTTCCGGCCTTGTGGTCTCTCTACTTTAATGCTTCGTTCCTTAACATGCCTGACGCACTGAATCACTGAGGTTTGCCCCAGATTCACAAGACCCAACATGTTCTCTGCCAGAAAAAGCTTTTGTGGGCTTAAGCACGGTCTCTCCAATATGGCTTCCACAACAGACATACAGGCTTGATATACACTTTGAAGTATGGACCTGATGAGGGTTGGACTGGCACACTCGCCACTGAAAAAACAAAAAGACGCGAGCTAAATGTAACAGAGAGAGGGCAGCAGTGGACTCGTATTTGGATCTTGTGGTGCATCCATTAGAGACCATAGCAGAGGTGACAGGTGTGGGAGACAGCCAATGGGGTCGCTGGGCACAGGTTTGCACAATCTGAGTCAATGCTGAGTCAATAAAACCAATTACATTTATAATCATTGCTAAACGATTCTCCTTATGAACTTTCCTAAAAGCAGCTGTATTCCCATCGGCTGATCACATTTTAAATGATGACTTAATGACCTAATTAGGTCAATGTTACACTCAATAGAATGATCAATGAAATGGAGTCGTTATGTAGGTTCATGAAAGTGGACATTGAAACGGCCGCCTGGCAGTAAGACACATTACCATGGAAATAAAATGTTCAAGACTATCATAGTACGATGGAACTGAGTGATGCTACAGCCTCACACCTACCTGGCTGTAGGTTTGATTCCCACTATGATTTAGAGGGTTCAGGGCCAGCCAGCACCACTGGGCCAGTTGGGGTTAAAGACCTTTGCGAGAAAGGCACCGATCCTGTAATGCCGCACATCCTATTTGTCAGGATTTACAAAGAGGGATATGGGCTTGGAGATGGTGCTGGCTGGGGGTGCGTGAGACTTATTGTACACATTCATGGAGAAGGAAAATCAATAGCATGACAGCCTGTCATTTGAGGTTTGTGCACACAGAATACTGGTGCAAATTAGTCTGGCTGACCTTGGCATTTAATTCAATTGTAATGTAATCTCTGGGCACAGCTTGCGGGCCACAGCAGCACCTGACAGTCATTTCCAAGCAATTTTCGGCTGTGATTATCGGGGGACGTGCCCGCGTCTGACTGCCTCTCTGCCCCCTGGCAGTGACGGCGCCTTCCCTCGGGGCCCGACCGCATGTGTTGGGTCCTGCCCGAACTGGCATTTTTTGGCTGTGACCCCATGACCTTCTCCACTTTGTCCTGACTGCGTAGCTGGTGAGAAACATGGCTGGTTTCTTCCCGTTACTCTTGGCCTCCTTTAACAAGTTAAATTACCAGTGAAATTAGCGCAAAACGGCTGAGAGAGAATCTGATGAAACAGAAATGAGGAAAAATGTCTCGTGAATTTGATGCGTTAAGTGCAAATCGGCTTCTTGTTCTTTGTTCCCTTGTTCTGTCTGCATGGATATCATGCTCTTCTTCAGCTGTTTACACCTCTGCAGCAGAGACAGAAAATCATCAGACAGAGAGGACGGGAAACAGGAAGTGGAGCCAGCGACCGTAATAGATGCATTCACCAGTAGGGGGCGTCCCTCGTCTCCACCTCAGTTACTGTTTCAATCATCACAGTGCAGTCAGGGTTTTCAAAGGCAGAAAATCTGTTTGTTGCTGGCAGCCCATTAGGGAGCGATCACCTAGTGACTAATGCCCCGAGAGGATTGCGGTGTCCCTCCCTAAATGAAACAGCCGGGCTCCGAGCCTGCAGCCAAACACAGGAGAGGCTCACTCACCCCGTTTGCAAGAGCGATGCTGTTTACTAATGTATATCTGTCATTTTCATTAACACTTTTTATTTATCTAGAGATGTGTTTATCCAAAGCGAGATACAATTTAGAAAACAGAGTCAACCAGTCCCTGCAGAAATGGAGGGTTGAGGGCCTTGCTTACATCACATAAATCCTAAAACCCTAGGATTTGAACTGTTGACCTTCTGATCACACATACAGTGTCTTAACCTGCTTTAGTACATCACATTGGGTGAAATATCTGCAAAATAAATGAAATGTAAGTGTCCTGATGCAAACATGTGGGAGGAGTTTCCTCAAAAGAGACTGCAAAAGATCCTGTGGTCCATAGCTGGAAAATAGGAACCCTGGCAGACCTTTCTCAGCCCTGCAGATCCTTTGTGAAGAGCATCCTGATCCTGTAACCATCTCACCCACCGTGTGGCTCAGGCTTGTGAGGTGGCCAACTTCCTCTCCTCTCTCTACCTGGAGGGTTTTGATAAACAGCAGCCAGCGGAATACAGAGGACACCTTTGCCCTGGTCTGGCCTGCCTCTGATTTCCTCTGAATTGCTCCAGATCAACTTCACAGTGCTGAGTGGGGGGGGGGCCCCCCCCGGCGCGCGCCCCCCCCGGCGGGGGGGGGGGAGAGAGAAGGGCGAGGTGCGCGGGGGGTGTGGGGAGG
>JABFEA020000041.1:133200-145779 GCA_019775915.2 Cyphomyrus plagiostoma | reverse complement strand
TTGCCCTGTATTGGCCCGCCACGTTTTTCCTATTTATTTATACATATCAACTTCAAATTGCTGAATGCCCCCCCCCCCCCCCCAGTTCCTCCTCCCACCTAGGTGACAGTTTATATACTGAAGCACCTTCTCACCTCTCTTTATTATGGATAATTGAGCTCGTAAAGATCCGTAAAGAAGCACATAAATATTCATCTCGTGGGCTACACAGCTCATTCTCTGGGCTCAGTGTCTGGAGGCCATGTCTTTGAGGGGAGTGACAGAGGTGATCTGAGTAAAGGTCACGTTTAAACACTTACTGGCCCTTTCTGGTTATAAATGCATTCAATGTAAATCTGAGTGCATTCGTGGAAAAACAACATTCTGTGCAAACACAACACTGACTAAAATCTTTGTAATATAATCCCAATTTTAATCATTATAAATGCCTGAATCTATGTAAATATAAAGCTAATAAAAATGCACATACATTATAAATCTGAGTTTAATTATCAAAACCTGCATCTTAACCCTTTTCTTTTATTTTTAACAGCAGTGTTCAGTTTCAGTACATCCTGTCGGTTATTTTTTCCTGTTTGAGTTGTGTCTTGATAAGTGTTTGTCACATTTGCTTGTCAGCTGTACTGTGTGAAACACGAAAGTAATGGCAAACATAAACGTGATCAACATGAAACAGGTAATGGGTGTTTATTTGGGCGATGCCTCCAAATATTTGACTGGTACTGTATATAACTAAAACTTCAGTCATTCATATTTAACAACAAATTCCCGCTTCGCTCACCTCATTTGTGCCAGACATTCAGTGTTTGAGGCAAGTGTTTAAAAAGATAGGAGAAGAAGGTGACAGAATGTCAGAAAATGAGTGTGGCCCCACCATCGAGTGTCTTAGTGCTCTTGTGCATTCTGGGAAAGCATGACAATTCTGCCATTTTTAATGTAGCCTGACTCTTCATCATGTACATCATTGTACTGCTTCTTCTTTCCACACCCAGCTTCCATCTCCCCTGGTGGGCAGACAAATATGGACATAAATATACTGCATTGATTTATAATAGCACATGATTTATAATATCATAGTGAGTGAAAAATAAATGGAAAATGGAGTCATTTAAGGTCACAGGGTCAGTTCTGATCATTTTTCACTGCTCCAGTTGAGTCTTACTAGTGATTTCCAGTTAATAATGTACCCCATTAAAGTCTACCTGCGGTGGCATTTCTCCCGGAAGCCACAAACACACTCTTTCTCGAGGCTTCACTGGCACCACAGTTCCAGCCGCTCTGCTGGTACCGCAGCATCCCTCTCTAATGGACACGTCCTCCGCTTGGCCGCTCCGTTCCTTTGTGGGCCCATCTACAGTTTGCTCTACCTTCACCCAAGCAAAGTAAACAATAACAGTAGATGTTTGGGTGGGTGCCTTGAGATCACAGGCTTGGGGACCGTTTCAGGGCAGGTTCCTGTCAGCAGTGTCCTCGCTCTGGCCGAAGGGGATCACACTGAGGTTGTGCTATTTATAGGTCTTCCAGAACACCCGCCAAACCATCTGGGGAGTTCATTATTTCAGTCAGCATGGGAAGCACATACACATCGGCAAATCTCAAAGGCAATTCATTGTTATTCATTTTTTCACTTCCGAACCATGTAATGCTGTTTAGGAGTTACTCCTTCAAAGCTGAACTGAGAATTAATTTGCTAAAATACATTTTTCGGAGTATTACTCCCTGCGATCCTAGGTCTGGCAGTGATTAATGAGGGATCCTGTTTCTTCACATCTGCGTCACGTTCCCAGCATCTCCTTACTGCTGACATTCCCTGTTGCACCATCAGAAACTTTCTTTACTGATAAAATACATCCGAGGCCCCTGTGGAAGTTGAACATATCCCAGCTCCAAATGGCTGCTTAGAGGAGCACGGAAAACAAACCAACGTGCCTTCAGTTTTCTTCTCTTCTCTTTTGATTGATCAAAGAAAGAGTCTATTCCTATTCCGAGAATAGCGACTCTGTTCATGTGATTTACACCACTAGGTATTTCATTATCTCTCGATTAACCAGGAAGTCACATTTCATTGGTTAGCCTGCGACCAGGAAGTCATATTTCATTGGTTAGCCTATGACCTGGAATAATTTGATACACCCCAGCTAAGTGCCCCCCAACACCAACCGATCACTTGATTAGCGCATGTTTCTGTATCCCATGATTGTTATTTCTTTTTTATTTTATATCAATCACCTAGTTGTCCTTCAGTTGTCAAAAGTATCCTGCCTCCATGTACTCCTGCCTTCATCAGGGGATAGTTGTTCTAGCACCTGCCCCTAGGTGGCTATCACCACCTGCCCTGAGTCATGCTATTCTTACAACACAATAAAAAAAACACTTCTGTACCACCACTAAAATTATACTCAGTGTTTGAAGTGGGGAAAAACAGGTACCAGTACTCCCCTTATCATTCAGTACCAGGTGCAGTTACTCCCATTATTACTCAGTACCAAGTGCCGGTACTGCCCTTTTCATTCAATATCAGTACTCCCATTATTATTAGATACCAGGTACCGTTACTCCCCTTGTGATTTAGTACTTAGTGCTGGTACTCCCCTTGTTATTCAGTTCCAAGTGCCGGTACTCCCCTTGTTACTCTGTACCAGGTGAAGTTAACTGGTACTCCCCATGTCATTCAGAACCAGATGTGGGCACGCCACTTATTATTCAATACCAACAGATATTGAGTGGTGCCAGTATTGAAAAGGTACTGAACAGAAAAACAATGTGCTGGTACTGTGTACTGAGTACTGGCCCACTTCAAGAACTGATTATTTTTCCAGCATAAATTGGAGCTAAGTTGAAACTAAAGGATTAAATGGTATAAATGGAATAAGTATCAAAAAATAAATAGAACCTAGTAGATAAGTGAAATAAGAACTGCTACCTAAAATACTAAATTCTTTATACTTCCCTATACTTTTCTAAAACTGCTAAAACTACTGAAACGTATATGTACTTGCTCCATTCATTCAAGGGACAGAACAAACTGAAACGTTTCCTCTCGCACCCCTCCAGAAAGTGGGGCGTGTGCCATAACAAAGCACTCGCAGCCTGATTGGCTGCCTCGCCGCCCTCCTCACCACCCTGATGTCGGCGTGTTTTCGCCGTCTGCTTGCCTCACGGTTTATCACCCTGCTCCTCTGAATCTGAGTCGGGACCCTGTCGTGTGCTGAATCCTTGCGAGGAGGTGAATCCGCGTGGTGTGATCCTCTCCTTTAACTGCCCATCTCTCATTGCCTTCATTTTATGACCCCCTTATTCTTGCATCCCATTTGTGCTGAGCGATGATGTTGTTTCCCATCCGGCTGTGGGGAGCGTGTTGATTCAGGGTGATACAGGTGCACTGGTGTCTCCCATCCTCTCCTGTTTCGGATCCTCATTCTGTAAATGTAGCTAATTTTTGATTGAGGTCTTTGGTTTTAATATGCACACATCAGTCTTTGTTGAACATGCCGGTCTACAGTGTTTAAATGGCCCAGTAGTGAAATCACTATGCAAATTAGGGTTTTTGTGGGGTGATGTGTGGCTCCGTGGTTAGAATGGTGTGTTTGTCCTCAGATGGATGTTGGTTCAAATCCTAGGGTTAGCATTGTGATTTAACTGCGGGACCCTAATCCCCAGCAGTTACTGTCTGTATGTTCTTACTCAATTACATGTTGCTTTGGATAAAAGATGCAGTACCTTAACCTACTGAGTCACTATAAAAACAGGAATGACACCCTTGTCTGACAATATTTGTGTCTTTATAGAAGGAACAATGCGTCTGTCTGGTAAGTATCTTTGAAGGGAATGTTCCAGTGGTTGCCCCAAAAGGCCATTTGAAAGTGAATATTTATATCAATAAATAATAGGAAAGTTCTTAAGAATGATGGAAGGTTATGGCAGCCTGTCTGCCAAGCCACTGACAGCGTCTTAGCCTCTATATTTCATTCATAATCTCTGTTCCAAGTGACGTATCTCCCTGCAGAATTCCTCAGATCCTCAGCATCCTTCACATCATCAAAGATTCACGCTTCCTGTAAGCTGGTGAGTACCAAACCGTGGCGGAGATATGCAGGCCGCAATCGCACGGGAGGCTCAAAGTCTTGTAGTCTTGATGTCGTAGAGTTGGGAACGAGTGGGACATTTTTAAAGAGCTGTCCTGTATTGTGACCCCTCTATGGCCTTTTGGCCAGCCGACCCTGCAGCCAGAGTCACCACCCTTGATGCAGGAGTATCTGTGCTCTAGGCTGCTGTTTCAGCTTCCTGGCAGGAGTGTTGTATTGGTGCCAGAGAAGGGATTAGGAGCCAGTCACAGGGTTGGGAAGAGATTCTGCTTGGGTTTCCCTAGCAATGAGAAAAGTGCACATAGCCTGAATCCAACATCCTATCCAGGGCGTCCTCTGCTTTGAGCCTTGTGCTGGATAAGCGAGCAGGACGGACAATGAACCGATAGATGGTGCATTTGAGTGAATCACGGCGATTTCTTATGGTTTAAATTTGTGGTTGTATCAGAGGGACGGCCCTGTGTGTCTCCAGGTACATCTTTCAGTGCGACAGAAATAGCCCCTTCTGCTCCAACCCACCTGCAAGTTTTCATGGATGATCCATCTGAGGAGCTCCAGAATAACCTTCTCCTGTCTCCTTCGCTTTTCTTAAACCTTCGCCTTAAAATTGTCATTTTCTATGCTATTCACACGTATTCATGATTAAAATTTTATCTGCTCAAGACATTCTATGCATCTGCCTTTTCTGAATACTTTCCTCATGTTTTCCACAAAGTTTGCACGTTTCTCGCACCGATAAAGGATTTTGGCACGACTTCTGGCACGCAGGAACCAACTCAGACTCAGACTCAGACTCAGAAACGCCTCACCGTTGATCTTTGCAAAAAGCTGAGTGAAGGACGTGAAAATTCCCCGCAAACCCTGACCCTGATTAACGAGCCTATTCACACAGGTGTTCCTGCACTTTTCCAGCACCAGGAAGGTGTCCTGCTTCACGCCGTAGCACTTCTCAAGCTGCATTCCTGTCTTGTGCACTTCCTGACGCTGATTCACGGCTCAGCTGAGCAGGACAAATAATTTCTCTGCAATTGGTCTTTTGACAGAGAGAATAAGGAAGGGGTGTCGCGTGCTGTTTTAAGGGGGGTGGGGGGTGTCATTTGGATTCGTGTGGCTGCTGTCAGGTCTTTGCTTTTGCTTCTGTCAGGAGGCTGCGAGCTAATGGCTTCCAGGAGTGAGATAACTGGCTCTCTTGCATGGCTCCTCGTATCTCCGTGTACCTGCAGCACTAACTGCAAGCGGGTTTGCTTGTTAGGGGGTGTTTGAAGCAGTTGCACCCCCTGCCTCCTAAGCTTCTTGTCGCACTCTCTCTTTTCCTCCGTCTGCTTGCCTACACATATGCTGTCGCACTTATATAAGAGTTTACTTTAATTGTCTTTGGAGGTCATTTACAGCGGCCATTTTGCACTCAAACAAACATTCCTGGGAAACTCCAGATGAAACACCGCTGTGCTCAGCTGCCGATGTGTCATTCTGGACATCTTGGTCTTGCTTCCTAATTTCTTTGCCCTCCCAGGCTCTTGTCCTCCAAAATCCTGACCTGAAAATGACCTCACACATTGTTGCGTCCTCCAAAGAAAGCTGTCTCCAAATCTGCGCCCTGAGCCTGGTTCATCGTGCTAGCTTTGCTCCTCAGTAGAGATCATCACATTGCATAGATGGATGATACTCCCGTTGGTTAATCCAGGACCCCAGAACTGTCCATCATCTCATTGCTCACCAATCGAGTCATCGTTCGTCTTCAGTCCATCTGCCTTTACACCCTGCTGGCCTAGCACCAGCCAGCAAGAGCACATGGTCTGGTGATGTTGCACAAGGGGGAGCCAGCAGGAAGATGCAGCCCAGGTGTGGCTCGTGATAGACATCCATCAGCACCTTCATCCAGTGTTTGCTCCAAACGCCTTATTATAGGCGCCAACATGATGCCCAGCTCTCCAGTAGGTGCTGCTTAATAATGTGCCACCGTGTCCACATCTCTGCAGGACACTGACACAGTGTGATTTCAAGCATATAGGTGCAGGCTACAGAACTTCACAAATGTGTGAAAACCCTGCACATGTTAGAAGTGGATTTTTGGGGTCACGCCCAGAGCTCATTTGCACTAATGAGAAATGGCAGAAATGCTGCTGGTACTCACAGGAACTACAGGATGAACAGAGGGGCCTTTGGCCTGTAGCACCTCAGTTTGCAGTTGTATTTCTGTTTAACTTGTGTTTACCGGGTGCCAGAAGGACATGCAAAGTAAAGTTTTCATTGCACAGTGTAACTGACTGTTTACCCTGCGTATGACAATACACCCTTGAGTTTGATGAAACGCTTGCAGTGAAAACAATGCAGCATATTCAGAAAATATCTCTTTCATTAAAATTTATAGGCTGTTTACATTTTTCTCTGTGTCCTCCCCTTTCAACTTAACAAACAGCCTGGGAAATAGATTCTTTGCTGTGGTAATATGTCTGATTTCACTGCTTTAGATTGAGATTAAAGGACCACCATCCTTATCTGCACGGGAACATTATCAGCTCGGCCCATCCTGGCCCACTGCTAACAACCCATGGCTAATGCTGGGTTTGTGCTTTTTTCTTTTCTGGTGAATCTCCAGCCCTGTAGTCACATCCCCAGTGGGTGTCACCTCTCCAGAGGGTACAGCATCTCCAGAGGATGTCACATCCCCAGAGGGTGTAACAGAGGGTACAGCATCTCCAGTTGATGTCACATCCCCACAGGGTGAAACATCTGCAGGGGATGTCACATCCCCAGTGGGTGTCACCTCTCCAGAGGATACAGCATCTCCAAAGGATGTCACATCCCCAGAGAGTGTAACATCCTTATAAGTTGAAACATCTTCAGGTGTCACATCCCCAAACAGTATAACATCTCTAGAGGGTTTCACATCCTCTAAGGGTATTATGTCCCAAGAGGCTATCACATCTCCAAAAGGTGTAACGTCCTTAAAGGGTGTAACACTTTCATGTCCTCTGGTGCACCATAATCACTCAAGAG
Organism: Cyphomyrus plagiostoma; assembly: GCA_019775915.2. Lineage (NCBI taxonomy): Eukaryota > Metazoa > Chordata > Actinopteri > Osteoglossiformes > Mormyridae > Cyphomyrus > Cyphomyrus plagiostoma. The sequence continues at coordinate 138,694 of JABFEA020000041.1, read as the reverse complement.
CGAGAGTGTGAACTGTGGGATTGGAGAAGCTCGTTTATTCCCCCCAGTGAGCTCCTTGAGGTGGCTGGTGACATCTATGGATCTGGGCATGTTTGTGGACAGACCTTCCGACAGCTGTGTTCTTGACCAGGTCACACATATAACTTATGCCGTTATTTCCAGTAGGGTATTCTGACTTGTATAGATGTGTCAATGTTGTTAATGAATTTCTTGGTAGACACTCTCAATCTGTATTTTCAGAAAAGGTCAGTTTTGAGAATCCATGCATATTTTTGTTTTTAGAAACTTTTATACATTTTGCCTTGAAAAAGCAGAATACAGTGATACGTTCCAGACCCATCAGCGATAGGTGAAAATCCGTGATATAGAAAGACCATATAAATAAACATTTTTTATAATTTAAGCCTTAAAATACCCCTCCCACATGCTTTAAACACATGATAACATATTAAAACAACACATATCACATATCTACATATCTCTCTCTGTATACGTAATGGAGTATATAAAAATAAAAACATATATGGCCCTTATATATTCTTTTCAGCCTTCTTGATGTATCGTACCGTCAATTCATTATGATGGCGAGCAACATCCGCATAACGCTTAACATAACGCTTTCCTTCCCGAAGCATATCCAGGAGTTTTACCTTCGCCTGAATGCCGCTGCCACTTAGACTCACTAATACCAGAAAACTTCCCTTGCAGGATGCTTGGGAGCCACCGTAGGGCTTAAAGCAAAAGGAAAACAATCGGATCACAAGCAAGGTACGCGATACGCAGAGAACTGTGACACGTCGGGGAAAAAATCTGCGATATAGCGGGTGCGTGTTAGCTGAACCGCGATATAGCGGGTGCGTGTTAGCTGAACCGCGATATAGCGGGTGCGTGTTAGCTGAACCGCGATATAGCGGGTGCGTGTTAGCTGAACCGCAATATAGCGGGTGCGTGTTAACCGAACCGCGATATCGCGGGGGATCACTGTATTGCCATATTCTATACTAGCATGTACAGTCTCTACTAGAGGTAATACTTCCTAGAAAAGGACATCGGATTTATTGGTTATCAATAACCAAGTTGAAACAGTTTGGATGTTTAGCTGGTGTTAACTCAAGCTAGTATTTCAAGCTAGTATTTCATGGTGTATTTAATGCCTGCTGCATCTGACTGCCTGTGCAGCTTGTGGCTATATGGGACACTAGTTCCATAAATAAATGCTGAGGAGCATGAATACGCCGAAATGCCTCCAAATCTGGTGGGTGGATGGCAACCCCATGGCGTCCGAGCCGCGGCCTACGGGTAGGACTCCCTCATGCCACGCTGATGGACGATGCTGTTTCTGGCTGCTGTTCCCTTTACTCGCTATGGCATTAATAACAATTAATTGTTTTTATAGAAGACGTGTTGAGGACAGATGGGGGGGGGGGGGGTTGGCCAGCAGCCCGGAGTGGCCTGTCTCTGCGAGTGCTCCCCCTGGAGGCCACTGTGTGGGGCCGCGCTTGGCCATCATTGGCGTTTTCCATTCGCGCCGCTTCTGTTCCCACAGATGTCTCCCACCGGCTTTGACGCACGGCGGCCAAGGAGGCACTTTGGGCGTGAAGAGAGGCGCTTTGAATCAGCGTGTGGACTGCAGCGCTCTTGTTCTCCTCACCCTTTGGTGCCGGTGCAGTCACTCCCGTTCCCCAGCATCACGGGTTTTGGAGCGTGTGTGGAATGACCTTCAGGCTGAAATACAAACATCTCCCAGGCTGGTCCTTCAGACTAACATCAGTCCTCCCACCCCAGAGGGCATTATGACTGACTCGTCTGGCATCGCCAAATAGAAACAGATTCATTCAAATGGAACGAGCGGTTCTGAGCGATAAATATGGAGTTCATTCACATTTTGGAATCAGCTTGTAGGCCTCCAATCTACCATGCAAACAGATGCATTGTTGTTTGAAGAATGATTCAATCATGAGTGGGGGGCCAGGCTTATGACTGCGGGACCATTTTCCAGGTCCCCACAAAGACCTGTGAATGCAATCAAAATGCAAAAACTGTGAAAAGTCTTGTATTTTGTTTGGATACTTATGGTTAAGGTTAGGGCAGGGTAGGGTTAAGGTCTTCATGTTGGGATTAGAGTTTTCCCCATACAAATGAATGGAGAGTCTCCACAAAGATATAATTACAAACCTGTGTGTGTATGTAGTGTGATATAGGCATAGGGAGCTTTTCAGTGATGAATTTACACCCCGTCCCACCCCAAAACGACTAAGCTTGGTTTTAGGTGTGTCTTTCAATATTTACAATGTTTCCACGAGAAAGCCTTTTCACACACAAATATAGCAGCCCAATATCCAGCCATCTGCCTGTGAGTCACTCTTTTAGAGAAACTCAGGATTTACCTGTTTCTTCTTCGTCTTCCTCATGAAATGTCACGCTTTCATCTGGCATCGATCCCCCTGGCTGCGGAGACGGGACGGCTGCTTCCAAGGCGTTGGAAGATCGATTTGTCAGCGATGACAAGTTAACAGGTGTGGGGGGTGTAGAGTAGACTTTGATTGCCTGATGACACATTATTTTGTATACACTGTGACACAGTGTGATGTTTGAAACCGCCATCTTGGATTTCCTCCAGTCCTTCCTGGCAGCGGGTTTGCAGCCAACAGAGATGGAGGGAAATTGCTCTGCCAGCGGTGAAAGGGGCCACCACAGGCCCCACCATGATCCACGCGTGCCGTGCCGGTCCCTGCATCAGACCTCTGCACAGCGGGCTCCTCTCTGCCACCACTATCGGAGACCCTGGCCGTCTCCCAACACAGCCGCTTGGCAGGTGCTCGGCGGTGACGCGGCCATCCTGCACAAGATGTGGTGAATTCCTGCCCTTTTTGTGCCAGGGAGTTACATAATGAACGGCGTTTCCCCAGAATGCCTGCCAGAGAGGTTTGCCGTGCAGGTGTCAGCGCTTAAACTCAAGAGTGTGATTATCAGGAAGCCAGTGTGAACGGCATGCGTAGGGGCGCCATCCTCCTGCATCGCCCACATTTGCCTGACACGCCTTTTTACCCCGGTTTCCATGGTGATCAGCCTGACACAGGAAGTGATGCCTGTGTTGTCGTGATGTTTGCTTACATGTGCCGAACCTGTGGTCCGGCTCATTAGCCATAGCTGCAGCGCCGCAGTGGGAAAAAGGATCTGCATGGATTTGATTTACATTTAGACAGCTTGGGGCGTGATCGCAAGCTGAGGTATCGAGGTTGTTATAAATTAGGTCCGTGCTGCACATATGTTTGGGACGTCATTCTGCATCCAAATGCCCCATCTGGCTGAGCTAGCTCGAGCGCAGGGGTCTCCAACTGATGAGCCACACCTGTTCTCAGGTAAATACAAAGCTTATCAAAAGCTAGGTAGAATAGAAAACCTACTGGACAGTAGCTGTCCTGGATCGGAGCTGGAGACCCCTGCTCTATCGTGTGGTCTTCCATGGAGAGGGCTGTGTGGCTTGGTAGGTTACAACCCTGTGTCTGTGAGTGGATGGTGGCTGGTTTGAATCCTTTGGTCTACAGATCAAATTTCCTGTTGGACTGCTGAGCTAAGCCCTTAAATCCCAACTGCTCCGTAGGCTGACTGACCCTGATTTCTCAAAAGTCTGTTCTGACAGAAGCATTCTAATAAACGAATGTAAGGAAATGTTTTCTGTGACTCACCCCTTGAATCATCCTGTACGGCCTCTCACATACTTTGTTTAAACGCTTCACAGTGAGCGACGTGTCTGGTCCACAGAGCGACAACTGTGGACGGAGTGCACGTCAGCATTCAGTCACCAAAGCACTTCTGAAGTTTGTGTTGGTTAAGGCGCACCTAGGAGATGAAATGGTAAAAGTCATTGGCCCCCATCTGTACCTGGCCTGCCCCCCCCCCCCCCCAATCTGCTTTCCCATAAAATGAGGTTCACTGTGACCCGTACTATAGAGGCAGAACAGCTGGTGCTCCTCAGTGCTCCTGATGTTCTCATGGTTCAATAAGAGTCACTTTTGAATCATTTTACTGCATTTCTGTCCCCTTCCTGCCGGTGACACCAAGCCTCTGAGCTATCAAAGAACAGCCGCAAGGAAACTGAGAGATAAGCCACCTGTAGGATGCGGTTCGAGCCCCCAAAGATATGCCTTAAACTTCTCATTCTCTGCGCCGTTTTTTTCCAAGGAGAAATTTGGGTAGAATTAATCAGCGTGTATGGCAAACACTTAGCATGCGATTCTGCAGTGGCAATTAAGGAAAATTAATGAATAAACAGAAAAAAACCTAATTGCTGATATGGAATAAAGTGAAAATTATTTCCTGTGTGTTTGCAGGGAGCTGATGGAGAAATACTGTTAATAAGAGGCAGTTTGGAGGATTCTTCTGTCTTATAAGAACAGAGATGCACGTGATCAGTAACGCTGCTCGGGGCTTGTGGGAAAACAGCCTTGAGTGATGGAAAAGCTTTCTTCAAAGGATGCTACAGATTGGACTGTCTGCCTGTGCAATTCAATTCATTTTTATTAAGTGCTCTTTCCAATATTGCAGCCCTGGAGTGCCCTGCGTATACATATATAAGCAGGTAGTACACTGTGCAGGTGGAGGTAACCAGAAGAGGAGAGGAGGGAAAAAAACTCCTTAGGTACAGGAAAAATGATTCAGGGGGGCTCAATGTCAACTGGCTGTCTTTTCCTACCAAGCATTCAACTGGAGGTACAGGTACCAGCAAGCATGTAGGTGATGCTCTCCTGGTCTTCATCTAAGATAAGATATGAGCTGTTGGATGCAAAGGATGCAGTGGATATTAATAGGAGTAGGCTGAGTAATGGTCTCTAGTGCAGTGTTACCCAGTGCGGTCTTCGGGGACCCGCAGACAATCTATGTTTTTTTCTTTCTGCCGGACAGTGTACATTTTTGCTCCTAGGGCTGGGAGTGAGCAATAATGTGGACCATCTGCAGGTCTCTGAGGTCCAGATTAGGAAACACTGGTCTAGAGGATGGCCGTTGATTTGGCTTCTAGAGCTTGGTATCTGCATGACCTTCACCATAGACCCCTCATGACTTTTGACCGAGTGAGGGGTGACTCTGTGACCTGTAAAATGGCTTTATCTTGTCTGCCCTCTGCTAGTTTCTGGGCTTCTGTAGCCAGTGATTCTCACCCCTTCCATACCTCCTAGAACAGAGGTGGGGAACCTGATCCATGGCGGGTTTTTGGGATGGCCTTTCAATCAGGCAATCACAGTGTGTCTTCAGGATTGGAGTTGAGAACCACTGCTTTATTATTGCCTGATTGAGAGGTCATCCCAGCCCCCCATGGAAGAGGTTCCCCACCACTGTCCTAGAGCCTCCTCTTCAGATTCTTCTACACTCACCTAAAGGATTTTTTGGAACCCCATACTAATACGGTGTTTGACTCACTTTTGCCTTCAGAACTGCCTTAATTCTACGTGGCATTGATTCAACAAGGTGCTGAAAGCATTCTTTAGAAATGTTG
>JABFEA020000041.1:78968-101960 GCA_019775915.2 Cyphomyrus plagiostoma | reverse complement strand
ACTGCACTTATACTAGGAAAAGAGAACCTCAGTGCTAAGAGAATCTGACTGTACTTACACTAGGAAAACAGAACCTCGGTGCTAAGAGAATCCGACTGCATTTACACTAGGAAAAGAGAACCTCGGTGCTAAGAGAATCCGACTGCATTTACACTAGGAAAACAGAACCTCGGTGCTAAGAGAATCCGACTGCACTTACACTAGGAAAACAGAACCTCGGTGCTAAGAGAATCCGACTGCATTTACACTAGGAAAAGAGAACCTCAGTGCTAAGAGAATCTGACTGCACTTACACTAGGAAAACAGAACCTCGGTGCTAAGAGAATCTGACTGCACTTACACTAGGAAAACAGAACCTCGGTGCTAAGAGAATCTGACTGCACTTACACTAGGCTACACAATTATGTGATATTATTGACATGGGTCTGCAGTGTGAAAATGCAATGTTCTGAAGATGAAGAGCACATTTTTGCTCCATGTGTTCTTACCACATTGTTTCATGCAGGCTGTAGAAATGTGGACAAAATGGTGAAGAATATAATTTCATTTCCAAGGCTGGAATTCAAATTTTAAAAGTAAAAGAATATTGGGTAACAGTCACAAAATTGAAATGAAGTGAAGCGTGCTCCTTCTCCAAGCGTGGTGCATCCCTCCAGGAACCTGCAAGCCTGAGTCGGAATGGGGGATGTTATGTGGCTCTGCAGGCTGCAGTACCACTGTGACCTGAAGGTCGCCTGTTCATTGTTAGGCACCTCAGCAAGATGCTTAACCTCCAATCGCTTCAGAGATGTTCCGGTCCTGCTTTCACACAAATACATGTTGCTTTGTATTTTTTTTTTATAAGGGCAGGGCGTACTCATTCTCACTGGTCCTGAATTGCCACCAGACTGTGGTTTGGACTTTAAAAACCTGTTATTTTGATGGTGTGATGACTATTATTTCTGCCCCCACAAGGGGAGATTCAATTTTATAAAAATTTGTGACTGCGACCAAAAAAACTAAAAATGCCAAAAGGCGTGTCAGTGTGTTAGTGTGTGTGTGTGTGTCTCAGAAGTTTCCGGAAGAAGCCCCTGGTATTCTATGATGCCCTTGGGGGAACACGATAACATGCTGTATCCCCCTGTTCATCATCTCCATTTCCTTCCTGCATGTCCTCCTCCACTTCCTGGTCCTCCTTGCACTCAAGTTTTTCTGCAGCCTCTGTCCTGCTCCTAGTTCCCATGGTGATACATCATGCACCGCTCCCTCCGCTTAACTAAACCAGCTGAAAGCAAAGTCCTAGATGGGGGGGGGGGGGGGGGCATGTAGCATGTTGAAAATGAATTTAAGCTGTACTTGTATGAAACCAGGAGTATGAGAAGATGTTCATTTTGGCATATCCCAACATGCTTTGCTTTTTAAGAAATACCCTTATATATGAAGGTGAGAGAATTGGAATCTAGTGATTAATTGTCATTGTTGGCACACCGCAACCAAATGTGTTCTCTGCATTTAACCCATATGTGACATAGTAGGGGGCAGCTAATTCAGCACCCGGGGAACAGTACTTTGCTCAGGGTACCTCAGCAGTTCCTTGCAGGTCAGAGATTCAAACCAGCAATCTTTCAATTACAAGCATACTTCCCTAGCCATTAAGCCATCACTGCCCACAGAATAAGCCATCTAACCAGCACTCCTATAGCATTTTTCAAGGGGTTAAGGACCTTGATCAAAGGCCCAATGGGGATGTAGCTACTTTGCTGATCGTGGGATTTGATCCAGCAACCTTCCACTGGCCTAACCCAATGAGCTACCTAATGGTCCTATTGCCTTATAGAACACACAGCGTTCTGGGATTGCCTTGTTGGGGGGGGACACAAATTGGTAAAACCTTCTAGAACACTCCAGTGATGCTTGCTTAGTGATGCATGGCCTCCCCATTACGGTAGACCCGGGGCCCGGTGCTGGTTTGGGGTTTGGGCTGCGGGGAAGTGGGGCTGTATAACCTTCCAGTGAGACCATTTGGAGGCAGAAAGCAGATCCTTAACGAGCGCATTGCACGTACCCATATACAGGGGGCAGCGTAACGGCCCAAGGCAAACCTGGACCACTGCACACTCCAGAGCAGGAACAAAGCAGACAGCCTCAGAATTTGGGTATGGCTTGGGTTCGAGCTCATGTGTGATGGGGACCATATGCCTGTCGTCCTGAATTGGAGCCAGGTGCGAGCAGGACGCCCCATCCGGCTGTGCCCGTCACACCTCCCTAAACTGCCAGCAGCTGCGATCCAGCTGCGTAGAGTGGCTGCTTAGCAAACTCTCTGGGAAAGGCATCCAGGATGCTGTTTGACTGCCTGAAGCTGCACTGTCTCACCCTGCTTTCTGTCGCCATAGTGACCATGCATCCCCGCACCATGATTCCAGATACAGGAGTGCAAGTCAGTCAGACTATGCCATGCAAATATTATTCGTCGTGTCCATATGGCCACTGGTAAAAACAAATTAAACACAAATACAGATTAAGGTGCTGAAAACAGAGTACAATTAAACCGTAAGTTAATAAGACAATAAAGCCAAGTACAATTGACAATGAATAAACACTGTAAATATTATGGGTATCCTTCTTGCGTGATAGGAACGGCATAAAGACACATTGATGCACCTAATAGACTTCCTGTTCAACATCCCGCCCAGAGCAGCAGATGCTCGCCGTCGTAACTAAAGAGGGGCAAAGCCAGCCTAGTGGTCGGGATGAAGATTCCATTATAACGACCGTGAAATTGTGCAACAGTAAAGCTTAATGGAATGGTGCCTTTCCTTTATACCTTCTAAAGTGGTTGATGTTGTTGTGTTGCAGTTGGTAGATTTCGATAACAGATGTTGGGACTTTTAGCTTTGGAGCAGACATGCAGGCAAGTCAGTCACTCCACCATAGCCACTGCAGGAGTGTGGTGTGTAAAGTGTACTGTGCATTTATGAGGTTGGAGTATTATTGCTATGCCCACTAAAGTGTACTGTGCATTTATGAGGTTGGAGTATTATTGTTATGTCCAGTAAAGTGTGCTCTGCTTTTATGTGGTTGGAGTATTATCTCTCTGTCCAGTAAAGTGTACTCTGCAATTTTGAGGTTGGAGTATTGCCTTTTTGTGGGCAGAGGTGTCTTAATGGTTAGGGAAATGCACTTGTAACTGAAAGATTGCTGGTCCAAATCTACGACCAGCAAAGTAAACTGGCTTGGCCGTGGCTGCAGAGGGAAGGCAGAGTAAGGCGTGTGCACAGGCCGCTTATGTCAGGCGGCAGGCTGGGGATAGAGGCACTTTCCAAAGTTAATAGTGAAAGTTATGCTACTAGAGGTGAGTGTGGTTTCCCAGACTCGGGCGGGGTGGTGCACTAAGCTCAAGATGCTGCACCGTGGGGTTGGAGGTCAGCCGTTGTGGCGACCCCCCCCAGATGCTACAAGAATGCAAATGGGACAGGGGCCAAGGGGCGTCCTGGCCTGACGCCCGGAGATGGATGCTGGGTGTTAGGCACAGAGAACCTCTGAGAAAAGACCATCACAACTTTTATCCGCACCTCAGCAGGCTGCAGGACTGGGTGCTGACCCGATATGGCCCTGAATTCAGTGAAAGGTTTATTCCTGAACATGCAAATACTATATTACAGACTCACATTTAAATAATGTTATTTATTTTCACTATAGACAGATACATACAATGTCCCCATGACACCATCATTAGCATAATGCTAATAGCAGGAATGTTAGTCATTTCTCAAATTCAGTGAGAGATTTATTTCTAAACATGCTGTACATGAACACATTAGTATTACATTTTAAATAGACATTTCGTAATATTAGTATTGACAGATACATACAATATTCCCATGAGGCCATCATTAGCATAATGCTATTAACGTATAGCACCACAACATTGTTAGCTATTTTATTAGCTGTGTCCTCCTGGTGGACATACCTGTATGTTATTAATGTTATATAATTAGCAGTTTGCTGGCAGTGAGGGCTGCAATGTGATTTAGCATCTGGCACCTTTTAATTTGGTTCCATACTCCATCCGACCAACAGATTGTAGATTTACTTTTCTTTCAGAATGAATGGGTTTACAATAATAATAAATATAAACCTTATGGAAATGGAAGAAATACATTTATGGTACACAGTATCCATATTTTATATTACTTGCTTGTCAGTCTGGAAACACAAGATGAACGACTGTGAAGATGAACGCTTTGCACGTACGTATTCATCACCATGCATCTACTGCCTTTAATGTTTCGTTTATGAAAATGAATATTCAGACGTGACCCCGGCGATTCAGTGCCAACGACTGAATTGAGCCAAAAACGTACCAAAATACCAGCCTGGCCCCGTAATACAAACCCAGCTGCTCCCAGCCTCGCCGGGTCTACCCTACACGCCGCCCATCGCTCCGGTGCCAGCCGCTCTCAACACAGAGGTCAGCGTGTGCCAGGCTGACCTCCGTTGATGAGGATCCCATCCGTTGAGGGAGGTCCTTCACCGCAGTCACTGTCCGGTGGCTTGTGGTCACACATTTGGAGGGGCTCCCAAGCTTTGACATCTCCCCATCTCCTCAGCCAGGAGGAGGATGCCTGGCAGTGCTGTTCCTCGCTGTGTGTGACCATGGATTCTCAGCCTAATGCCCACTCGATTGGAGCAGTGCTGTGGCCCAGATCACTGGGAATGCCGATCAGCGGACTCTCGGCGCATATATATCTGCACGGACTGCATTACCCGCACTTTGGACCAAATTTGGAAAATTTGGACCAAACTTGCAAACGATAGCAGTGGGCACAGTTTCAGCAGAGGCCAGAAACAATGATGGCTCAAGAGTGGCACAATAAGCAAAGGGCCAGTCCACAAATGCACATGTCAAGAGGAACGAAGACCCAGGAAAGAAGATATCCCCCCTCCATGTACACTCTCCATTCATTTCTATGGGAAAAACTCTAATCCCAACATGTCAACCTTAACCTCTACGCAGCCCTAACCTTAATAATATAAATATAATCTCCCCCCCCCCACCCCAGACACACATGTGCTGCAATGTTCTCTCAGCTCAGCATTTTAGTATAAATTTGATTGAAATACGTGCTAGCGAGGTTTTCGTTTTTAGAAACCTGTTTCCACCATGACTTGTAATGAATTCCTCGTTCTTCCCAATACAAGCCAGTGACCAGGATTAGAGATAAGAGCCATGGCCACCAGCCAGCATGACAAAGGCCTTCAAACCAGCAGACATGACTAACTTGGTACCTTCAGAGAGGTCAACTCCATTTGCTAGATCAGCAATTTTCCTGATTGTGCCTTTTGGCAAATCTAGAGATTGGAATTGATTCATAATTTATACCACTATTAGCATGACAAATGCTTTATAGTTAGCAATGAGGGGGGTTACTGCCGATGTCTGTATGCCTTGAAAGATCTGAAAGGGAACATTCATCCAAGCAGTTACCTTCTGATACTGCAGAGTCCTGGCCAGCATTTTCGTAAGTTTCCCTGGTCCTGCAAGGACTCCTGCCTGTGGATGAGGGACAATGTCTTTCACCGATACTCCAGCAACACAGTTGTCTGTTAGTCAGACCAAACTGATTCATTTCTTGGCTGATTCACCTCCAGAGTCAGGTAATGCATCCTTACCCTGTTAAAGGTTTCTATCCCTCAGACCGTTGATACTTCTTTTTCAACCAACTTTGTCCTCGCTGTTCTCTGACGCTAATCCCCACCCTTTAAAAGCTGCCTTTCTCTGGCTTTCCGCAGACACAGGACAGGCCGCCCTCCATCCGGCCTCATCATGGACGCCGATTCATGTGTTTTTGTCTGCGGTGGCGTTTTAATGAACCCATTCATCACTCTTCTCTTCTTTCCGCTTTATTTCCCTGCATGAATTTCTGCATTTTAGTTTATTTAATGTATAAAGTAAAACTCTTTACCTAGTCAGCCTGAACTTTGCGTAGTAAGATAAACATTAGACTAGATGATATAATCCCAAAGTTATCTCTAATGTTGCGTCTCTGACAAGACAGAAGAACTGTGGGTAATTTTTTTCTGGCCTTTGGAGCCCATTTTCGGCTTTTAAACACCATTAGACCACAGTAATGGTGTTGATCTGGAACAGGCGCTACCATGGCACAGAATGTAGCTCAGACACTTCACAGAGATGGTGACACCTTGTGCTGCAGTAGTTTTTAGACATTAATAGTGCTCTGGCGGTATGTGAGCGGCGGTGTTTCGGTTGTGCAGACGCACGGCTAAATGTGAAGGTTAGGTCTGAGTCAGGCAGAGGAGCTCGCATTCTATGCGACGTCCGTGGCCTGACGCAGCCTCGTGGGGTTCACGGTGTCTTGCCTCTGCATGTCCCGGCCGACTCATTAGAGGGAGGCCGGTGACAGAGTCAGGGACACAAGATTGGGCTTTGGGTGGTGAGCTGAGACAGACCAGTGGGGCTCAGGGACATATCTGGGCGGGAGGAGCGAGACCAGAAAGTGGAGTCCTTTTCCTGTAACCGCAGTAGCTGAGGATAGTCTAGTTCCTCCTGTCACACATAACAGAGTAAGTGCAGAGTTTCCAACTTTGGCGGTCAGCTGGCTGTAGTGAGATTTTCAATTTGAGACACGTACATATGTGACGGTTTAGTGACCTTGGCTGTACGTCAAACAGTCTGTATCATTTGCAAACTACTCCTATGCTTTATGCTTTTGGTGCAGATAATTTCAGGTTTATAATGGAATCATATAGATGTGAGGTAAGATTGCTTGCGTGAGAGGCAGAAAACGTGAGTGTTTCGCCAGACACCTGAGAGTTGACAACCCTGGAAGCGGGACAAAGGCAGAGAAGAACTAAATTGGAAAGATCAGTGGTGCAGCAAGAAGAGCAAGAGCAGAATAAGATAAAAAATAACAAAAAAGGCCAGAAAAAAAAATAAGAGGGCAAGATGGTATCCAAGGTGATCTGGGCCCTTCATCAGATAACTGCGTTCACGGTTTAGGGTGTATGCGCCTGACAATGAACTGCACTGACCGAGCTGCTGTCAGGGGTCTTGGATGAGCAACAAGATGTAGCATCTCCTCTCTCAGAAATGAGACCATTTGCATTAAGGTGACTTCTGCATGTTACAGTATTGGATGAAAACAACTCTGGCTCAAAGGTTCACTATAGCATGTCTCCTTCAAACCCAAGATGAATGGATGTCATGCTCAGTTCCTATTCATTGTGGGTGCCCCTTTTGGACAGGATGGGAAGTGCAGGACAGCGGCTTTATATGAAGCCATTCTCCACTGTGAGGCCCTATAGACTTTGGTGGTGGGGGGGGGGGGGGGGCAACCAGGACCAATAACCCACACCCAGTGGTCTCACCAGCACAAAACCAGAAGGAGGATGTAATTTCGTGTCAGGGTGCCAGAGCTGCTCTGATTAGTCGGAACAGAGATTAAAATCGCACCAAGCGGCAGTTGAACTGAAATAATTTTCAGCCATTACTGTGTTAAAACGGGATCAACTTTGTGCCGTATACCTGTAGGATCAGCACTTGGCTTTTGTCATGGCTGCCTGCTGCTTTGGAAAGGTTTGTGAGGTGAAACCGCATCCTCTGAGGTATATGAAGGGGTGCCGTCCTGTAAGTGGGTTGGTGAAATGCATTGTGGGTACTAGCGCACTGAAAAGCAGCTACGCAGAACTGCATTACGAGTGTCAGTGTTTTATAAATCTGTCTTTATACCTTTAACCTACTCAGAGTGGTTCTAGCACAGTAGTGCCCCCCCCCCCCCCCACTCTCCCACCCTCCTTCTCAAAGATCATATCCTGCAGTGATGCTACTGCAAGAGGTCATGATTGGGAAGAGGACGAAAAGCAGCCTTCAGCTGAACCCAAAGCTAATGCTTCACTGAGAGATGAGGAGAAGGTGCAGGTCTTCTGCAGCTCTGGGAATTCAGGCGCCGTTCAGACTATGCTCAGCAAGGCCAGATGATGTCATCAGTTTCTAAGGACCCTGGATTACAAGCAGCAGGAGAGGAGGATCTCATCCCTCTTTAAAAAAAAGTTTTATCTTGGATGGATCTGGGTGTCTGTCACTTGGTCATCAGCATTCCTACATTGTGGTAACTGTCAGTGTGATGGACTTAAGCTTAACTTGGAATATTTAATTTGCCAATAATGATGCTGACAGACAGCCTTACTAGTTCTTGTCCTGTACATCCAGGAATCCAAACAGGAAAACTCACATTTTATTCTTTTGCAAGAACTGAGTAGTACATGAGTATTACTAAGTGTTACATGGTCCAGGCTCCTACCGTGGTAAACGCACCATGATGATTAACACATAGCCTTCGGCAAAACTACCCATAATAGCAGGCCTGTCATGGAAAGGGGGTATTGTTAGGGACTGTTGTCAGTGACAGTTACAGGACAGAGTGTCACCTGGAAATGTTGACACACACGCACCTGATGTTCCCTTCCTGATGCGGTGCGCTCGCTCTGTCCCCACATCCCTCAGTAGCACACCGCACCGCTGTGTAACACACAGTGTATGTGACTGACTTACCAAGCGGCAGTGTTTAGCATCACCTAAACCACCAAATGTTTGGGGGCCCCTTGTTGGCCACGAACTGCACTAGGGTGGAGGGGGGCCCCGATGAAACAAGGAACCCGCCCCTGTCCTCATGTCCGCTTGATGCAGGACACTTTGTCTCTCCCTCCAGCATCATGGCTCCTTCATCATACTCACCCCGATGGCCTCCTCGGATATGTCCTCCTCGACCCCCACACTTTGGTGTGAATAACCCCCATCCCCTTTAGCCAAGGCTCCATCTGCTCACTCCTCACTCCACAGTACACCTGATCTGAAATGTGCCCCCCGCTACCCCCCCCGACCTAAAGATTTTCTTCAGTGTGCATATGCATATTCAAGAGCTGCCTCGGCTTCCTGATCCGAGGTCCAACTTGGCCTCCTGCTTCAAGAGCCGAACCCCTTGCATCCCGATTCGAGAGCTGATACGCTTGCTTCCAGCTTCGCGGCCTGGCCCAGCTTCCTGATTGGACAGCTACCCAGCCTCCTTATTTGAGGAGAGCTCTGGCTCCTTGATTTGAGAGCCGCCTTGGCATGCTGTTCCTGAGCCTGTGATTCAGCCCTGGGGTCCAGTGGGGAACCATGATAGAGGGTCATCTCTTGCCAAACAGCTCCCCAACAGAAAGATACAGTATCTGTGGCGTTAGAAACAGTCTGAAACATAAACAATAGCTGGCTATTATCTGCTAGACCCCCCCCCCCCAGAAGGAGCAGAGGGGTGTGTTTAATCCCAGTAACCTACAAAGTCCTCAAAGTCTTCAAAGTTCTCAAACTAATCTCAGCAATTTTCAGATGTGATAATCACTACCAGTAGCATAAGGTATTTTTGTGACATGTGTAGATCACAAAGACGTCCCTGCTCCTCACCTCCACTTAAACTGCTTCCACATGCTGTCACTGCGATACAGAGACATGCAGGTCTCACAGCATCAGGTCTGAGAGCTGATTTCAGCCACGGCTCACTATGTGTGCAGTTTGCATGTTCTCGCTTTGCGGATTTACCTCTGTGTGTGTCCTGCCCAGGGCTTATCCCTGCCTTGTGCCCTGTACCGTCACTCTCCAGGATCTAGTCTCTCTGTGACCCTGCACTGGATAAGCTGTTGTGGATGGATGGATGGATGATGCTCATTCAGTATGATATGTGTCAAAATACTCTTGAGAAACAGACTGACACAGTCATAAACTGTCAGGACCAAAGTCATAAAATTAAAAAAATATATACATATATAAAAAGGTTCATTAAAGCTTGCCAATGCTGAGCTCTTACCTGATCTTAATCCATGGGTCCATGCCAGACATAATTTTATTCTCCACTATGTTAAATATTTCATTTACTTTTGCCTGTTTAACTGTTAATGAATGACCAACCGACACTGAAAAAGATATATTGCAGTCTAACGAGGAATCGATAAGACAAAAAAAATCAATAAAAAATGAAGGAGCATTTATAATTGTTGGAAAAAATAATGAGCCCTATTTGACAAATCTGCAAATGAAGGAATGTGCTGACTTAGAGATGGGGTGGAATATGACATCTTCTAAATGACTGTAGGCATCAAGCATCTGGTCATGAGGGCTTCACTATGAATAATATGGGATCAGAGGTGGAACGTTCAGGTTCAGAAGGTACAAATCCAGACCAAGATTTTGATTCAACCAACCAGTTGAGTTTAAAGAGTCACATTCACAGAATACTGAACTGCTTGGTTGAAACAAAACTTTGCACCTCGGTCAACAAGCCTCTTGTTTCTTCAAAGATTTCCTGTGTATCTTGCAATCTTTTCACCGCGACACATCACACCTGCCTGATTTAATCACCCACCCAGACTTCTGTCAGCAAACAGGAATGGGGATGTACTGTAGCTGCTGATTTAGCCAAGATGTCTGCCTTGCCTTTGGCTGTTTGGCTCTAATGGATTGTGGGGGATTGAGAGAGCAATGCATCAGACGTGCCCTAGGGCATCTTTCTCACTGATGTTCTCAGCGATGTTAGCAGTGATGTTCTCAACCATATTCTTAGTGATGTTCTCAGAAATGTTTGCAGTGATGTTCTCAACCACGTTCTTAGTAATGTTCTCAGAAATGTTGGCAGCATTGTTCTCAACCATGTTCTTAGTCATGTTTTAAGCAATGCTGGCAGTGATGTTATCAACCACACTCTTAGTGATATTCTCAGCAATGTTCCCAATGACCTTCTCTGTGATGACACCACATATGTGTATGTCTCTGCCATTGCTGAATCTAACCTGTGTCTTTTCCCTCTCCTGCCTCTTTACAGGAAGTGTGTGTATTGCCCAATCAGTAAAGATTCCCCGGGAGCCAAAGACGGGCGAGTTTGACAAGATCGTCCGCCGGCTGAGAGACAACCCCAATGCCAGGGCGGTGATCCTGTTCGCCAACGAGGATGACATCAGGTTGGTCTCTCTTCAATGCCTCACATGTCTTTTGTTCATTACGCTGAGCTCAGTACCGTGGTCGCCGTTTCTGTACGTGATTCTTTTGTTGGGGTTTAGCGAACGCGGTGTTAACAGGATTTACGTGACACGGTTCCTTATCACTCCTCGTGCTTCTCGACGCTCATCGGAGGCTGTCACCAGGCAGAGTCTGCTCTGCGTGACTAATGGCTGCCTCAATCTCTCCTGGCTGAAGAAAAGGCCCAGGAGAATGCCACCATTCAGCGGGAATTAAAGACGTTCCTCTGTGATGGAGTGATGGATTCAAGGAGTATGATGCATCTGACGCCAGTTTCCACCTCCGCTCCATTGTGTTATAGAACATTGTGCTATTGATTTATTCGACAATTTAATATAAACACTTTTATACCCCCCACCCTCATAGGTGAGAGCAAGCTTGGGGGTCACAGTACAGGGTCAGCTATTGTGGAGCCCCCCTGAAGCTCGGGGTTAAGGGACTTGCTCAAGTCTGCTGGCTCAGGGATTGCACACTGCCCTCACACTGTGATCATATCTTCAAACATATCCATAGATGAATGAAAAAAAGAATAAACATCAGAATATCAGAACACAGATGTAAAAAAACATAAGAAAGTGGCACAGAGCTGCCAGCATCTCGAGCCTGGCCTGGGGAATGGCTGCCACAGATGGTGCAGATGTGAAGCAAAAGCTTCATCAGACCTAGAGCTGCTCATCTTCCCAGACTCAAGCTTGGATTGGGTTTGTCTAAAAGCTCCACGGTTAATATAAAACAGCGAGAGCTTTTCTCTGGTTCCAGTAATATTTTAAGCCAACTGAATACGGTACTTAGAGGAGGGTGTTAATGGATCATTACCCAAAATCCGCGGAGCTGCTGGTATTTTAAGGCGCCTGGAAATGGGATTAGAAACCACATCTACAGCATCACGAAACACGGACAGGTAAACGGGGCTGCGCCTTCATCACTGGTCCTGTGTTTTAAGGGGGCTCCATCTGTCAGGCTCCCTGGGTCTTATTAACAGTCAGCCCCAGGTAATTATGTTCCTCTGGCCTGGACCTTAATAATCTTCTCCTAGAACACCCATTATGCGGGAGATATGCCGCCCACTGCAGCCAGACTGGCAAGCTCATTTTGCCCAGTTGTTCCAGACCATATCTACAGTGAAGGAAGCCCAGAGTAAGGAATCACTGTCATATCATCCACCTGCAGGCGTGCAGGGGCGGTGTGTGGTTCAGCCGAGTGCTGTGTCTGTGATCAGAAGGACATTGGTTCAAATCTCTGGGTCGGCAGAGTGGTTTCACCACTGGGCCCCAGAACAAGGTCCTTAACGCACAATTGTTCCAAGGACTGACTGACCCTGCGCTCTCCAAAAGTGTTTACTAAATAAATAAAAATGTAGATGATGTCACCCTAGGACCACGGTGTGACATACATACAATGAGTGATAGGGGGAGGGTTTTCACAGGACATATAGTGCAAAACACAGGGCAGTGTGAAACTGGGGGGCGTTATAACATGGAAAGAGTATGTAACAGTGCATGTCTGACATCCTGTTAACTGGTTGTGTGGTGATGCCGTAATCAAATTCTGGGCTGTCCTTTAACTTTCTTCTTGTGCTGCTTTATGTAAATGCATTAGTTAACTGTTTCATCCCATGAAACAGAGCAGTATGTAATGTCCCTTGTAGAAAGGATGCCTCAAATTTCAATACTTTGAGGAATCAAGAATATATTTTCTTGCAAATAAAATGTACTCAATTGGTGAACATACTGTACATTTATGTGTTACCAAAGAATAGCAAAGATTGTAAACGTTAAGTGAGTAACAAGCAAATGTGGAGAGTCTCTGGTAAGTGTAAGTGATGCAGTGGCAACATAATGGAGTGGAACAAATTTAGTGGCAAAAAAGTAATGATAAATAGGTAAATAATAAGAAGGTAAATTGACCAGTGCTAGTGTGGGGGGGGGGGCAAGACGGTCAGTGGGGTGTTTAGTGTCCTGACAACCTCGGTGGAGAAGCTGCAACCTTTCGCCTTGAAGGTTCCTCTGAGATGGTAATAGACAGCGTGTATGAAAGAACCTCAGCTGCCCAGCTTAAACCCAATGGGAGCAGTGACCGAGCGCACCTGCCAATCATAAACACTGCCCAGTTCACATGACCTATCACATGATCAGGGATGTCTGGCTGAGGTCTAACTCCTTCATGACCTGGACCCGTATTTGCTAAAGATACAGGGTAACAAATGCTAATTGATTTTTTTGGGTTTAGCATTGCTGCCCGAAATTACCTCTGGCTCGTTGCTGGTCCTTGAAGTCTCTGCTTCTCATGAACTCCCTCCTAACAGTCTAAAGCACCACAAATTACTTACTCCTCTGAGGTGACCTGTTTACCTAAAACACCTTCTTCTCCTATAATAAATTCAAAAAGCTAATAATTGGAAAGTTATTGATCTGCACAGCGTGAGAGATTCCTTTTTAGTCCTTTCATAATTCTCACGTCGAGCGAATATTATCGATATTGAGCCGGCCATCTTCCTGTCTGGAAAGATTTGTATATCTGAAGTGTGGTTTGCCTCGAGCAGCAAAGATCACAGTGTAATTTGCTCTTCCTGCTGTATTTTTAATAATGACAAAACTCTGATAAATTTTACATCTGATCTGCTGCAGCAGAGGACGGGGCTCCCATCTTAGACTGAGTTTATTACATTTCAGACGAGGATGGTCATAAATTTATTCTCGGTGGAATGTCCATTATTCCGCGGCTGCCGTACTTCTCATTAAGCAGGCTGGCATCTCTCAGTGTCCTGTGGAAGTGACCTCACTGCCCCTCCCCGCCCCCCCCTCAGGTACTTAAAGGGACCGGAGAAGCGCTCTGTTTAGATTAAACATCCCTGCTGATTCCAGTCCCCGGAGATGGGACATGATGGGGGGGCTCTGGATGGACTCTGTTTTGTCGGAGGCGCTGGCTCGCCGGAGGGGACAGCACTTGATAATGACACACCGTGACGTGTGGAAAATCAGCAAAGCTAAAAATCTGCGATTGTGCCGACCATAATAACCGTGGGCTTTGTGCTGCATGTCCGTGTTTGTTGAGTAGTTTTTCTCTCTCTCTCTCTCTGGGAATATTGTAAGATTTTAACTTGTCAAAATGAGTACTAGTGCACAATTTGTTTTGCATGAAGCAGGAAGGTGTTATTTTAAGCAGGAGGTGAAGGTAAGTCGGTTGCTGCTAGCAGAGACTGATGATGGCCCTTCAGCACTTCACCCCCTGGCCGTCCGCCATGTCTGACTTCGGACCAACCAGCATGTAACACCCAAAAATGTAAATCTGGAGTTACGGTGTTGCGAGGTGGAGGAAACGGCAACATTGTGGGGATCTTCCGGACTGAGTCGCCGCTGATAAGGAGCAGAGCCGGCTGGCGTGCCTGGGCCAGCGGCGGGCGGAGGTGGATCTGGGCGGGGTAGCTGGTTCACCAGGCTTCTCTCCTGCAGCTCTATAATTAGCGCAATTATAAGAGAGATGGGCTCTTGGCAAATGGAGCCATTCATCTGTCAGGGAGGGGGGAGCAAAACTGGCACCCCTTAACCCTGGTGCTGAAAGCTGAGCCCAAAAGCAAAAGGCACCATATACAGCAGTTGCCTTAAGATTGCCCCCTCTGTGTACCCTGAAGGACCCTCCCCAACAAGGTGTATAGTGTTAAATGGAGAGTTGCATATAGGGTGATATAAAGAGTGATCTTCTGGGATTCTCACATCACTTCTCATCACTAGAGTGGTCCTATTTGACCCCCCCCCCCCCCTTCACACCTGATCCCCTCTGACTGTGCAAATCATCTGCCAAGGGCACTGGGGGGTCTTTAGTAGTTTTACTCACACAAATCCAGAGGTAGACATTTCAGGTCCAGAAAGTAAATGTCCAGACCAAGATTTTGTTTCAACCAACCAGTTGAACATAAAGAGTCACAGTCACAGAGTACTCAGGTGGTTGGTTGAAACAAAAACTTGGTCTGGATTTTTACTTTCTGGACCTAAAATGTGTCCCCTTCAGTGGCAGCGTTTGGCTCCCAGTGGTTCAGCAGGTGGTCCCCCATCTCCCAAGCGCGTGCCGCCGTCTCTATCTATATGCGCTGCGGTAGCACGGCCGAAAAAGGCCCCAGAACAGGGATCCAGCATCTTTTTTCCCCTCACATTTTCCTCCAGGCGCCTCTTGCAAGCTGCCAAGAGAGCCAACCAGACAGGTCACTTCCTGTGGGTGGGATCGGACAGCTGGGGGTCTAAGATCGCACCCGTGTTGCACCAGGAGGAGATGGCCGAAGGTGCTGTCACCATCCTCCCAAAACGGGCCAATATCAAAGGTATGGAGTAACTGCAAACCTCATTTCCAGAGTTAACAGTGATGCTTTACCTAAGTATACATTTGTTGCCCTGTATTGTTACTACTATTATTATTACTATTACAATATGAGTCATGAACACTATCACCCTTAGCGCCATAATTATAGCAAATAAGTATAACTTGAGATGATCAATGTAACACAGCTGAAGGCAATTACCTCAGAATGTAACTGCTCTATGAACTAGTAGTAATAAAATTCTGTTTTTGAATGTACAACATCTCATTAAGGCTGTGAATTATAAATGCATACAGTTACAGTGAGATTTCTGGGAGAGTCTTTCTGAAGGGCAGTTTCGAGAGCAATGTGACAGTACCATGTGGACCATACCGCGATCTCTGATCTCAACAGGGTTTGACCGCTACTTCATCAGTCGCACCCTGGACAACAACCGGAGGAACATCTGGTTCGCTGAGTTCTGGGAGGACAACTTTCACTGCAAGCTGAGCCGGCATGCCCTGAAGAAAGGGTCGGGAATCAAGAAGTGCACAAGTAAGAGCAGAAGGGTGCTGTCCCTTTAAGGGTGACTCCGCCCACTGAACCTGAAATGATCCAGTTAAAGTCAAAGAAGGGTTAATACTGAATAGGGACAATGTCTGGCCTAAAAATCAGTGCACAGACCAGTGATTAGAACCACACATCCTCTGAAACTTTACAGAGACAGTGTCTAACCCCACTCAAACCATGCATTTGTGTGGGGCCCCATGTTGCCCATAAACAGTTGCTACACTAAAGATTACATAACAGTGCACCTTGCTTAGGGGTTGCTGAAACTGCAGGATAAATCTGAATGTACTCGCTAGCTGTTTATTTAGTTTTCGGGAATGGGGGTTCCTAAAGTGATTTTTTTTGAGTGGAGCCCCAAAAACAAAAACCCACCCCTCACTATATAGTTTAGGTATAATTCGTGACAGTTATAGCTGTCCTGACTAACTGTAATGTAACAGACAGTCAGGCATTCACAGCCTTCAGGAAAGATGCATTAGACCTACTGCCATATCGTTGTTCTTGTTTGTCATTTGTTGAAAACTTTCCATGTATGAAGCTACCCACGTGTGTTCCATAAAGGGTCATGATTTCCCGAGGCAATATTAAGAAAATTAACTTTTGTCATTATAATAAGGAAAAGTTTAGGCACTTTACACTGTCGCATAGTTTAAAAATGTTGTTGTAAATCCTATTCTTGGAAAAAAATACTCACCAGCCGACATTTCATAAATTGAAAGAATGAAAAGTTTTATGTCATTTCTTTTATTAAGAAACTAAGAGTGTAGAATATTACCCTAGTAAATTTTCCCTTAATTTTCCATTTTAATGATCTATAAGAGGCTTCATTAAGAACCCTTGTTGAGGACCATAATTCAGTTCTAATATGCAAATCTCTGAGAGATCTGTCACCTTGACAACAAAAGCAACAAGGGTCAGCTCCTTACAAACTCCAGCTCACCTTAAAATACAGCTACACAGCCAGTCCAGTAAAGGTGTTAGAAACAGCTTCTGCCTTCATTGCAATTAGCTCTCCAGCTGCATGGCCTAGTGCTCAAGGGCTTTGACATCTATCAATGAGGCAGATTGATGTGTGAATTAAAGTCTTCTGTCTTGGCTTGAATTATGTACAAGAAGACAAAATAGCCAGTGTTACAGCCTCTCCCCTTCCTGACACAAGGTTAAGTATAAAATCCATATGCAATCAGCCACAGAATATACAATCAGTATCCTTACTGTATGCCCCCCTGTAAATATACAATACTATTTCAACATCACAGTAAAGTGTTAAATACTTATCTAGTGCACTATGTCACCATGGTTTCAAAGTCTTTGGTGTTTACCCAGTACACTGTGTTACCATGGTTTCAAAGTCTTTGGTATTTACCCAGTGTGCCGTGTCACCATGGTTACAAAGTCTTTGGTATTTACCCAGTGTATTGTGTCACCATAGCTTCAAAGTCTTTTGTATTTACCCAGTGTATTGTGTCACCCTGGCTTCAAAGTCTTTGGTATTTACCCGGTGAAATGTGTCACCATGGTTACAAAGTCTTTGGTATTTACCCAGTGTACTGTGTCACCATGGTTTCAGAGTATTTGGTATTTACCCGGTGTACTGTGTCACCATGGTTTCAGAGTATTTGGTATTTACCCGGTGTACTGTGTCACCATGGTTTCAGAGTCTTTGCTATTTACTTAGTTTGTTAACCTGTCTAGAGTTTAGATTTCACCACAATTGTGAAGAGAAGAACCAGTAAATTGTGTGTGATTCTTACAGTGAAATGGTTTTTAGAAGATATTAGAAGATATGGTCACCTTCATGTTTTCATTTGCTTGAAGAATTTCCAATCAAACAATCAACAAGCATCAAATAAGGAAGCAAAGAGATCCAGGCCATTGCAGAAAGTATAGTAATGTATAAATAACATCATCATCATCATCATCATCATCATCATCATCAACAACAACAACAACAACTCAACAACAACAACAATAATAACAATAATAATAATAATAATTATTATTATTAGTAGTTGTAGTGGTGCTACAGTATATGTGATTTTCTTTTTAACTAGAAGAGCTTCCCTTCTATCAATGAACTGCACTACAAAAACACAAGCTGAGACGATCAAAGCAGCCGGCCACTTGGCTCAGAGTGAATCTCACACCCTGCCTTAAATCTCCTCCAGCTGGAGGAAGCTCCTAAGGAATGAACCAGCCATCACCCTCAGTGAGGTGCACCGCATGGTTCGGTGGGGCATGGTGCGCTCACAGTCAGTGCGCTCACAGTCGGTGCACTCACAGTCAGTCTGCTCCAAATGTTAACATGGCCATTCATGAGGCGCGCAGAGTTCCTCAGGTTGAGATCTTCTTTAATGGGTGTCAGCTAAACTCATGAATGACGGCGCAGCACAGACGTGCTTTCGTTGTTCTGTAACTACGGGAAACATCAGTCCGCATCTTTTCATGGCCTTCAGGGTGACACTGAGTCACACGACAGTGAATCTTCATTTTATGCTGCTTAGCCGATGCTTCTATCTAAAGAAGCAGAAATTTGCAGAAAGCAGGGTCAGAGTTAGTGGGGGTTCAAGGTCTAATGTGGGCCAGATTAAACACAAGGGCATTTGGGCACATGCCCAGGGCCCCCCCACCTCGGCCCCATTCACAAATGACTGTTAATAATTGGTTGTGTATTATTCTTTTTTTGGTTTGTTTTAATGTAATGTTTTCCATATGTTAGACGCATTTCTGAATTTCGGAAGCCACCAATCAGCTCTTTTTCATTCTGATATCACCTGGTTTGTGCTGTCCAGGGG
The DNA here is from genome assembly GCA_019775915.2 of Cyphomyrus plagiostoma. NCBI lineage: Eukaryota > Metazoa > Chordata > Actinopteri > Osteoglossiformes > Mormyridae > Cyphomyrus > Cyphomyrus plagiostoma. The sequence continues at coordinate 83,257 of JABFEA020000041.1, read as the reverse complement.
CACTTACTACTAATAATCAAGCCCTGGGTATTCCCCAAGAGCCCAACAGTAAAATCACTGACCTATCCCTGGGATTTGAACTGGCCACTCTCCGATCACAGGTTCCACTGAGCCATACACTGTCCCTGAATTTCTGTGCACACAATGAGCCCAGAAATGGATGGATTGACCTTGTTCCCCTGGATTTTCACTGCTGTGTTGGGATCCGTGCTGACCCTGTGTCCCGGTTTGACCAGCAGCCGTTGCTGGTCATCCTGCTTCCCCCTGTCTCATTGCCTTCAGCCCCAGTGCGTTTTTCCCTGCTTCCTGGACATAGCTGAACAGTCTGACCGTGCGGCTCTGAGGCTGACAACACTCCATGTATGGGTTCAGCCTCGCTTGTTTTGTTTCATTATTGGTTTTCTGTTTTGTTTCATTTTTGGTTTTCTGTTTTGTTTCTTTTTTGGTTTTCTGTTTTGTTTCATTTTTGGTTTTTTGTTTTGTTTCATTATTGGTTTTCTGTTTTGTTTCTTTTTAGGTTTTCCGTTTTGTTTCTTTTTTGGTTTTCCATTTTGTTTCATTTTTGGTTTTATGTTTTCTGCAGTGTTTGTTACTGTTTCTCTTTGTTTCCCTGTTAAGCTGTGCCCTGCCTGTGTTTTGCTCACCCCTGCTTGTATTTTCGTGAGGTGTTGTTTAAGCTCCACAGTATGTGTATTTAATTTATTTCACCTATTGCTTGCTTGTTGCCCTGTGCCTCTGTTGATTGGTTGATTGGTTGTGTTCTGTACCTGCCCCCTCTTTAGCCTGGTTGTCTTTGTGTATGTGTCTGACCCGCTCTGTTTTGCAGTCAATCATTGTCAGTGCTTACGATACTGCATGTTATTTGCTTTGCTTTAATGGTTTTGTTTATTCCTGTTGTTTCCTATTCATTTCTGACCCCTCAGTGTTCCTTTATGTTTGTCAGCTTCCCCCCCGGTGTATTCAGTGTTTTCTCAATAAACCCCTTGTTGTCTTGGAGTTGCTCACCTTATTTCTATCTGTGCCATGCCAATCTGTGACAGCTGTAGGCCAAACAATGGTTCTGGATGTGATATTGGGTTTTTTCGAAGATACTGATATTTGTCATAAACAGATTCATAAATAATCCAAATATGCTAACATAGAACATTCTGTTCTATGTGTTTGCCTCCAGTTGGAGACAGGGTGTAGTAGTTAAGGGTGACGCTGACCTAAGCACTGTCAGAAAGCTACTAGGTGGTTGTATCTCTAGAAGCTACTTGGGGCTGATGTTTGATTCAACAGAACGCCAACTGTGCAAATGATGAGAAATCTTACAAATGGCTTTTAGAAATAACCTTTATGCTTTGATAAGTCGTGAGCCAATGTCATGTTGGATCTTGCAGTCAATTTTCTAAAGTTTGGAAACTAAATGAAAATCTTGTATCTTGTAGGTCATGTTTATTTCAGTGTACAGTAGACTCTGATCTGATCTATATGAATGTAATTAACCATGCGACAGCTCAGAAGCATGTGACACAACCACATGACAAAGTTGGCCAATCGAATCAGGGTGGAATACCTCATACCCGGGCTAACTGCATCAGACACAGTTACACAGAGGAGAGACACAGTCACACAAATGGCAGGATTAACATGGAGCAGCTGGGAGGAGAGTAACACCCTCATGGTCACCTGATTCTGAATCATCATCACCAACACCACCATCATATTTTAAAACCCGTGCTTATTATTTTTACCAAAGCAGCATTGAAAATGGTGGTGTTGCTGGTCAATTTTTTTTCTCAGAATTCCTCCATGATTTGGAATTGGTCTGGATTTAGGATCCAGCTGAAAAGGCTAAAGCTGGGATCTGTTGTAGGTCCTGAGAGGCATTTCCTGGTTGAGGTAACACCTCATGAAGGTCACGGCTTTAAAACTTCAGATGTGCTGATGGTTTTCTCTTAAATATAAGCACTGCATTTACATAGAAAACTTTTATTATTGTTTACAGTTTATAATACAAGATGCCGCTCAAGGTAAGAGCCAAACATCTATTATAAACTGCACTGCACTGCAAGAAGGGCTACCTGGTGTTTTTACTTGTTTTAATACTGATTTTCTGCCTTTTGAGAGAAACTGGCCTTGAATAAATCTTCACTAAACTATGAAACGCCAGGTGTTTCCTGCTGCATACACCAATTCGATCACACTCGACCTTCAATAATACTTTTTTCACTGATTTATAATTACTCTTCTGCTTGAATTTTAAAAAAAAATCACATTGCACTGCATATTTTTTCAGCTGGTAAAAATCACAGGATCTACTTACAGAAGCAGTTCTGTCACATGTGGCTTTATTGATTAAAAATGGAATAAGTTTTATTCTCATTTCGTGCCAAGCCCACACGTTTGTAACACAAAATTGGCAGAAAGGACCTGGTGGCTCGTTCAGTTAGCTATGCATGCATGTTTCTCTACTCCACTTCTCCAATATGTAAACAGCAAAAATTTCAGTGAGTGTACATGTCATTTTCAGTTTCAAACTAAATTAATAATTTTAAGCCTTTTTTCCGGTATCATGTTATTTTTCGGTTTTCCTGTCATTACATACTGACACCACACATATAAAACAGTCACCTATGCTTAGTGATTCTTGGAATGAATATCCCAGAATGCTCTCACTAAGTATGCGGTTGCATAATGAGCGAAATAGCCCGGCTATCAGTCCCTTGACTTCTTGGGGATGGAGTGCTGTTCTGCTTATAATCCTGTGATACTGGACCTGATATTCCATTAGGCTCCAACTTGCCGACTGGGGGTGGACTAGCCATCTAGTGTACCAGGCATTTTCCCAGGAGGCTGATAGGTATATCATTTATTGTGGAGGATCCTGTAGTCCAAGTCATTTTTTAATGCCAATTCAATTCTGTCTAGGAATCCTGGTGTCCGTTTGAGGACTGCTGATCCTCCGTGCAGCAGAAGTTCTGGAGGAAGCTGTATAAATTCTACTATAATTCATGCATGCATTATTTACAGTATTAACTTTAATATTATTTACAGTACATTTTGTGACAGTTTCATTGGCCAGTTTACTGGTGCCTGTTTCTCATTGGCTTTTATTACATTTGACAAACATGACATGGAAAGAGGTGATTGAGCCTGAAGGAAACATGAACAATGCTCTGGCAAGGAGGAGATGACTGCTATGTTCTCAGGAGTTCAGATCCTCGCCCAGGAATCCTGTTGGAGAAACAGCTTTGTTGGCTGTTTTAGTGTCCTATTAATTTTGATGCTTTCTGGCCAAATCATGCCTATTCATTGGTTCTCCAAGGTTCCCAGAAGCTCTGCACATTCTTTTCAAAGGTAGCATTTGCTAAACTTCAGTTGAGGACCTGCTTAGCTGTGGCCCAGCAAGTGGCGTGTGTGGTAAGACAGGAGACTGATGCCCACACATCAGAGACAGTTTAAGACTGGAGGTCTTCCTTGTTGATCCAGTCTCATGGATTCCATGAGTTGGATACCATCTCAACAAAGAACATCAGTCCTTTGGCCCCTGACCTCCAGGCCCAGATCATGTATGAATGTGGGGTATTACGTTCCATGATGTTTGTTATCTCAATGAGCGAGATGCCCTCTGCCCTCAAAGATGCCCACAGAAGTACCACTGAATGGGTCTGATCATTAAAACTCAGCTAGAAAAAACATTGAGCCCTTTTTATTTCTCCCAGAATGACCACAAAGTGAAACAGTCTCTTTCCATAGAGACACAAGCAGTGCCCCAAGTGCAGATAGCCAAAATAAAGGGCATTTCGAAATCCCATCTCATTAAGTAAGTTCCGGAAAGAAGCATGAAGTTAAGCGGTTATACTGACTTATACTATATTAACGATGGTACATTTAAATGAACTTCAAAAGCAGGCTTGGGTAAATTTATAAGGCTGTGAAAATTATTTCAAAATGGTTCTCTGCTGCAAAATGATTTACCCACCATTTACATTTTTACTCCCGTGGCTGACAGTTACCTGCACTGTATGGGTTCTGCTCTCGATGGGCTTCAGACACAGTCAGTGTGCTGCCCCCTATGCCAATCCCCGTCTAGCTAATAGTCTTTTAATTACCGGGAGGTTATCAGGATGCGTCACTGTTAAACAGGCTCTCATCAAAGAGACCAGGACCCAGGAAAAAGCCTGTACACCTTTGCACAGCTGAACCTTGGATATGAGCAGGGCTGGGATTGCTGTGTCTCGGGCCCCCCTCAAAAAGTGACTTTGAGGGGGGGGGGGGGGGGGGGGGGGGGGGGGGGGGGGGGG
>JABFEA020000041.1:42533-78868 GCA_019775915.2 Cyphomyrus plagiostoma | reverse complement strand
TGCTCTTCCGATCTGGGGCCCCACTCAAAAAGTGACTTTGAGCCCCCCCCCCCCCCCCAGCTCCCTTCTGGCCCCCCTCAAAAATTAATGAATAGCTACCAAGTACCATACAAAAGATGGTAGCTGGCTAGCTGGTTAGCAGAATATGCCGCGCCTACAGCTCCTAAATAAGGAAGGCAGGTATTTAATACGTACTGTAGTAACTGCTTGTGGCCAACAGGGGGGCCCATGCTAATGCACAATTCAAGGAGACCACTGGCGGGCACAAGGCTGCTTTTCACAAACACTCGAAAAGGAAAGTGGAGAAAACACTCTCTCTTTCATGGCAAATGGGAGAGCATAAAGGGGGGGTTGTATGCGTGAGTGTGGCCTTCGTGCATGGGGTTTGGCATTATGCTGTGAGGACACACAGGAGTGCAGAGATTTGGCACTCCCCATGGCGGGTGAGAAGGAGCGGGCATCACTGTGGCAGATGAGGATGGCTCGCTCTTCATTATGCTGATTAAATAAATCATTGCCAATTAACATTCCAGCCACGGGCCACTAATCTGAGCTCCTGAGGCACACAAGTGATAAACAGGGGAAAACAAGTGTTTGGCTAATCAGTTAAATAATCAGCGTGGGACGGATGGTGCTTCTCGTATGGCAGAGAGCAGCCAACCAAGGAACAGGTTCAGAGTTACCACAGAGGGCCTGGGGGGGGGGCTCATTGGGACAGATTGACGATCATACGAGTTTCTTACTCTTTCTGTATTTTTTTGTTTCTGAATTTTCCAGTGTCTAGTAAGACTGAGTAAGACTTTAAATTTTACATTTGAAGCTACAGGTGCATCTGTAAGCCCTGGCTTTCATAAACGTCAAACTCTGAATGAATCTGATCGTGTTCCGGGAAGCGGGGGCTCATGTGCTGGGTGGGACGCTGGCCCAGTGCGCACTCACACACTGCTGAGGTGCGCACTTACACACTGAGGGGAACCTAAGCAAAGCTCAGGTATCTGCACAACACTCACAGGCCAGGAATGTATGAGGGGGCAACAGGGCTGACTAACACAATGGTCACATGACAAATAGCTAACGGAAACTTAGCTACGGGGGCTAATAATATCCACATAGATTACGCTTTACATTAAAGTAGCCATCATTTACTACACTTCACAGATGTCACAGAAACTATGAATCAAATCCAACCTCTCGGTTAATTTTTTGCAGTGCAGAAAGATTAGCTGGCAAACTAATGAGCTAAAAATCATTTAGACTTAGCTAATGGCTGTGGTGCATGGCCATGGCACATAAATGAGGTATTATACAATTAACAACTTTTATAATTAAGTTTTTATAGCTACTTTAAAGTAGCAGATATGTAGCTAAGAACTAAGACTGATTTATTCGAAGAACCTGGTTTTTCTATTTTCAGATATCAAGCTAGCACTTAGCATGTTGAAACTTAGCACTAGCATTTAGTGTAAACTAGCTACTGTAGGAAAATATGTTTTCCATCCATCCATCCATCCATCCATCCATTTTCTGTACCCGCTTGTCCTATTCAGATTCATGGGGGACGGGAGCCTATCCTGGAAGCTACTGGCGCTACGAAAATGTATCCTGACATTGTAAAATGTTCATAAACATGTACAGGAAGGATGGAGAGGGTTTTGGTGGGTCTGAAGGTGATGGGGGAGGCAAAGAGAGTGTTTGCTGTGTGAGACAGATGGCAAGGCTGGGCTGCCCAAGCTGCCCCAGAGCATCATGGGAGCACAGAGTTGTTGTAGTTGTTTGAGATCTGAAGGAAACAGCTCTTGTGAGATCCTCACCACTGAGGCTGCTTCCAAACCCAGCCTTGGTGAGGGTTCTGGAATGTTCTCTGGGTGGCCAAGGGGGGAGCAGACAGTGGAGACACTGAGCAGCAGCTGCAACATGACTCATGTCTGCTAGAGACGTATTACCACAAGGCTGTGTACAGTATGTGTGTAGATATTAGAAAACCTTGCACATGGGCTTTTATTCATGCTCCTCTTGCAAATGAAGCATAAAACAGCTGGAAATCACCCGCAGTGGATGGGGAAGCACAGGGGTTAAATGAAAGCCTCTGCTTCCTTCGTCAGTCACGTTTTACTCGCTCTGATTCCTATTTTATTGAATATCCCACTTGTCGGCAGTGATTAAGCTGACAAATGCATTCATCTCTTGATCTATGGGGTGTTGAAGTAACCTGGCTTCCCGGCTTCCCGGCTTCCCGCACTGGCGACATTAAGCCGCATGTATGTAGGTTCCAGCAGCAGCATTCGCCAGCACTTGAACCACACATGGGGCCCCTGAGGTGTGGGGACCCCCTGTTGGCCCCAAACACTCACTACGCTCTGATTTTCTGACTCTGCCCTCTAGTGTTTATTTCAGTTTCAATTAATTTGTATATTTGTATATATCTATTTTTTTTTATATAGAACCTTATATAGGTTCTTTACATGAGCGCATTGTAATGTCAAAAGCAGGGATCATAAAGAAAGATAAAGAAATTATTTCGTTTTTGAAACATGTGTGTGTGTGTGTGTGTGTGTCTGAAGGTGGGGGGCAGAGTGAAGGGTGCCGTAGTGCCATTTTGAGTAGGGCCCTGGAAGCATCAAAGCCACCCCAGGTAAGAACTTCAGAACCAAGCTCCTGTACTCATAGAGTTCCTGGTGTCTGCTGCCATTAGCCCTTCAGCCTGCATGGAGAATCAAGTGGATGAGTCACTTACGAGTTATCATTCATTCCACGCTCTGGTGAATGACTGTGGGGGATGGATGGCGGAGGGGGGCAGCCACTCGCATCGATAGCGCCCCAGTCAGCCTCGCAGTCATCTGACTGATCACTGGCTGGCAGCTTCTGTGTGGGCTCTGCGTGTCTCATTATACATATTACAGTATTACAATAACAAACAATTGTACCCGAAGCAGTTTATTAAGTTTACCATATAAATAACATCACTCTTTTTTTACTGTTAGCAGTAATCTCGTCTTTACCGTGGAGGAAATGGAGTTGAATGTTTTTTTTGTGGTTTTTTTTTTATGGTATGAATGAACATCTGTGTGTCACAGGTCAAAGGTTGTAAGGAGAGTTTGAGCTGAAATTGATTGAGGCCAATGTGGCATCAGACTGATAGGGAGACCTGGGAGGCCTGAATCGATATATTTCAGTTTTACTAGAAAGTGCGCCTTTTTGAAATTGGAAACTAAGTGACACAGTGATTAAGGAACTGATTATGTATCTGGCTGCATTTGAATGCAGGACACAGTTGTCATCATCTTATGTCATAGACATTCATCCACAGATTAGATAAACCGGCAAATAATCATTTGCTCTTGATTAGGAGATGCCACACCCGGCTAAGAGCTGGTGTGGAGGCCAGGGGTTACTCTTCCATGTCAGGTCACAGCCTGGCCACTGATCAGCAAAGCTTGTTCCCTCCCAGACAGAGACAGGGCAGCTGTGTCTTCAGGCTTGTGGATGGATGTCCATCATCTTGGGGCTGTAGCATTCCACCCCTTTATACACGACCCCTCATTGCTATGATATACTGTACACCTCCGTCGATCTGTCTATCCCATGACATGGATGCGGAAATGCACAGAGATTTATCTGAAAGTCATTCCAACCCAGTTGTAGAAACATACGTTTATTTATGGCCCATAAATAAAGCACTTTATGAGAGTGTGTGTCGTTTCTGACGCGGACACTCTTCATCCCTGCCGAGGTAAAAGCCTCGCCTTGTTTGCCGACTATCAAAAATGAACAGGTGGTGTGTACACCCCCCTCACTGGAACACCCCCGCAGCACTGCACATCAGCAAACAGATAAATCCAGTTTATTAAGCCGCTCCATTAGCATTAGCGACAGATGTAAAACTTCTTCGTACTTTTCCGCTCTCTCCGAGTAAGGTAGTCGGCGACGGGCATGATAACAGTCTGGCCTCCTAAACTCCGCTGTCTCCCTCCACTGCCCGGTGCTTTGTACTGAATTACAGTTGAATTACGATCACTGAGAAATGTGGGGCTCAATGCTGCCAGCAGGAGACGCCTGTTCTGATGTAATGAAAACTATAAATGTTCCTCAGCCTTCTCTGTTTCTAATTCAGTACAATGCACCCGTATAATCCATGCAGTCAAACATTAAAAAGAGCCAGGGGAAGTAATGGAGCACTGGATCTGACCGTGTGGAAGCTGTCTCCATCACAGCAGCTCATATCCACCTCCTCCACCTACTGCCCGGAAGCACAGAGGTCCTAGTATGAGTCTGACCTCCCATACCTTTATGGGTGCATCTGTAGGTTCAACTTGGCCTGCAATGGTATGAAATAAAATACCAGCATGTGGGTTTATGGCCAGATTTTATAGCAGTCAGGGCTGCAGTATTGTGCTGCTCTTTCATTAGAGGCATATTATTTTATAGGGGATCATATGGCTATATCTTATTCAGGCTATTAGAGGAATCTTGTTATGTAATATATATACACTCATTGACCAATTTATCAGGTACACCTGCCTGTTAAGGCAAACAGGAGGTTTGGTTAATGTGCGATTAAATATGATCACAGCTAAAGTGCCTGATCTATGAGTTTTTAAATGCAGTGCCAGTGCCAAACACCAGAAACAGCCACCCTGCTGAGATTTTTGCCCGTTGTGATGTCTAGAGTTTATGCAGTGAGAATTGTATTGTGGGCTTGGTGCAGTGTAGATGCGATGATCCCTATTTGATATATCAGTTGAAGCAGCAGCTTTGCTCATAGGTTAGTTTGAGTAATATGTGGCTGGAAAAGTAAGGACTCAACAGTTATTTCAAGAATTTAAATCGGTTTTTGTAACAGGAATTGATAGTAATGGAAGTGGAGCAGGAAAACCGTAGCTTAGCACAAAGAGATCACTGCCTATGACTCACCTATTTAAATGAAGTTTCTGGCTGTAAGATCTTAAGCATGTTTTATACTGAGAGGGAGGCCTCACAAATGGGGCTTTAGAAGAAGGATGTTAACATCAAAGTTAACATCACAGCCAGCTTCATCTTTTTGTTCTTGCCATCTGTGTGCTGGCCTCCCCGTGTCTGTGAATGGCAGAGAGCTAATGATAACCTTCCTGATCATTCGGTTAATAACTCACCGTGAAGGTTTGGTTAAGCATGCTGAGAGAGGCGAAGGGGCCTGGTGCAGAGGACACAGGGATCAGATCCCCTTTCTAACGGAGACCTTTACATCTCCACCATGTGATGATCTAATCCCCTCTCGCCACGGCAGATTAAAAGCATCACTGTGTATGTAACAGGGGGGGTACTGTTTGCTACCATACCCAATCAGTTATTGTTTTTTTATTCTCAGAGAGAGCCACAAGGTCACTGGTTCTAACTATTTCATCAGAGAGAACCATAAGGGCACTGGTTCTGACTATTTCTTCAGACAGAACCATAAGGTCACAGGTTCTGATGATCCATCGGGTTTCATAATCATTTACATCTTATCTGAAGTAATATACTTTTTTTGAGTGAGGATTGAGGGCCTTGCGCAAGGGCCCAACTGTAAAACCTCTCAGATTTCAACTACTGACCCTCTGCACTCAGGCATAGTGTTCTAACCTGCTGATGCACCCAGAGTCAGTCAGGTGACATACAATGAGGACATGAGGGTCAATCAAACTACAAATGGGTGAAATTCCAGGCTGCCAAGTGACTATGGTTGAGGAAATAAAATCATATTCAGCATGTATAGGAATGCCTTTACTAGCTTTATACCGCTAAATGTGCCCTGAATGATATTAAGGTTGTACTTGCTGCTAAGTCTGTAGCAGTGTAATTAAGTTCTGGCTTTGTTTGGAAGTTTACGTATAGTTCCTGCTTTGTTACTGCCTTCACTTGTGCCTGGGCATTCACTGGAAGCTCAGCCTAGCTGCTTTAACAGCTGTAGTCAAGGAGGGTGCAATGAATCTCTATGGATCCGTGGGTCAGGAACTTGTGACAGGGATTGGAATATTTTGGGTTCAAATTCCAGGCTTTGGCAGAGTGATGTAACAGTTGGATCCCTGGGTAAGATGCTCTAGGGACTGTCCAGGATAAGCAGGAAGGGGACGGATCCAGGAGTGGACTGGTTTCAAGTGCAAGGGTGAAGGATTTTGTAATGCAAGTGGAGATGGAGTTATGATGTATTTCAAGGAAATGTTTTGAAAAAGTTATGAAATTCTGAGGGTCACAAGCTCAGAAAATCATGTGCTCAGGAAATATTCACGGTCATACACAAGAAATGTCCATGGTCACGTGCTCAGGAAATGTTCAGGGTCATGTGCTCATTGACAAATCCAGAAAGCAAGTATGGGTTGTTCAGTGTGTGTTGGGCTTTGAGTGTTGCGAGGTGTTCAGCAGCATGGGGTGTTCAGAACAATGAGTTGTGACGGGTGATCTGGGACAAACAGCTTCCCCAAGCAGGCAGCCATTCCCGACCTGTACGGGATGCCAGGCTACCACAGGGCCCCCACCTGTGTGGGCAATTCAGATGCCCATTTTCCTTGGCGCAGTTTGATAATGGGAGGGAAAACAACATGACATGAGCAGGACATTGAGACCTTACATCTGTGTGCGTGCTGCCCCCCAAGGCACCACCCCACCATTTCTTCATTCCCTATCAGTCTGATGCCCTATAATATTGGGACTCCCATTCCATGAATGTCAGCATATTACCTCCTCTCTTGTAAATCCCACTGACAATCTGGGGAAACAATCAGGCGACACACTTTCAGTTCACACAGTGTATGGCTCTGACAGAACAGCTATTCTGGAGGCTTCTGCTTACACGACAACTCACATTGGCTATATTTACTTTGTTCTCACCCTAGTCTACAGAATTCAGAAATGGTATCCTGTTTTTACTCCTTGTAATTGTCAGGAGTGATGTTTTTTACCTGTTGGTTTTTCTCCTCTTAACAGCTTAAAAAACACATTGAAGTGTCACAGTGTCCAGGTGAGACCCACCTTTGGCAGCGGCCATCTTGATTCTCCGTCTCCTGGAGATCCCCTTGACTGTAGAGGTCCCTTGGGATAACCAAGGGTGGGGAGTCAGGCCCCGGTTCCCTGTGACCCTGGATGAGCAGGTTTAAATGGATGGACAGATGGATGGATGAGGATGGCTTTGACCTTTGAACAACTTGGAAAAGTTGTACAGAGTTTTGAAAGTTAAATATCATAGGCAGCAAAAGTTAAAGGTAATTCAATCATTTCTTGGCAGCAAAAGTGTGTGGTTTTAATTTATTTTATGAGATTTTCATCATGATGTAGACGTCTTAAAATTCAGCTTTAAAGTTTTTAGTGTTTTCTCAAGTATTTTTCTCCCAGCGTACGGGGCCACTATCAGTGATGGCAAAGATGCTCGATGATCACTCATTAAGTATAAGCAAATAAAGCTGTTTATAGCCTAGGCAAAGTTTTACTCTTAGCACTGCAGCCTACATAATTTAAAAGAGACAGGTCAGGTCGGGGAGTATGCGCTGATGCAGCACGTCGCTCATCCACCACATGGCGAAACTCCTCGGGATTCCAACTGGTGAACCCCCAGGGAGACACATGGTCCAGTCCCACACTCTGGAAATGGCCATCCATCTGGTGCAGCCCGGTGTTATGTGGGTGTCCCCTCAGCCTGGTCCAGCCACTTGGTTCCTCAGCAATAAGGATCCTGCCAGCCAGATCACTCTCAAGGAATTGCATCACATGGTTGCAGTGCCATAACTGATGTTACCTCACAATGCAGGTAATGCGTCGAACATTACGAAGTCAATACCAGTGGTACCCAAGGGTTCTCCGAAGAGACATAGTACCGAAGGAGTTCAGTCTTCGTCTCAGCTCACCAGATAGCGTCCGTGTCACAAAGCTATACAGCAAGACAGGGAGGACCAGGACTTTAAAGACCTGGACCTTCATCCTCCTGCAAAGATTTTGGAAGTGCCACACACCCCTATCCAGCAACCTCATGACCTCCCATGCTCTCCTAATCGTCTGCTGACTTCATAGAAATGAATGTCACTGCCGAGGTAAGTAAATCTCTCGACAAGGTTGACGTTCCCCTCTCAGACAGACACACTACTGATAGCTGTACCTGAAGAAGTTATTAAATGCCTGGATCTTGGTCTTTATCCAGGACACCCACTATCCCAGACACACAGACTCCTCACTCAATCTCTCAAGAGCCCCGATCAGAGCCTCCATTGACTCTGGTAAGATCACAGCATCTTCGGTCAATCAAACTACGTAAACAAAGTCAAGATCAGTAAATCTTTCTTTACCAAGGTGCTGGACCCCATGATCCTGCCCATCACCTAGTCCTTACAAGCATCGAATATAATAGGAGCAAGAAAAAACCCATGGCAAATTGCTTCCACTCTGCGCAATACTCACAGTACCAGTGTACAGGCCGGCTATGAAGTCCAGCAACTTCGTGGGGATTCCACAAAGTCTCAGGATGTCCTACAGGGCAACTCAATAGTTGCCACAGGACAACGAAAATCGACAAAGGTTGCAAAGAACCTCTATTCATACTCATGCTTGCGCTTGATGTGAACCCTTAGTGCCAGGATACAGTACATGGTAGATGTCTTAGGCGTAAAACCAGACTGCTCCGGTTGCTGACAGGCGAGCAAGTGATCACAGATCCTGTTAAGGATGACCCTAGCAAGGACATTACCCAACACTGAAAGCAGTGTTATTCCCTGTAGTTGCCGCTATCCAGGATATCACCCTTCCCTTTCTAGATAGGGACTACAAGTCCCGTTTTCCAGTCAGTTGAGATGACTCCCAAATGGAAACGAGGATTGTCTGCAATGCCAAGATGACAACCTTAACACCAGCCTGAAGAAGTTCACCCCGGATCCCTGTCTCTGAGGAGCAGATTCAGATGTACATAATGCTTCAGTTCCTCTGTAAGCAGGAATGGGTCACTAGATCACATATGGTGTGTCACTTGCTCACAGATTCGTCCAACAAACATGTCCTTATCAACCCTCAGAGCCCTCACAGCCATCCTCCTCAGTTCCTAGTACAAACTGGATTTGTGACCAAGTTGTGCACTGTGACTCCTCTTGATTATATCCAGGGCGCCTTATGAGATGAAACACCACCTTCTGGAAACAATGGCAACACCAACACAATGTTCGGCAACCTTCAGGGTCTTATCATGTAAGGTCTACCACATCACATTAGAATTAGCAGTCACACCCAAGTCTGCAAGTTCCACACACAAACTGTGTGCAAACTCATCAGAAACAGCTTGATCTTGTAACCTGGCTAAGTCCAGCCTCATTTTCCTAGTAGGTGGTATCCTACTGGATCCAAGTTGAATCTTCAGAGTAGCAACAACAAGTCTGCGGTGAGAATTCACAAGCTGGGCACTTCTGTAGACCCTGCAGTTCTGCAGGAGCTTCCAGTGTCTACCAACAATGATGTGATCGTTCTTCGATGCACCACCAGTTTTGGAGTATAAAGTCCAACGATGCAGCTCTGGGTATTGGAACCAGGAGCCAGCAACCTTCAGCCCCTGACCTTTCACAAAGTCAAGGAACATGGAACCATGGGGACTGACACAATCCTCAGGGTCAGTCCTGTCAGTGCCAGCGGTCGTATTGAAGTCACATATGACCAGAGAAGTGTCAACTCATGGGCACCCATCAACCACTGAGCGAGCAAGACACTGAACCCCAAATTGCTCCCCGGTGTGCAGGTTGGCACCTTGCATGGCAGCCTCCGCCACCGGTGTATGAATGTGTGGTGTGGATGGGTGAATGTGAGGCATGTATTGTAAAGCGCTTTGAGTACTCATAGGAGTAGAAAAGCGTTATATAAATGCAGTCCATTTACTATTTGTTTTACTGAGTGAAGTTGTGAGTAAAATGTCTCCCTCAACAAGACATCACTCATTGTGGTCGGAGCATACAGTGAGACAGCAGACAAGACACCCAAGGAGTGCCTTAGCCTGAGTCTCATAATACGTTCATTGAAAGTATCACTTCAAGAAATCATCAGGACCTGATCCGCTACAGCAACAGCTACTTCCAGAGTATGGTAGTCATCAGACTGACCAGACCAAAAGTAGGTATACCCACCTACAGAGTTCTGAGCACTCCCTGGCCTGCATACGTCAGACAGTGCTGCCACCGAAATGAGTTTAAAAAACTCCCCAACCACAGAGGAAGATGGTCATCATGCCAGAGAGACAAGATGTTCCACATACCTACCCAGATGGGCCGCCTCAAACTGGGACCCAAGTGTCACCATGCAGCAGGCGATGCCTGAGCCCCACACCAAACTCAAAAATCAAAACCAAAATATTCAAGAAAGAAGGCTGTCCTTTGGTTAGCCTTGAACCCATGGTCAGAATGTCAATGGTCATTACGCGGTTGACAAAATGGTGCTTCAAATCATCTGAGAAGGCAGCTCATGGTGTGTAAAGACTTATTCTGGACAGTCTAAATAGCCCCATTGAATGCTTCTCTTGTCAGTCCAGTATCTCAGGTGAAACAGAAGAGCTAATATATCTTTTAGATGGATTTCATGGATCACTGAATACTGGATGGCTATAAAATAAAAAAAGTCATATGGGAATAATTTGACACTTACAGTTATTATCTAGCAGGTGGGTTTTTCTAACGGGCCTTTATTGGTTTGTTTGTTTGGTTTTTTTTTTGTAATTAACGTATCAGTCCTTAGCATGGCTGGATGCAGGCTGATAAGGGCTGTAGTAAAGCCCAGCACACCAGCATAAACTGATAGCCAGGCTGCAGGACTAATGCAGATTAATGCCGAGGGCAGGCTTCATGGTCCGCGAGATAGGCCGGGTCGAAGCGTAATGTGAAGTGCGTGAGATCCGGCTGTCTGCAGGAACACCACGCTTCTACTGGACTTCAGCTAAATGGCTATTTAGTGCCAATACCCATTTCAAGCTGTCTGGTATTTTCTGAAACATGCGCTCATTTTCTGAGTGTCTGTGGCCTCTTCCACTCACTTTATGGCAGCGTTGATGTCGATTTACTGGGAAGCCGGGTCCGTGATCGATTCTGCGTTACTCAGGATAGGAGTTTCCCCCGGCTGGTGCCTCTGTGGCCTGCCCCCCCCCCCCCCCCGATCCAGGGCATAGGGGCCGTCCTACAATATACACTCTAGCTGGCTTAATTGAAAGTTAGCATAGACATAATTGAAAGTCAACCTGGGAATTAATGTGCTTTAAAAGAATTAACACAGCCTCCGTCAGCAGTAATGTACGCCTGTCATAACTAATCACATTACCGCATAGGAAGGCTTGAGGGGGGGGGGGGCTTCCTCATGCTTAGTGTCACACCCGTCATGCTGCCCTGCCTGTTCAGTGCAGCCGGGAGTCTGACACACCCCCTGATTTTACTCGTATCAAGTCAATTTATTTATATCACAGTTTAAAAACAGTGCTTTACACAATACAAAATGAATGAATTAATGAATTCATTAATGTCATATGGCAATTCACAAATAACACAGACAAAAGTACATATCAACACATCTTTAAATTGCTTAAAAGCCAGATTACATTCATGAATAAATGTGAAAGCAAGCACATGTAATGAGTAACTACTGAGTAATCAGTACTCAGCAATTACTTCATGCAAGCAGTAACTACTCTGTTGAACACTGATTCATGAGCAGCCCAAACTAAGTGAGTCACTCTATGGCTCCACACCTCTGATTCCTGATATGTCGAGGGTTTGCATGCTCTCCTCATATTTGCATGGACGTCCTCTGGCAGTCCAGACACATGCACTTAAGTAATCAGGTGTCTCAAAACCAGTGTTTCTGAAACAGGTTCTCAGGAAACCCTAGGCGATCTGCCTTTTTGCTCCCTCGATGCTGAGCATCCCTGACGATCGGTTTGAGAAACACTTCTGGAAACTGCTTATAATGTATTATGAGTGTGAGAGTGTGCCCTGTGACGTCCCACCCAGGGTGTCCCCTGCCCAGTGTCCTCTGATGGACTGACCTGCCGCCCAGGGTGTCCCCTGCATTGTGCCCTGTTTTCTGGTTAAGCTCCAGGGTCACTGTCACCCTGGACTAGAAGGTATTTAGGAAAGATTCATTAATGCCAATTCATAAGTATATGAGAGGTGTTAGATGAAGATCAGAAGCAACAAGAAACCCAGGTGGAAAAAATAAGCAAATAATGTAGAGAGATAAACATCTGAAATAAAAAGTAATCTTGATGGATAAATGAAAAGTACTCTGGAGATAAAAAAGAGTAATCTCAACAGATAAAAATAAGAAGTTGGAAGTTGTATAGATAATAAAAAGTATTCTAGATAAAAACGAGCAATCTAGGTGGTTAAAAGTAGGTATTCTAGGTAAACAATCTTCCATGTTTTGGTTAAACTTTAAGACCTTTACGGTGTCTAAACAGCAAACGGTAACACATTATGTCAGACAGGGTTTAACGTGCAATGAGATTCACTCAGGAACTCCCCCCCCAAGAAAGTGCTGGGTTGTGATGACCAGTCATGACATCCGCCAGTCAGGATGTCAATGGAGGCAGAACAGGGACTTCAAAAGCACCTTCGAAAGAATTCAATTTGCGTATTAAAAGACGGCCTCTTTGAAGGACATTTAATCAAAAAACGCTTAATTGGCAATTCAAATCCTCAGAGGAAGAAAAATAAAACACTTCATTCATAAACGGCTCGGACAATGGAGCGATTTGTAGCTGGCGGCGCTTTCCATGCGCCTGATTTTGTGCCCCCTCCAGTCACAGCCCTGAAGGGCCCTCCCCGCTCGCACCCACCGTGTAAATAACCTTGAGCTGTCAAAGGGGGCCCGTGGACTGCGCGGCGTCTGCAGACAAAGCTGTCTCCTTTCTGCCGCCTCCGCGGCCCATAAACCTGGTGACAGCCTGAGTGCTCCTATCGCCGCGGAGCAAGGAATTATGGAGGAAGCAGACCTTGGCTCCGGCTCTGCCTCGCATGCTTGGCTGTAGATAATGGGGAACACCTTTGAGGTATTGAGATACAAGCTTTCTGATGTTTCTAGGCGGTGCTGTGTGGCTCAGTGCGTGGGGCTCTGTACCCATTATCAGGTACTTCCAGGTTCCGCGCTTGACTGAGTGATGTCACCGTTGGGCCCCTGAGACAAGACCCTTAACCCAGTAACTGCTCCAGAAACTGTATGACCCTGCTTTCTCACAAACATCTTGTTTTGGATTAAAGCGTCTGTCCTAATCAGGGTCATGGGGGGGTGGGGGTGGGGTCCAGAGACACAAGGCAGGATGGGGCACCCAACGCAGGGCACACTCACACCTGCAGGCAATTAGATAACGCCGATTACTCTCGGCATGTTTTTGGACTGTGGGGGGGAACTGGAGTAACCCCACAACATTATGCAGAACATGCAAACTCCACACACATGGAGCAGAAACTTGAACCCTGGTCCCAGAAGTGTAGAGAGACAATGCTGTCCGCTGCACCGCCGCGCCACGCAACAAATGAAAGGTGGATGTAATGGTTGAAACATCCTCTCCCCACTGCAGACCATGAACGGATCGGCAAGGACTCGCCGTATGAGCAGGAGGGGAAGGTGCAGTTCGTCATCGACGCCGTCTACTCTATGGCACACGCCCTACACAACATGCACCGGGAGCTGTGCCCAGGCCTCGTGGGTCTCTGCCCCAAGATGGACCTCATCAACGGCAGCATGCTGCTCAAGTACATCCGTAACGTCAGCTTCTCGGGTGAGTGACACGGTCAGAGCCGGACGTCGAGATCCGCAGTGAGCGTGAGCGGAACTTGGTACAGCCTATTAAGCTGGGAGCTTTAAACACACTGGTTTAAACAGCTATTTCCTGAAAGAAGCGAGAATTAAAAGATAAAATACAATAAATATTAGACCTTCTCCCTGAAGCAGAAAAGTCTGTGGATTCGCTTTAAGGCTATCAACAGATAAAATGTTTATATCAGTGGTCATGTGGAGGTTTGGTGCAGTTTAATGTATATATTCACAGCAATATCCACAGGTATCCAAGAAAGACACGCGTAACATTTTGCTGAACAAAGAAGGTAAAGGCATGAAATTGGATTGAGCACAGCAGGAGAACAGAGGATTATGGACTGAACTGTCAGGCCGAAAACCCAAAAACAACAGGGAAGAACAAACCTGCACGTCGGTGTTAGAAGGAAACGTTCTCTCTCTCTTTCGTGAGGTGTGCAGTTGCAGTTAACATGCAGTTGATGCAGTTGGAACAATTTCTGAAAGAATATTAGTACGCAGAAATTATTATTATGTGTTCTGATTCACGGTCCACATTCGACTTTTCAGGGCAGCTTCTTTTGGGTCACGCAGATGAGCATGTGTAGAGCCAAACAGACTTTGCTTTTTTCCCTGTGATACTGTAAGCAGAGGCGGGGTCAGGGTCTATGGCTGGTTGCGATTGGCTGGCTGCCAGTTGGGGGTGGTGGTTGTTCCACTGAGGTGTTGGTTATGGTGATGGGGATATTGGGTCGATGTAGCATAATGGCAAAGGGGGGAGGTGATCAATGCAGCCAGAATCGGTGCTGTGGCTTTGGGGCTGGGGGGGGGGTGGCGCTGGGGCTCAGGCAGATCTGGGACAGTGCTGCCCCACTTTCCTCAAACACCTATTAATTCATCACGGAGTCTCACTCCAGCTAAGATGCATCAACAAGAAAAAGGCCGCAGTGCTATTTTTTTCCCATCTGGCTTTTACCCACCCCAAGTCCTTATTTGTTTGTATTCCATTTATTTATCAAACACATTTATTCAAAGTGGGGTTCATTTTTTCAAGAGAAGGCAGGGTCAGCCAGTCCCTGGGGCAACTAAGGGTTTAAGGGTCTCAGGGGCCCAGTGCCCTAACACACTAAGCCACATAGACACATGAAAAGAAGGTAAATGGCTGGGATATCAAAGTCTATGCAGATGGGCCCCTCCCAGAATCCATGGGTATTACGCGCATATATGAATTAATTTTACCACCATCTGGGTCTGAGGTCTGCAATCTCCCTGCTAGAATCCCTTACCAGGTTAATCGGGGTGCCAGGTTAACTGAAGTGCCGGTAGAGGGGTGACGTTGGCCCATTTTCATTCACCGATCTCTTAGGTGGCTGTTAAATAATGAACGTGTTTATGGGAAACAGACTTCAACTCATGTCGGACTTAAGCTAAATCTGGATGCACTTTACCAGCTGACCAACCTCATGCCCAATCCAGCATGATCAATGGTTCGTCCAGCCTTTGCAGGTATCACGTTATTAATAAGTAACCAAGCTCTTAAAATGAAAGTAGCGTGGTTTGTGTGTCGAATCACTAGCGCTTGCTAACCTTTAGCAGCACAACGCTATAAAAAGCATGGCTTAGCCCATGTGAGCGCTATGGCGCCATCTTGGTGTGATTCCCTCTCGTTACTGGCACTCCGATTAGCGGGGTCAGGCTACCCTATCAAACATTTACCCCGCTTAATCAAACTGCTGTAGCAGTCGGTACCACTGGGCCGCACTGAACTTTACTTCACAGCAGCGACACCGGCAAGGTCCTAAAAATGACCCGGTGTTTGGAGGTACGCTACATCGACCTCTGCTGAGCACCGAGGATCGCGGGATGTTCCATCTCTGCTCCGGGACCGTGGCATCTCTCTGCTGGGGAGGCAGAATAATGATGCTCCACTTAAGAGCACCTCGGAGGTGGGGAGAGGGGGGGATGTCTGAGTAATCAGACAGAGAGAGGGACCGCAGGGGTCATCCCACGATGCGTAACGCTCCCCACAGGCTGATTAAGCGCTAACAAGAGGGGGCGAGGCTAAGCAGAGCCACTGGATGGATGTCGAGCGGGCCGGCCTCCACCGACCACGAGACCACCGCTGATTTCAAAGACACGAGAGGGAGTGTGTGCCTAATATGTAACAGAGGCTTCATCTGCATCCAAATGAAAGATAAAATTATTAAAGGAAAAGCAGAGAAATTCCAAGAAAATTGTCTTACTGTAGGAGTCCTTAATTTTTTTGTGATAATGTCCTTCAGGTAGTGATCTTCACAAGACATTGTCGTGCTTCAAATCTCTGATATATGCTTACGGTTAGAGTTAAGGTGTTAGCTTTAGGGTTAGGGTGTTAGGGTTAGGGTGTTAGGGTGTTCGGCTTGAGAGAAATTAAACAGGAAGGACAAGTCATGGGGCGAGGATGCAAATATTACTCTCATGGCATGAATACATTAAAATCACAGCATGGCATCTGATGCCTGCAGGATTGATAAATGAACTGCTTGCTCTGTATAGGGAAAAAACAAAAGATCAGAGGAAGAGAGGAGAGTACTTGAATGTAGAAAATAAATAAAGTCTTTGTTTACCCTTCAGTGCATTTTTCTATAGCAAATTGCTCGTGCGGGACACATAGAGGTAGAACTCGCTGTTAAATATGCATCCTGGCACTGGATAAAACGGTAACCCGCTGTGGTTGAGCTGCTGTGTCAATGGAGGTGGAGACCTTCATTAATGCACAGTGAGCTACAGTGTGCCTGAGTTCAAGGGCAAGGACATGCGTTTATTAAATAAATGACTAACAAGGACCCATGTCAGTGTAGCTTTGCTTTCCTACAATCAGAAAAGTGTCTGTGATAATGAACTAGATCAATCCATCCATCCATCCATCCATCCATCCAGCATCCAGGCACTTATCCTGGTCAGAATTTCAGGGAGGCCTGGTGCCTATCCCATGTGGCACAGGGCACAAGCCTGGGGTGAACCCTAGATGGGATACTGCTTAATTATAAGGCGCACAGACAGTCACACATCTCAGGCTATTCAGTGACACCAGTTAGTCTATTCTGATTGCCTTTGGACCATGGAAACCAACAAAACACAGCCATTGGCCCACCTAGTCACCCTGCCGGGGGTTGGATGGTAACACATTGTGATGCCGTATGTCTTTTAAAAAGATACAGCAGGCAGCGATTGGGACTGGGACCATCTAAACGCCCAGAGTGTCATCACGGTTTCTACCTGTCTGCCTATACTCTCAGATACCAGAGCTATTACTGCTATAATTTCCCAAGATTTGGGAGGACGAGTTTCTCCAGCTCAGTACGGAGCACTCTGCAGGAAGCAGACATGTAGGGGCCGTGCTTTTCTGCTTATGAAGCATAACGGAAACACTGTAGCGTGTCCATGTACCATTAAAAATACAGGAAGAGGGCAGATGCTGTTTCCTGTGATTTCAAATTCCATCTCATACTGTGTACAAATTGAATGCCCTTAACTGAAAACTCAGAGCCCGTCAGTTAATCACACAAAAGCTCGGTCTGCCCGTTTCCTGACAAGGCTTTGGTGAGGCCCACTGTGGGTGCGAATCCCTCCTGCACACATAAAAGCGAACAGGAACCGGCTGTCCAGTTATTACGGCATTAAAAGCTCACATTTTATGTGGGGGGTGGGGGGGCAAGGGCATTGGGCCTAACCTGAACTTTCACAAAATCACTGGATGAAAGTTTTATTGGTACTGTGTTCAAGCTGTATACTGTATGAAAAGATGTATGTGGATTTCCTGAATAAACTGTCGTTGCTTAAATATGGATTAATCACTTACAGTCTGAAATGTAACTGAAATGCACCAGGCATGTTCTGACCCATTTATTCAGGAATTCCAAGAAAAATATTCCACTGCACCACCTGCTACTTCCTTCCTTACTCCCCGGACAATCATGTGACTGGACCCCTCAGAGCGAGAAGCCAATGTGCCACACGAGGCATAGATCTCCACGGAGCAACCCCTCAACGTTCAACGTTTACTTACATGTCATTTTACTGCCTAGCCGTTCGTGTTCAGTGACCCACGAGCGTTGGCACAGATGGCACAGTAAACGCTTTCAGAGCATGGGCATCCTCCTGCGGGGTGAGGAGGGGCTGTTTGTTCTCAGAAGCCTTCATCTTCTCTGAGATGCCTTCATCCTCCCAGGAAGTGCTTCACCCCCCAACGCTGCAGGACGCCTGTCCAATCACAGCTGGATCACCTTTCTGAAAGACATCCTTAAGAAGTCTTTGCAATATAAGAACTGCAGAAGCTTTGTGCTGAGGATAACTGTAATACGGAATGGTTATACTTTCCCAGTAGGAAAATTCCCTTTTCATCTACCCTGTATTACTCTCCATGAGACATACAGATACATGTACGGGTGAGAGCTTAGGGGACATAGCACAGGGTTAGCCAGCATGCAGCACCCCTGACACTGGGGGGCAAGGGCCTTGCTCAGGGGCCCAACTGTGACATCAATCTGCTTCCCACAGGCTTCAAACCGGCAACCTTCTTATCACCTGCTGATCGAGACACCAACATACTGCACTGCTTCTTCTGAGTGTATTTCAAGAAAGGATTTTTTTTGGGTAGTTCAGGTCCAGAGAGTAAAAATCCAGAACAAGATTTTGTTTCAACCGACTAGTTGAGTATAAATAAGCACAGTACTCAACAGGTTGGTTGAAACAAAATCTTGGTCAGGATTTTTACTCTGAACTAACCACCTCTGAAAACAACATATCGTCATACAATTGTTGAAAATAAGCAAAAAAGCATACCCAGAGTGCCTGCTCAGAATTTGTTGGACACGTGCCATTTATTCTTCCAGTCTGACCACTTACGGATCCTCAAAGCACCATTAGCTCAGATTGTGAACTTTCATTACTCCGGACGGACATTCAGACTGTACACGTCCATTAGAAAAATACGAGACTCTAAAAAATCACTGGACTCAAAAGTGGTTTGTAAAGACTTGTAGTTCAAACAGCTCCACTAAGCTAAGGCCTTTGATGTAAGACAATAAAAAAGCATCAAAGCATGTTTCTAATTTATGCGAGAGATGAACCAGGAGAGCAGAGAAATCGACAAACCAAAACAGCATGGATGGAAACAGCACTTAAACGCAGCAGAACGGTCTTGATGAAGTTAGTGCTGAGACCTCATGTTGCTTTGTAAGAAAAACCAGGCTGAGA
Organism: Cyphomyrus plagiostoma; assembly: GCA_019775915.2. Lineage (NCBI taxonomy): Eukaryota > Metazoa > Chordata > Actinopteri > Osteoglossiformes > Mormyridae > Cyphomyrus > Cyphomyrus plagiostoma. Next base: position 59,881 of record JABFEA020000041.1, on the reverse strand, counting down.
CACTGTGTGTGACCTTGGAAAGGTGCGCATCGTATCCAAACCTGGCCAGCATGGTATCTTCAAGAGCCGGAGGAAAAAATTACCAATATTAAGCGTCGCTTTATTTCCCATTTATACACATATGAGTAGATTGGTATATGTTAGTTTTCACATATCCCATCATGCTCTCCTTTTTAAAGACACACCCACACACACACAGATAGAGGTGAGAGCGAAGTTTGGGGTCTGATCACAGGGTCAGCCATCCATCCAGCCCCCCTGGGGCATTTTTAAGGGGGTTAAGGGCCCTGATCAGGGGCCCGGCAGCGGTGCTTCCTCACTGCCAAGGAAGCACCGTGGTGTGACAACACGGTGAAGAATGCAGCGTGAGACACAAGGGAGATGGGCGGGGGTGGATATGTGTGTGCTCCACAGACTGAATGTAAGGAGTGATGCGAGGAAGGCGATGCATCTGCTGAACAGCGCTTTAAATTACAGGCCGAGACACGATCAGCAAGGCGTCCCCTCCAGACTGCAATGGGACGGGAGATGATGCAGGAGACGGAGAGGAACAGGCAGTGTTGGCATAACTGGGCTTCTATTTCTCCTACAGTTATACGCTTGCACCCTGTTTCTGGGGCCCCACTCAAAAAGTCATTACGGGACCCCTTGACCCCCCCTAGATGATAGTTCCATTCTCCACCACTTATCCGGCGTCGGGCTGCAGAGGCAGCAGTCTAAGCAGGGATGCCCAGACCTCCCATTTACCAGCCACCTCCTCCAGCTCCTCTGGGGAATACCAAGGAGTTCCCAGGCCAGCCATGAGATATAATCTCTCCAGCGTGTCCTGGGTCTGCCCGGGGACCCCCTCCTGGTTGGACATGCCTGAAACACCTCCCCAGGAAAGCATCCAGGAAGCATACTTTTGATGCAGAGGAGCAGGATCCTCCCTTTGAGCCCCTCTCGAATGTCAAGGCTCCTCAACCTGCGGCGGAAACTCCTTTCAGCCACTTGTATCTGCAATTTCATTTTTTTCAATACCTCTGGGTATTGAAACCCATCTGGGTATCATATTCATCAATGCAAGCAAAAAAAATTCTCTTATGTATATTATTTTACAGTGTAATAGTATATATTACATATATCAAATTATGTTTTTGGAACAATATGATGAAATGTTGCGGAGTTAGTATTTATAGACTGTGGAGCAAGTAGTGTGAGTATAGTATATATTTGTACTGGAATTATTTAAAATAGCATCATAAAATTTCACAGACAGAGGAATTTCCAAACTATATAATTGAATACAAGTTTCCGTAACAGTTTCCATTCTATTTACGCTGAATTATGACTGCATTTCATGCTCAGAAGCAAAAGGCTGTACTGGAAGCTTTCCCTTCACTAACGAGAATTTGCCAACTAAGACACTCGCTGGCTGATTTGGTTTATCGGCTTTAAATATGTTCATCTCAGTTCCAATGTGGCTAAAAAGCTGCTTTTTCTGATTTGATGCTCAGTTGTCTATGAACGCTTTAAATTAGGAAACATGTCTTTATCCTTCAGCAGTGACAGGAATTATGACATGGAGCAGCCTGACCAGAGCGTTAACACTCCATCGGACACTGCAGACCACAGGGCAGACCTGCCTGGAGATAACAGCATTCAGACACTTCCTTCTCTGAGGTCCTGCATCAACCTCCACTCTTCTCACTGACCCTATTCTTTCGCAAGCTCTCATTCTCAAACCCTTTAGGAAAAGGGTGGAGATGATCACATTATAGATACACATGACATCTCAGTGGTGCCCTTGAGCAAAGCCCCTAACCTGCTGAAAAAAGCCACAACCTTCACTCTCACCTCTATGTGTGTGTGTGTGTGTGTGTGTGTGTGTGTGTCTGTGTGTGTGTGCCTTTAAAAAAATTAGAGCACGATAGGATATCTGAAAACTGACACATTCCAATGCACCTGTTCTTATACTTGTGTGAATGTCAACTAGAGTTTCGTTTCATACAGGTATGTACATGGCGGTGGAGGTGAAATCCAGCCTATTAGATCCTCGTCGTTCATGAGATGATGCTGTAATGCCTTCCGTCTGGGTGCCCAGGACCCTGCAGTGAGCGTGTCGTACCTCTATGATCCCAAGGAGCTGGGTGTATGGGGTGGGGGATTTAAGCCCCCAGGTGCTCACCGCAGGGACCCGCAGGTGGGGATCATTCAGGCCCCAGTCTGTGGAACTCTCTTCCGCAGTCTCTCCATAACTGTTCTTCCTTCTTTTCCTTGAAATCTGAACTAATAACATTTGTTTCCTTGAACATTTCTCTACTGTCTCTTCCTGATTACTGATTTTTTTCTCCCTCCTGTAAAGCAACCTTGCGATTGTGAAAGGCGCTATATAAATGTAATCTATTATTATTATTATTATTATTATTATTATTATTATTATTATTATTATTATTATGCAGTGTTCCATTCCAGGCAGGTCTTACCAAGATTTTCGGCTAAAATCTTTTCCCACAGAAACACGCAGATCTAATTAGGTTCACTCTGCTCTATATTTCACTTCAGAAATTCAGGGACTCTAACTGGGAAACTTTGGGTTTATGAGTCCACATCCTTAAATGCTGCTTTACCCTCTGCACTCTCAATAATGGGTGTAAATGATAGCGTCACACTCGAGCAGGTTTTGCCCCGATGTTGTGTAGCGAGGCTATTACAATTTGTAAAGAATGAGGTTTGTTTCCACAACACCAGTACATCCATAATGTTTCAGTATTTCCTTGTTTCTTGGAATGATCATTTTCTGGTGGACACCAGCTACCTCAAATGTGTAACGAGTGTGCTGCCGTGGTCTTCTAACGCCTCCCAGATCACATCCTGGTGAAAATGGAGCGTATCTGTGACATACCGTGATCGGGAAGGTTGTTGGTACGTATCAAGCCAAACTCACAGACACGGTTCACACCATCAATCACCCACATTATCTACCTCACAGCGGGACCTGGCTTTATTTCTGTGTGAAGTCAAATATAAGCTGGCAACAATGACCTTTACAAGGCTCCCCAAATATGCATGAGCATGTAGAGTTTGCGGGTATTTTTGTGTGAAAGCATCTACCTGGACATTCAACGGATTTGTGAGCAAATCAATTTATAACATTAACATTATGTTGAGTTTCTATGTGTATCTTGGTATTTTAATGGTGTAAAGTGGCAATCTTTTTCCCCATCAGCCTTAAACACATTTTATGATCATGAAGCACATTTGTGATCTTCAGTGAACATCCCCTCCTCTGTGCTCCTACAGGCATCGCTGGCAACCCCGTTGTCTTCAACCATAACGGGGATGCCCCCGGTCGCTATGAAATCTACCAGTACCAAATCAGGAACAGAACCGCCGAATACAAGGTCATCGGCCACTGGACTGACCAGCTTCATCTGGAGGTGAGCTACCGTGTCTCCGGGTTTCTCTGCTTTGGGGAGATGCAAATTTTTAGTGCTTGCTCATAATACACGGCATTGCAATATGCTTCGAGATGCAATAGACTGCAGTGATGAAAGAGACACAATGCAATGTTTATTGTTTATTTCCAGAATGTTCTTCATGATTCTGGTAACGCTCCACCGACGAATTGCTGTGTACCTCAACTTCAGTGCGCTTGTTTGGGATTGTGTTGTTCCTGTGTACAGTCAGTTGTTTCCAGTCAGAAATTCAATTCCTTTTGGGAGGGAGTGAGTGTGTGTGTGTGTGTGCGTGTGCGCACGCGAGCAGGTATACCTATCCTTATGTGGTCACAATGTTAATTTTTTTCCCTTATGGGGACCGGTTTCTCTGTTTTATAAAAATTGGTGACTGCTATGAAAAAACTAAAAATGCAAAAACTCTTGTATTTTGTTTGGTTACTTATGGTTATGGTTAGGGCAGAGGTTAAGGTTGTCATAGTTAGCGTTAGCATTTTTCCCATTGAAATGAATGAGCGGTCACCATAAGGATATGTTTACCCTACATGTGCATGCGCGTGTGTGTGTGTGTATGTGGTTATGTATGTGTGTGTGTATAATGATAAAAATGTCTCCACCAGCAACAAGCTGTGAATTATACTAGTGAGTCGTTTTCCAGTGACTTTTTCCTATGAAGCCATCAGAAACCCAGGAAGACCAAGTGCCTGGGTGGCGAATTTAGGGAGGCAATATCCTGGCAGAGGACCCAGTGATAGGGCCGTAATCGCTACTCGCTGGGCTGTTCCTCTGAAGCCAGTGTGGCAGTTAACCTTGGTGGTCTGCAGCCAATAGCTCAACCAGAGGGAAACGAAACTGAATATCTCTCTGCGTTGCTCATGCCACTGTGGTTGTTAGTTTTACTGTCAGTTTAGCCAGACAAGAACCTGTTATGTACCACAAAAGTTCACATGAAATGGAGGTCTGCATCAAAATGTCATTTAAAATTAAATGAAAGCATTTCCCAGTCGTGCGATAATATAATTTCAAAGTGAAAATCAATGGGGAAGAATGAAATATGTTTATCTGGTGAACAAAACACTACACCCTCCCCCACCATACACACACACATGCACACGCACGCACACACGCATTGCCTTTGATTCTAATTCCTGTTTTTGGGTTTGCTTTGGGAAAAAAATGATTGAACTCATTGTTAATCCACTAAATAACTTAATTGAATTGTCCATGTTAGCGATATTCTTTGCAGCTCTGTAAAAAGGCACTGCTGTTTCAGTCATTCTAAGCTATTAAGGAACTTTTGAGATAATGCTTTAAGTTAGCACTTAGACACATAGACTTTCAGAACTTTTGTGTGGAGACGTTCCTGCTTCTTAAATTCTTTAGCCATACGATATGTTATAATCTGCTGGTATTTTACACACAGGGGCCAATTTCCTATTTCTGGGGCCTCACTCTAAAAGTCACTTTGGGGCCCCCTGCCTTTGGCATGGTGGAAAGGCGCGGTTTGAGAGGTGCTAAACACAGCTACTAATTATATAATTCTTTAGGTGACTAATGTGTCCCGGTGCATAACTCTATGCATCCTCCCGGACAGGTGGGCTCCATGTTTTGGCCGGGTGGAGTCCAGGACGTGCCCTCCTCAATCTGCAGCCAGCCGTGCCGCCCGGGCGAGCGGAAGAAGACAGTGAAGGGCATGCCGTGCTGCTGGCACTGCGATCGCTGCGACGGCTACCAGTACCAGGCCGACACCTACACCTGCAAGATGTGCCGCTTCGACCTGCGGCCCAACAAGAACCACACGGCATGCCAGGCCATCCCCGTGGTGCAGCTGCAATGGAGCTCGCCCTGGGCTGTTATCCCCGTCCTGCTGGCCGTCTTCGGGATCCTGGCCACGGTCTTCGTGGTAGCCACCTTCATCCGCTACAACGACACGCCCATCGTCAAGGCCTCAGGCCGCGAGCTCAGCTACGTGCTTCTGACGGGCATCTTCCTCTGCTATGCCACCACCTTCCTCATGATCTCCACTCCCGGCGTGGGCGTCTGCTCGCTGCGGCGCATCTTCCTGGGCCTGGGCATGAGCATCAGCTACGCGGCGCTGCTCACCAAGACCAACCGCATCTACCGCATCTTCGAGCAGGGCAAGCGGTCGGTCAGCGCCCCCCGCTTCATCAGCCCCGCCTCCCAGCTGGTCATCGCTTTCAGCCTCATCTCGGTGCAGCTGCTGGGCGTCTGCGTGTGGTTCGGGGTGGATCCCTCACAGGCCGTCATCGACTACGAGGACCAGCGCACGGCCAACCCAGCTCTGGCACGCGGCATGCTGAAATGCGACATCTCGGACCTGTCGCTCATCTGCCTGCTGGGCTACAGCATGCTGCTCATGGTCACCTGCACCATCTACGCCATCAAGACGCGCGGCGTCCCTGAGACCTTCAACGAGGCCAAGCCCATCGGCTTCACCATGTACACCACCTGCATCGTCTGGCTCGCCTTCATCCCCATCTTCTTCGGGACGTCGCAGTCTACAGAGAAGGTGGGATTGATCGCCTTGGGTGAGGAACAGCATCTGTTTTCATACCAAGCTGTCCAAACAAGCTGGTTATGAGGTTTCTACCAAACAACGGACATTAGATTTATTCAGCAGGCACGTTTAACCAAAGCGATTTTGTTTACATTTTTTGAGAAAACAGAGTCAGTCCCTAGAGCAATGGGAGGTTATGGGTCTTGCTCAAGAGCCTAATGCATTAAAAGAACAGCCAGGTGCTCATTACTATGGCAGATTAATCATTGTCTTTTCTGTAGGACATTTCAAATACGGGTAATTGAGGACCCTGCTAGGATCCGTAATGGATGTCTACGGGCTCTGCAGCAAACAAGCTAATTAAACTTTTGTTCGATTATGCGGGATGCACCGACAGCTTTTCTTTCTTTTCTTTCTTTCGTTTTTCCCCATTTTTTCCCCCCTTATTTTCCTTTTTTTCTCTTTTTTCTTTCCTTTTTTTTTTCTTTCTCTGCACCCACAGCTCTTCATATGAATCTCTAGGGCGCTATTTGGAGTAGCGCCACCCGAAGGATTTCTAGCGTCTCTCCCGGTCTATTGACCCTGCCGTGTGGCTCGCAGTCACAGAAAGGCACAAAAGCCTCTGTCCCAAGCCGGCGTGTGTTTCCGTTGCGGCACGGCGCTCGTTTTTGGGACGCCGTACCTCTGCTAACGCGCGTTTTATTGTATCCCGGCAGACGGGCAGCTTCACAACATATGCATCTAAGCTGGCGGAAATGCGAGAAAGGGGACAGATGTGGAAACTGATGGGGGTGGAAGCATGAGTTATGAGGCACATATATTGCAAATCAGCACCTCCTCTATGCCTTTCACTAACGTTTCCTAGCTGTGTGTCATCTGTGTGAGAAGCAGGACTACCCACTCCTCTGCACTACCCACATGAAGTAAAGGTAAAGGTTCACTGCTGAATTAATGAAGCATGTCAGTGTACAGAACATCAAACAAGGGTGGGAGAGTTCACCGAAAATCTTCCCGGGTTGGATACAGGCCTCTACGGAGGATCCGAATCGATCCAAAGACCTTGGATTTATGTGATGGTTCATTTTGGAGGGCAAGCTTTTTACACAGTCCGACATCCCGAGAGTGCTTTAACTGCCTGTGTTTAATAAACTAGACCAGGTTTAACACCAGAGGCAGTGTCATCGTGTACAAGGAATCCTACAGGCCCAGCACTAGGCTCGGATTCTTAAAAAAAAACACCTTTGTTGTGTGATCTGTGTGTATAAGAATATTTCCTTTAGAATCTCCTGCAGCCTCTAGAGTCTCCATGGAAATCACACCCATACTCAACACCATTCAAATTCATTAACTATGGTTGTAAAATAATATGATGCCCAGTAAATACTCAGATTTTGTCTCACAATGGAAATGAAACATGGGTAAAGCGTATGCTAACCTCATATAAATCACTTAAGGGCGCATGTTGTAAAGTCAGAACTCGTGTAAAGTCAGCTTGTGTCTGATTAGCAGAAGGTAACATTAGCCTATTCGGTACTGACTGGTCTCTCCGTGGAGAATTCATAATATTTATAGAGTTTAACTAGGCGGCTTGCTGAGCAATGGAAGGAACTTTAACCCGTGTTTTAGAGCGCAGTGTGAGCAGTGACTTGAGTTTGGCAGCTGATTTTACTGGGCTTTGCATGAGAGGCGTAAGGCCTGATCGGCTCAGTAGCCGACACCAGCATGATGGGTTAGATTAAAGGGACACCCCCCCCCCACACACACAACAAGCTGAAGTGATAATAACTAGTGGATTAATCTGTACTGGTGACTAACGGGAGGGACACATAGACCCAGCCTTGCTTCAGCTGTGATTGTCGGGGGGGGTTAAGCCTTGGGTAAACATGTTGCTGTTTTAACATCAAGAATAGAACTCGTTCAGCAAAGGCTCAGCTGCACCGGAACGTACCGATTCCCCATCAGCTGTGGCAAAAAAAAAATTAAGCTAGCCGAGCCTCGGAGTCACGGTGAGCGAAAAGGCGGCTCGTAAGGCTAATGAGAGGAGACACCAGGAGATGCTTTTCATTAGAGGGGCGGTTAAGCAGACAGGCGCCAGTGCCAGAGCTCACAGCTGCTCGCTTCGCTGCGCTAGGCTACGCCACCCACCACGCCGCTGCTCTGCTAGCTGGCACAAGCCATTTGGTATGTTTTTGACATTCGCTGCTAATTGCTTACCAGTTTTCCAAACTCTGCTCCTCTCTAGAAGTTACTGTAGGGATATAGTGGACTAAACTGGCAGATGCTGCGTTAGTTTCCCCTGCTGGAAAGCATGTAGCCGTAGCGCCTCAGTTAGCATTAACATTTCTGACCCTCCCCTGCCATACAACCCCTGAACGTAGCCCCAGGACTTATACGCAGTCTCGACATCTTCGCGGGGGGGGAGGCTAGAGTGAATTTTAGAGTGCGGCCTCAGAAGCAATAATCCCGCCCCTGCCTTTAGGGTACAGTAATGGAGGGAAAAGAGTACAGGCTGCCTTTGATTCATCTATGCAGAGATTACGAGGCAGCCTTCAGAGGGTAGAACAAACATGAAAAAGGAGAAAAAGAAAACTGTGGCATGCTGAGTTATAAGCAGCTACAGATGGTCTCTTCCTCGCTTGGGAGAATCTCTGCAGTTAATTGCCATTCTGGCGATGCAGATCAAAGTGACATTACGCTAGATGGATGCTCTAGTCTCTCTTTTCTTGCAATATGTATAATTACCAACAGAGGGCTTGTTCATTTGCGTCCCACGCGAGACGTGAATTCAGGCTGAAAATCTGGCCTGCATTCACGGGCCGTTTAAACGCCAGGCTTTACATAAATACCCGAGCTGCGTGACTCCCGTGCCTGATGGCTGTGTCTGTTCAGTCGTGTTTGGTAATAAATGAATTCGTCAGAGTCTTTCATTTGCCTCTTTTTGATCACGCGGACAGTACGTTGGGGACATCAGTACTTTGAAATGCTCGTGGTCAGTCTCTGGTCATCGCTGCCCCAGGCTAAGATGCACGAAATATAAAGAATTAAGTCAAAGGTACTGAATTAAAGTGAAGAAAATATAACATAGAGACAGCAAAGCAAAATTTGAAACTCGGCTCATATTGTAAACCATACGATACCCCGAAAGGCTTCACCTTAAGCACTGTATTCTAGCAGGCATTGTGGTTTTTTTACACACACACACACACACACACACATACATAAATTTGTTGGTCCCATTCCACAAAAAAAAAAAAAAAAAAATCACACCTCTGAAATGACTTGAAACTGACAAAAGTTTTTATTGATATATTGATTCAGTTGAATATTTCAGTTATTAAATGGACACAAAACAGATACCCTGAATTTAATATTTCGTGGCACCACCTTTTGCCGCAGTCACTGCCAACCAACGATCTCTGTACTTCACAGTGAGACGTCAGCATTCGCCAGCAGGTAGTCTGGCCCACTCTGCCTGAGCAAACTGCTCAAGCTGTCTCAGGTTTGTAGGGTGGTATCTCCACACTGCAATTTTCAGATCTTTTCATAGATGTTCAATAGGATTAAAATCTGGGATTAAGAGCTAGGATTAAGATTTTCTTTTAAAGCTCCATTTTTCCTTCTGTTAATATAGAGCTGATGTGACTGGCCAAAAAGCTCCAGTTTTTTTGCATCTGTCCAAAGGACATTCTCCCAGAAACTTTGGTGCTTGTCAACATGCATTTTGGTGAACTCTGGCATTTTCATGTTTTTCTGTCTTCCATTATTGTTCAAAATGCAGCGGATGGTGTGATCAGAAAATGACGTACCTTGACCTCGGAGCTCAGCTTGAATGGTCTTGGATGGTCTCCTTGGCTCTTTTTCTACCCTTCTGATCTTGCATTTCCTCTTGCGTCCACGTCCTGGGAAGTTGGCTACAGTCCTATGAACCTTATATTCAACATTGGCAGCTGTGGTCACAGGAACGTGAAGCTGCTTGGAGATGGTCTTACAGCCTTCACCTTTAACATGGTTATCTATAATCATCTTTCTGAGCTTCCCAGACAGCTCTCTCCTTTGCTTTCTCTGGTCCATGTTCAGTATGGTGCCACATTAACACCAAACAACAAAGTAGCATGTTCTTTCCCTTTAAATAGGTTGAATGGCTGATGAAAAGCTTGAAGCCACCTGTGATACTAATTAAGGTTAAACACTTACAGTAGTTTGAAACATGACTATAATGCAAGGATAAATAGTCTATAAATAAACAACAGATAATTTCTTTTCACAATTTTATTGGTTTACTCTATCACAGGGGTCTCCAATGCCGGTCCTGGAGAGCTACTATCCAATCGGTTTTCAATCGTACCTGACTTCTGATGAGCCACACCTGTTTACCTGTTTTCAGGTAAATATCAGGGCCAGGTGTGGCTCATCAGAACCCAAGTCGGATAGAAAACCTTCTGGATAGTAGCTCTCCAGGACTGGAGTTGGAGACCCCTACTCTATCACATACTAAAGGCATGCAGAAATACTTTAGAAAATTGCTTTTAATTGGATCACTTTTCATGAGAAATTAAGCAATGTTTTAATGAGCTGTAAGAATACCGAGAAATTTGACCATATCTTTGTGTGTCTGTTTGTGTGTGTGTGTGTGTGTGTGTGTGTGTGTCTGTGTGTGTGTGTGTGTGTGTGTGTGTGTGCGCGCGCTCGTGTGTGTGTGTGTGTGTGTGTGTGTGTGTATAATTTACCTGATTACCCTGAGGAGTAGCTCTCCAGTAAGAAAGCTATTGTCTATCTCTAATACAGTAAAAAAGCAAGTAAAATCACCCTGTTTCATTCATATGCTTCACAGCCGTGACACGGAGCACAGGATTACAGACAAATGGGATTAATATCCCGCATCCGTGCTTGGAGCCGCACTCACAGCCTGCCCGATGCTTCACTTGCTGACTGGGCTTCAAAGGAAGCAAATCACTGAAGTCAAACTGCTAAAGCAAAAGCTATCATGAGTGAAACCTCAAAGCACAAACACAGCAAAAGCTATGGATCACAGATAGAAATCTTCTCATGAGACTCTGGAATCCGGCAGATTCTGATTCTGATCCAAGTGGGAGGAGCTTGCTGATCTGGTTTAGTCACAGGGGTGCTAAGAGGAGCAACATGAGGTACTAAAATTGCGAGCCTGTCCCCCTGTCGGAGCGATGGGCACATGTGTCATTTTGTTTTTGGTGCACGGTTCAAAGACATCTCCTTGATCTATGGATAAATGGGCAGCCAGCAGCAGGGGCACAGCCCAAGCACAAACCATCAACCCCCCTCGCAGAAATGCAGTGTTTCCTCACCAGCAGCTCCCTGGGCTGTACCATTTGAGCTCTTCTGTGGGGGTAGAAGGTAGCATCGTGACCCTTTTGTCTCTATTTGGCATATGAGAGCTCAGGAACTGGACCATTTAACATCAAACATCTGAGCTGAGTGGCGTTCCAGCCGACAGGAGCCCAGAGCAGCGGCATTCCCAGATGCTCACAGCCAACACAGATGTGATGGCTAATTTAGGAGGCGTCCACATCGTTAGTTATTGTGGGACATGTCTGAGACAGCGGCCGCTGTAAAGGTGACAGATGTTAACACATGCACTGGGCTTGATTTACGGGCCACTCTTAGCCATCTATAGCGCATGAGCGCAGAGTCACGGTGCATCCATCTGCCCAAAGGTGGGGGTGCTCTGAGGCAAGCCTTCGGATTTCCCTGGCGGGGGGGGGGGGGGTGCATGGGATACGCCACTTCTTCATCGGAATGCCATCTTCCATGGGGAAATGCCATCTTGGGTTTAGCTGTCACTGTGCGGACTGGCTCACTAGGTCATTCTGCTATCACCTCCATCAATTCCAAAATATTAACTGTGAAAGATTCACAAGGGTGCTGTAGCAAGTTAAAGTGTCTCGATTGTCATCTTCAACTCTATGATCCATGGATCAGACACTAATTTCAATCTTGTTGGTAATTGTGTAAAGAAACACTAATAAATGGGATATTATGAGTTTCTAAGACATTGAAACATTCTAAGACGCAAGACAGAAAACATCTGAGCTTTACCAAACATGCAAGATCACTACAGGATCTGGTTATACATATTCCCCTCTTTGGGCTTTTGCTGCTTGATGACTTTTGTTGTTTAAGGTTATGCATCATACAGACACACACACACAGACACACACACACACACACACACACCGCACTCTGGGAATCCACACCATGGTGTATCTTTAGCTGTGCATCTCAAGTTTTCTATCAACAAGGTGATGTAACACAACCCATTGAAGGGCGAAGGAAGCAGGCAACATAAACAGGAATTCACAAGGATCTGGGAATCCGGAAGGGTCTGGGAATCCACAAGGATCTGGGAATCCAGAGACTGTAAACGTTTAGGTTTTTAGTAAAAGAGAAGTATTTATGGGTCTGTATCCATTTGTTTTTATGACTGCACATCCAAGACAGGATTGCAGTCAAGGGCAGATTTGTTGTTTTAGGGGCCCTTTAAAAAAGACACCCCCCCACCCAGATGTATCTAGTGAGCAGAGCCAGAAGATGGTGGCTAGCTAGCTAGCTGGTTAGCAGAACGTCCTGTTTCAGCATCTCATAAATCTGGAATATTGTTTATTTAATATTCACTGTAGTGACTGCTTGTGGCCAACAGGGGACCGCCAAACCTCAGGGGCCCCACATAAATGTGTGTTTTGTCTGGTGGTAGACACCATGGCGGGTTGCGACATACAGTACAGTACAGGACCCTAAGGCTGCGTCCACATGGCAAGATGCAAATTTTTTGCAGCGTAGTATGTAATTGGGAGCATGGCCACCTTGGGCGCCAAGCGCTGCCCGGTTTTTGCCCCTCAAATTTTGAATGAAATGAACTTTCACCTTGTCAGCTGACCGCTAGCAAGGCGGAATCCAATCAGATATAATGTACGGTTTGTGACGGGTAGGTGCGGAGACTCGGAAATCAAATTGCTTTGAAACGTGCAGTGTCCCATTATGTAAACATTAACGTAACAGTAACATTACGTAACATCATATCGAGACTCATTCAGAAAAATTCTGCTTGGGGGTGTATAACTGCAGAGACAGGGATGCACTTTAGTAAGCATATTTCGCTAATGACTCTAAAGTACACGTACTTTATACACTTTTCGATCCAACAGCAAGAAAGCAAGAGCTTTTTTGTGTAAACCAACAATGTAACTCATTTTACTTCAAGCAGAAAAACACTTTATAATTGCACCTATTGTTATGGTACGCGCTCTTTTACGCCGTGCTGTTCACCTGTCCAGTGACTTTTGCAGGCACTGGGTGCTTTTTGCCTGTGTCGCTGCTTCCTGTGTGGACACAGTCTAGTCAGGTGCTGTGGAGTCACAGTGCTGCCTATGGATCTCCCTTGCTGATCAGTGGGTTTTTTTTCTGATTGGTGGGTTTTTATAGTGTTGAATAAGGCTGTGTTCTGGAGAAATGGGAAAGAACATTGTGTTTGTGAGAAATGGGAATAGTGATTGTGTTTGGGAGAAAGAGGGAGCATGATCGTGTTCAGAAGAAATGGAAAGTATGATTGTGTTTGGGAGAAACAGGGAATGTGATTCTGCCTTAGAGAAAGGGAACTGTGATTCTGTTCAGGAGAAACAGGGTGATTGTGCCAGAGAAACGGGAAGAGTGATTGTGTTCTGTGCATATTTGTTATTCTTGGATGGGAAGCAAAAAGACAGATTTACTGCCAGAACTCATGTAGAGCAGGACTGCAGGGTCCGTCGGCTGGTGCGGCAGGAAGTCCACTGCAGCATTGTCTCCTGGGATGCCCTGTCCTTATCTCCCACCTCTAAATCTGGCCCAACAACAGCGACCATCTCTGGAGGCATCGCAATCTCCAACTCTAATTGGGAGCAGCACTCAGCGTCAGTCTCGCTTGGTCACGCTCAGAGCGGCTGCTCCATAGTATGGCTCCCCGTATTGACCGGATGTGGGTATTACAGCTGCAGCTTTTAGGATGGCGATTTCAGCTGCCCTTATTCCAGACAGTTATTTTTAAACGCTACAGAAAAATGAAATGTAATGGCACAGTAACGCCCCTGTGTCCTGTACTTACTGAACAGCTCACTGTGACTGGGTGGACATGGTACTCGATCTTGTGGGCAGTGGTGGCTTAGTGGTTAGGGAAGTGCACTTGTAATTGAAAGATTGCAAGTTAGAATCCCCAACCCCTGAGGTACCCTGACTACCGCCCCCAAGCACTGCTACCCGGGCGCTGATTCAGCTGCCCCCTTGTCACATTGTCACATATGGGTTAAATGCAGAGGACACAATTCATTGTTGTGCTGTGCTGTGTCAAAAATGACCACTGACCTCTAAACTCTAATTAAATCAGACACGGCTGTGCTCCTCTGCCTTCCATTTTACCTGTTGCTTTGGCGACTGCTCTGGAAGCTGTGTCATTGGTGGAAAGCACAGAGGAGAGGGCAGATGTCATTGGTGGAAAGCGCAGAGGAGAGGGCAGATGTCATTGGTGGAAAGCACAGAGGAGAGAGCAGATGTCATTGGTGGAAAGCACAGAGGAGAGGGCAGATGTCATTGGTGGAAAGCACAGAGGAGAGGGCAGATGTCATTGGTGGAAAGCACAGGGAAGAGAGACTTCAGCATTGCAGAGACTTCAGACGTGCATGGATCGGAACAGGCGGCTAAATACACGCAGCTCTGGGATGTGGTGAATCCCCACAAAGGCGTTTGGATCAGGGTCAAGGGCAACATTAGGGTTACAGATATGGACAATATATGGGGTACATTAATATTTGACACATTTACATGGTTTCATGGTTTGTTTCCAAACACAGTCATAGTCATTATAGTCCAGTACTGCATCACGAGCCAGCAAAACCAGCACTATATCAACACTACACTGGTGTATAATGCGCTGCTGACTGCATCGATAAGTTACAGTGCTGGTTGTGCCAGCGCATGATGCAATGCTGACTGCTCCTGCATGATACCATGGTGGCTGTGTCAGTGTGTGATGCAGTGCTGGATGTACCAGTGTGTGCTGCCCACACCTGCATGTGATGCAATGCTGGCTGTGGTGGTGTGTGATTCAGTGCTCACTGTCCTGGCATATGATACAGAGCTGGCTGTGCCAATGCGTAATACAGAGCCGGCTGCTCTTGTGTGATACAGTGTCGCTACGCTGGTGCTTAATATGGTGCTGGCTGCTCTGGTGTGTGATGCAATGCTCACTGTGCCTGTGTGTAGTGCTATGCTTGCTGTGCCTGTGTGTCGCATCACTCAGTGCCTTCTGGCAGCTCAGTGCAGCATTGAGGGTTCCCCCCTCCCCACACACACAGCAGATAGTGTAAATTCTATGTAACATAGCTGTGTAAGCACCATCAAAGGCAAGCAGTGGGAGTCACCATCAACAACAGCCTGCCCACAGTCTCATAATGCAGAGGCTCACCATAACTGGATGCTGTGAGTCACTGGGGGGGTTAAGGCTGATAAAGCAGGAATATTAGGAATATTAAACTCAGCACGGCAGAAAATTAACAAACAAGAGGTGGTCACGGGTGTCCAGCTGTATGTCTGGCAGAGACAAAGAAGGACTCATTGAATCGATCACACGCTGTCAGGGATATGCCGTCCGAGCTCCCTGCTGAATCGATCATGAATCGGCGGGGATATGTTGTCTGGGCAATGTGCTCAACTGATCATACACTGTCAGGGTACCCTGTTGGGGCTATGTACTAGATTGATCGCTCACTGCCGGGATACGCTATCCGGGCTACACATTGAATCGAACCACACGCTGTCAGGGAAATGCTGTCCAGGCTACCTGCTGAATCGATCACATGCTATCTGAATATGCTCTCTGGGCTACGCACTAAATCAATCACATCAATGGGGATACGCTGTGCAGGCTATACACTAAACCGATCACATACTATCGGGGAAACATGGTCCAAGCTACACACTCACTCGATCACACACTGTCAGGGATATGCTGTCCAGGCCATACACTAAATTGATTATGCACTGTTGGGTTGTGTCTCTTGTTTGTGTGTTTGTATGCGCGTGTGTGCGTGTGTATGCGTGTGCATGTGTGTGTGCGCGTGTGTGCGCGTATGTGTGTGTGTGTGTATTGCACTTAGTTAGTAGTTGTAACATCATGGCATGTATATGACAGTGAGTATTGCCAAGTGCAGTCACAGTACTGCAAAGACTATGAAGATTTCTTTAGCTCTGGAAAGGCATTTCTGAGTGAAAAACCTGTGTTTTGAAAGTATTGTATATATGTATGGAGACCTGAGGCTGGAGACCCCTTCATTCGGACCCTCACCTTGCCCCCCTCGCTCTCACCTCTCTCGCAGATGTACATCCAGACGACCACGCTGACCATCTCAGTGAGCCTGAGTGCCTCCGTGTCTCTGGGCATGCTGTACATGCCCAAGGTCTACGTGGTGCTGTTCCACCCCGAGCAGAACGTGCCCAAACGCAAGCGCAGCCTCAAAGCTGTGGTCACCGCTGCCGCCATGTCCAGCAAGTTCACGCCCAAGGGCAGCCTGCGGCCCAACGGCGAAGCCAAGTCCGAGCTCTGCGAGAGCCTGGAGACACACGGTGAGTCCCGAGGCCTGGGTTCCTAATGCCTGCTCGCTAACGCTGGGCCACCTCAGCTATGTGTGGAGGCCTCACCGAGTCAGACAATCCCAGCAGATTGGACAGGGCATTCACCCTTCTTCAATACCACCCATGGAGGGGGCATGGAGGGGTCATATTTCGGGGGGAAGCTGCGAAGATGTGATTTCTGCATATCGAATGAATGCCAGCACAGGCGCAAAACTGCACACCCCCATGCAGAATCGCGAACTCGCACGCTCCCATACCGAATTGCAAACTCCCACACCTCGCGGCAAATTGCAAACCCACACACCCCCCACAACGAAATGTGAACTTGCGTACCCCTACACCAAATCGCAAACGTCCAAACCCCCACGCCAAATTGTGAACATGCGCAACCCTGCACTGAATCACAAACCCACACACACCCACACTGAATCACAAGCCCTCACACTGCCACGACTAAATTGGCACACCCCCACATCGAAGTAGTGAACCCAGACATAAGAATGCAGAAATAAGAACCCAGATAACCCTGAATCATGAACCTGCTTGCACACTCCCGCACTGAATCATGAACCTGAACAATCCCACTCTGAATCGCAAATCCTGCACAACATGACCTCAACTTTCAAATACACGGGCCTGCTGAAACGTACCCCCCCCCCCAAAAAAAAAAAAATGTAATTGCTTATATATTCCCCTCCTGGAGCCGACACCTTATCGTGGTGGAGGGGTTTGCGTGTTCCAATGATCCCAGGAGCTAAGTT